>CAAE01014685.1:356954-412752 GCA_000180735.1 Tetraodon nigroviridis | reverse complement strand
AGAAAAGTGTCATAATCAGTCACGACTGTGACACAATGTCAGTGGTTCGTGGTGTGGTTATCAGTGCAGAGCGTCCGTGGTCTTTGTCAAAGACGCTGTAATACTGTTTCTGTTCTAATTATTCAGTCTCGACTAGATCAAATATGCCTCCTTTAAAGTGCTAATGGGTCACTCCAATTCAAGCAGACTTTTCAATATGCATGAATCCGTGTCTGTTGTATGTGATGCTGCATCACAAAATGATAATCGCCTCCTCCACTTTTCATAGCCAAAACGTGTCATAGTGATGGGGGTGCTTTTATCACCGGCTGGATATTTGCATTCATGCGCTGTGTCACGAGGTATAAATGAAAAATAGATGAAACAGAATAAAGCAATGGGGTAAATGTAAATGCAGATATTCTCTTTTTGTCCACTAAAACAAGTGATCACAATTTAAAATTAACAAATGAAAAAAGCAGAACGAATTGAACTGAATGATTTGTTTTTAATTTTAATAAATAGTCACGGGAACACAAGGCAAAGGGCTGTGGCTGAGATAAGCAGTGTTGAATTCATCTTGAACTTCAGATCATCGGACTGCTGAAGGACAATGAGAAGATCCAGGCCAATCCAGAGGTCCCCCCAAGCGAGGATGACACGGAGATCAAGAAGATCAAAAAGGTGAGATCAACCTGCTCGTGTGCCGCGCAAAAGCCTGACCTGTTGCCCCAGAAGCAGGTCGGCGTAGCACAGGTCAGCAAAAGTTTGGAACCAGCTACTAAACATAGAATAAAAACATTACCTTAAACATCTTTTATTAAAACTGAAGTTAAATGTGTCAAAAGTCCACAGTATGAATGACGTAGCTGAACTTTGGAGTGCCATTGTCTGTTGGTACAGGTCCAGAGTTTCTTGCGAGGTTGGATTTGCCGTCGGAAGTGGAAAACCATCATCCAGGACTACATCCGTTCACCTCACGCCGAAAGCATGAGGAAGAGGAACCAGGTGGTCTTCAGCATGCTGGAAGCTGAGGCTGAATACGTCCAGCAACTCCACATCCTGGTCAACAACTTTCTGCGGCCTCTCCGCATGGCCGCCAGCTCCAAGAAGCCACCCATCACTCATGATGATGTCAGCAGCATCTTCCTAAACAGGTGGCTAGTGGTGAGACTGGTTGTGGCTGGTGTGGTTTAGGACATTTAGAGACGTTATCACATGAGAGGAAGGGCCAACAGTTAATGTCTGCCACTGTCTCTTTGCTTCATCAGTGAGACCATCATGTTCCTCCATCAGATCTTCTACCAGGGGCTGAAGGCCAGGATAGCCAGCTGGCCCACACTGGTGCTGGGTAAGCGAGAGAGTCCGGCCCTTTAGTCTCATTACAACTTTTAATTTTGCTGTGAACACACTCTTGTACGGATTTGTGTGACTATTTTAAAGAAAAAAGTATTTTTTCCTTCTGAATCTCCCTGGTATTTGAAAAAAAAAAAAATTAATGAATTACACACAATTACAAGACTAATCATGTTTTTCCTGTGTTGCTTTTTCCTCCCAGCGGACCTGTTTGACATCTTGCTGCCCATGCTGAATATCTACCAGGAGTTTGTTAGAAACCACCAGTACAGCCTGCAGATCCTGGCTCATTGCAAACAGAACCGAGACTTTGACAAGTTGCTGAAGCAGTACGAGGCCAAACCTGACTGTGAGGAGAGGACGCTGGAGACCTTCCTCACCTACCCCATGTTCCAGGTGAGCTTAAAATGTGGACTACTGAAGGAGTGTTGCAAATATAAAAGATGACTGTATGCTGGTATCAGGTGATGTGGCAGCCAAAACCTGTTTTAAATTGTCAGGATTTGTTTTGGAAAGCTTTTCAGGAGAACATCACAGCTGAGAACGATGTTACAGTGATTCTTATTATATGTTTACTTATTATAAAGCAAGGCAAACGTAATTTAAGTGTTTTTGTAATTTCGGCGGTTATAGTTCTGCATTCTTTTGCTTCAAATCTCTAAACATTGCAGATGTTAATGCATATAAACTTGTTTTCAGTAATGAAGTAAAGTGTTTTTCTCTGTTCCTCAGATTCCTCGTTACATTCTGACCTTACATGAGTTGCTGGCTCACACCCCTCATGAGCATGTGGAGAGGAACAGTTTGGACTACGCTAAATCGAAGCTAGAGGAACTTTCCAGGTAGATCAAACAGTCAGTCTGCCAAGCAGGCGGAAATGCATTATTCTGCCGAAGTACTAAAAGAAATTGAATCTAGATCTAGATCCCATTTACAAGTGCTTTTTGCACCTTCAGGATCATGCATGATGAGGTGAGTGAGACGGAGAACATAAGGAAGAACCTCGCTATCGAGCGAATGATTGTGGATGGTTGTGAAGTGCTGCTGGACACCAGTCAGACATTTGTTAGACAAGGTATGTTCATTTCACTGACAAGAAAAAGCAAATATTCATTGTGTTTAAAATGAGTCATTAAGGTCAGCAAAATAGCCCTCTTGAAACATTTGGTTTTTGTACCAAATTCTCTTTATACTATGTATTGCCAGTATAATTTACTGATTTATTTAACACCTCTTACACCCTTACATGTGAACAGCATAACTATTTTGTGATGTTGTGTATGTTACTGGCCTGTAGCTTGATGGACACTGTCTCCCTCACAGGGTCACTGATACAGATCCCAATGAGCGAAAAAGGCAAGATCACGAGAGGCCGATTGGGCTCTCTCTCTCTAAAGAAAGAAGGTGAGAGGCAGTGTTTTCTCTTCTCCAAACATCTCATCATCTGCACCCGCGGCTCTGGAGGAAAACTTTACATCACAAAGGTACATCAGGGCTGTATAATTGTGGGGTTGATCAGGATTTACTGCAGATCTGCAGAACATGAAAGATAAAAAAACATGTAACTTTACTAACAGTTAATGTATTTAAACGTCCTATATAACAAGCACTGTATATTTTATTGCCATAAACATTACGGTTAAATAATTATCTGAGCTAACTGGTAGCTCAACTAGAAACATTACTTCCATCAACACGTGCTGTGATTTATTTTTGTCATAATGAGGTTTTCAGGGCTCTGACAAGCTTTTGTCATCTTTGAACCTGTCACAGAATGGAGTGGTCTCACTAATCGACTGCACACTCATGGAGGAGCCCGAGGGCACAGATGATGAGTGTAAGTCCTTTTGAACACCACATTTATCTATAGAAACACCCATGTAAAGTATGAGTGTTTCTATAGATACACTCATGTAAAGTATGTACACCAGAATTTAATGTTGCATTCTTTTTTTTTCTTTTTTGTCCAATAATATGTACTACAGCCAAAGCCGAGCGGAGTGGCCAGGACACAGAGCACCTGGACTTTAAAGTGATCGTGGAGCCCAAAGACAGCCAGGCCTACACCGTCATTTTGGTGGCATCCTTGCGACAGGAGAAGTCAGCATGGACGAGTGATATCAGCCAGGTGTGTGTTTCACAGTGACAGACTTTTCTGACAGAAAATAACTGTTAATGCTGTTTGATTTCGAGTTGTTTTCAGCATTTAGGGAGGCAGCAGCAGATATTACATGAGGTGCAATAAATAACATTTCTGGACACGTTGTAAAAAACTCCTCCCACAGCAAACAGGGCCGGGTCTGGTATAGAAACTTGTTTGGATTCGGGTTTGCAGACTCAGTTTTTGCTTTTCTTTGCCTCCACCTCATTTCTCAGTGCATCGACAACATCCGCTGCAATGGTTTGATGATGAACGCCTTTGAGGAAAACAGCAAAGTCACCGTACCACAGATGATTAAGTGAGTCCGTTGTTATAGGAGAATGCATTCGTCTCACCTAAACATAAAATCTGAGTGTGTGGAACCTGAGAACCGCATGCGGCTCCTTACTGTAACCAAAGCTCTGAACCGCACTGACACAGGTCCGACACCAGCCTGTACTGTGACGATGTCGACATCCGCTTCAGCAAGATGATGAACTCCTGCAAGGTGCCTCAAATCCGTTACGCCAGCGTGGAGCGCTTGTTGGAGCGCCTGACTGACTTGCGCTTCCTCTCCATTGACTTTCTGAACACCTTCCTCCACTCATACCGCGTCTTCACCAGCGCCGACGTCGTGCTGGACAAACTGATCACCATCTATAGGAAACCCATCAGTGCCATCCCTGCACGGTGAGCAGTCTTCTCATGATTCCTTGTGGACTTTTAGGAATCGTATGAGTCTAATTATGCATACATATACATATTTTCCAATTCTATAATTTAGTATCCACTTGTGTAATCTGTGTTAGTTAAGAAAGCAGACAAGTTGGACAAACCCATGTCAGGAGGAGGCAGCGATGGTAAAGCGTCCCTGGCTTGGGTTCATATTCGCTGTCACTTTGGACAGTCTGTAATGATTCTCTGACAACCTGTCCAGGTGGGATGGGAGTGTGAGAGGTCACACGAACGCATCCCCTCCTCTGTCTCCCTTCCACCAGCACAGTTAATTGGATCCTACATCCACCAACCTCTTCCTAACCTATCTTCTTCATTCCACACTTTTACCCTTTTCCATTCTTTTACTTTCTTTTTTTTTGCACAAGCCTGACCATGTCACCATGGCAACCCCGCTGCAGGACCCCACCCGCTCCTTCTCTCCTTGTCTTACCCCCCCCCTCCCATCATCTGCAGCGACTCAACGGTGTTAAAATATTGATGGTGGTGCTTTGCACCCAGACCCAGCACTCCCTCTGTGCCTTTGGTCACCCTTGTCTTTCTTGTCTTACTTCTCTTACCTGCTCACTGCACTGTCATGTCTTTCATGATGATCCTTCCTTTTTTATCTTCACACTATTCCGATTTCTTCTAATTTCATATTTCTTTCATAGGCTCTGGCAGTGTTTTTAAACTGTAGGCTAAGGTAACCTGTGGCTGCAGCTGGCAGCTGGTAGAGTTGGAACCTTTCCATTTGCCAGTCCAGGTCAGCAGGCTTCACATCCATGATGTTCCACGATGATGCACCTCTATTGCCTCCCTCCTCCTCCTCCTCCACCTCCTCCTCCTTCCCAGCCTTGCTGTTCTGCCCTAGGATTTCATTCTTCTGCACTGCATCGTTCTCCCCTTGTCTCTTCAGGCCTCCCCTGGGCTGGTTGCTGTTGGCAGCACCCGTGCCTCCCACACTGTCACTTGACATTCTATTTATAGGCCCTCAGAGGGGGTGGCTCTCGGTGCAAGGAGTATGCTGTCTTAAACAGTGTAGCCTAAATAAAGGAGGCAGGAGCTCCCTGTGGTTCATGTGTTCCCTCTCTGTCTCTGTCAGTAGACACCAGTGCACATTTACTGACATACATCCCATAATAAACACACTTTCCACAATCACCCAAAATTGAAAATGTATTTCCAACTTCACTGGCAAAGCTGGAGGTTATGTAATACCGGTTTAAGCAATGATGTTCATGTATTGTTTTATTTTGACTATTCACGATGATCTGGAAAATAATAAATGAAGTCACTGTTGGTCGTGATGCAGCTTTGGATCCAGATTATGCGTTTAGATCCTCAATATCGTCCCCAAAATAACTTTTCATGTCATGCATTTCAGACGAGTGTTGATCCGACCAAAGGATAAAGATATGTTTTACGTATTGCTTTTATTAATGTTTATCTCCACTGTTTTTCTTTTCTGTTCTTATCCATTTCTGCAGATCTTTGGAGCTTTTCTTTGCCAGCGGCCAGAACAACAAACTTCTGTACGGCGAGCCGCCCACGTCACCGCGTGCCAGCCGCAAGTTCTCCTCCCCTCCTCCCCTCTCCATCACCAAGACGTCCTCGCCCAACCGCCGTCGCAAGCTGTCCCTCAACATTCCCATCATCACCGGGGGCAAAGCCCTGGACCTGGCAGCCCTCAGCTGTTCTCCCAATGGCTATACGTGCATGCACTCCATGTCACCTTTCAGTAAAACCACCCTGGACATCAACAAGCTCTATGTGTCCAGCAGCATGGCGAGCAAAATCTCTGACGACGGCGAGCCCAAAGCTGAGGGCAAGGCCGAGGAGTCGGTCCTCGGCAAGCAAGGTCAGGCCATGTTAAAGCTGGCTTTTAATAAAGGTGCCCGTGCTCTTTAGCTTTATTTAAACAAAGTTTTGTTTTGTTTTTTTTCTCTGTAGACTTGTCTGTCAGAGAGGAATGTGATAAAGATCCAAGCCAGAGCGATGAGACAGAAGCTGAAATGTCTCCTCCCAAGTCTCCATCGACACCCAAGAATGTCAAGTCCAAGAACTCTGGTATAGTTTCCTTTTCTTTGTCACTGTGCAGTAGTTGATTGATCTAGCTTAAGCAGTTCTGTGTCTGAGTCCATTAAATGTATTTTTCACCACCAAGTTTATCAAGTTACCATAACATCAGACATCACAATCCGGGATACTGATACAGATGCACCTTAATTTGGAAAAACTTGAACAAAATAGCCCTACCTAGGACAATATGCTTTGATTTGAAATAACATTATTGTTAATATTTTGACTACTATTAGAATTAAAGAACAGTAGAATAAAGTAAGCCCTGCTACAATATATAGAAACTTTTTTTTAATAGCCAAATAAGGTCTTGATTGAAGAAAAAAACAAAAAAACAAACCCACCCACAGCCTGCCAGCCCTCCCTATGCTGCTTAGAGAGGGAGCATCCACCCCGTAGGTAGTCAATTCATCCCCAGTGTGTTCTCTTCCCACGGCGCTGGATGCAAGGGAAGCCAGTGACTTCTGTGAGTAGGTGGAAGGAAACCTTGTACCTTAGCAACGATGTGCATGTTCTTCCATACCGCCCCCGGATGAGCGGAAGAAGAGGAGGGGGTGAAACAGACGTGGTGGAGTGTACACCGTCACAGCATGAGCTGCAGGACACACCGAGCTGCCCTTGTTTTAGCTCTCTGTTGCCCTCTATTGGACAACAACCTTGCACTAATTGCAATATAAGTCTTTTTCTAACAACTGTTCACTGAAAACAAAGCATATTTTTTGATGAAGAGTAATTCAGGACCTCATTTATCACATATAAATATTTATATATTATATTTTGTTTCCCTCCTTGCAGAGTTTTCCCTTTTTTCCTTCAACAACGGCATGGTGGTGTCATCCTGTCGGGAGCTGGACAATAACCGCAGTGCCCTGTCTGCTGCCTCAGCCTTTGCCATTGCTACCGCTGGTGCCAACGAAGGCACCCCAACCAAGGAGAAGTACCGCCGTATGTCACTGGCCAGCACAGGTCCGTCAAAAATCTCTGAACATTCCTTTAAATTGTACTATCGTACCATATCATATTATATCATATTAAAGGGTTTTCATGGCTACATACAATAGTACCTAAATGCTTAGCTTTATTTAAAAATAAAATGATACTGAACAACTCTGGTAAATGTCTTACAATTAAACGGTATTTGGGATAATAAGCAAAAGTAAAAGAGTGTGTGGATAAAGTAACAATGCTGTGTGACTGCCCTGGCTGCAGGCTTTCCTACAGACCAGAGAAATGGGGACAAAGAGTTTGTCATCAGAAGAGCGGCCACCAACAGGGTCTTAAATGTGCTGCGTCACTGGGTGACCAAGCACTCGCAGGTACCCTTCACCTTCGCCGAAACGCTTTTGTCTTCCACAGGATGTGTATCTGCCTTTAAATAAAAGACCTCTACTTCTGTAACGAGTCTGTGGTTTCTCAGGACTTTGAGATGAACGCAGAGCTGAAGATTCGAGTAATTGGCTTTCTGGAAGAGGTGATGCACGACCCGGAGCTGCTGACACAGGAAAGAAAAGCAGCTGCTAACATTATCAGGTGGGATCTCTGTTGTTATGGCTCAGAAGGGCTAAAGTAACCGTTACTAAAGCATAGATCTCAAAACCTATCACAGGTTCCTAATTTTCATGTTGATGTGAAACATAATGCAGCTCCTGTGTGACATATACTGTAAATGCAGTTGTGTATTCATGTCTGGCTGAATAAAAAAACAGGTAGAGATTTACAGATTTCTTTATAGTTGTGGTAACAGCAAGGAAACTACAAAATTACAGATTGAGTTAAACAAGGTTTCAAGCGTCCCACTTAAATTTGATAATTCTTTGTGCAAATTAAGGGATTGTCATCTAACTAAACACAATTTGCCATCTAAACAACCCTTAATGCCCTAAAGATGGATAGAATAATAAGTGAATTTGAATCTTTTTTTTTTTTTTTGCATGCAGAACTGTCACTCAGGAAGATCCTGGAGACAACCAGGTCACCCTGGAGGAAATCGACCAGATGGTGAGAGATTACAAGATCCTTTTTGACGCTTTTGAATGAGTGAATGTCCTTTTTAAATGGATCTGTACTGCAGTTGGTAAATAACCTGCGTGTTGTGTGTCTAAGGCTATGTTGGACTGTAAGACAGAGCCCTTTGAGAACCATTCCGCTCTGGAGATAGCTGAGCAACTCACCCTGCTGGACCACCTGGTCTTCAAGGTCATCCCGTATGAGTAAGTGCCTGCGCACATGTACAGACGCGCAGATCAACCTGTGATGGGACTGATTACTGAAGAGAAAATGGTTTCCATTGTACAGGGAGTTCTTCGGTCAGGGCTGGATGAAAACCGGCAAGAACGAGAGAACGCCGTACATTATGAGAACAACCAAGCATTTTAATGACGTACGTCAAAACAGACGACACTGATTAATTTAGTGGGAGATTATGTAACCATGTGTTGTTTTTTTAGATCAGCAACAGGATCGCGACAGAGATCCTGCACTGCGACGATGTCAACATGCGCGCGGCGGTGATTGAGAAGTGGGTGGCGGTGGCTGACATCTGCCGCTGCCTGCACAACTACAACGCTCTGCTCGAGATCACGTCTTCTCTCAACCGCAGCTCCATCTTCCGACTCAAGAAGACATGGCTCAAAGTCTCCAAGCAGGTAGGGGACCGGTAATGGTAAACAGTTAGGGGTACGGCAAATAATTGCCATCCTTGGGTGCAGATTGTGAAGTATTAGTATGTTTTATGTATTTTCCACTGTCTGTAAGGTGAGATAGACAATGTACTCCCTGAATCCACCTCCTCTTTGACTTTTTTTTCCCCCCAGACAAAAACTGTTATCGACAAAATCCAGAAACTGGTGTCATCAGAGGGGCGATTCAAAAACTTGAGAGAAGCCCTGAAGAAGTGAGCCTGGTTGTTTTCCAGTAGTCAGACATTGTTGTCAGCATGATTGTTTTTATGAGATTTCACCGGTCTGGATGCTTTATCCTCAGCTGTGACCCTCCCTGTGTTCCCTACCTGGGAATGTACCTGACTGACCTGGCCTTCATAGAAGAAGGAACACCAAACTACACCGAGGATAACCTAGTCAACTTTTCTAAGATGAGAATGGTAAAGAAAGTCCGTTTGCGATACCTGCAGTAAAAAAACCGCAGAAGTACAAGTAAAATCAAATATATTTCTGGTGTTTTTCTACTGAGGTCGTCCAGGAAGATGAGGTTTGTTTAGGTATGGCTGTGTTAGCAGGTGTGCTGTGCTGGATTGCTCTTCCTCATCTACCTGGATGGCTGTCACAGTAAACTGAAGTTGAATTTGGAGATCTGAATTTAAAAAATAAGGTTGCTATTCAGATTCAAGTTTTCAATGCAGTGACGAAGATGAGGCCATACAAATTCAAATATAAATGATACAAATTTAGTTAGATTTAAATATTTTATTGGCAGCTGAAATAGGTGAAAAAGTACTTATGTGGCTTTTCTCATAATTTGTCCTCCCTCCTGATCTTCAAAATTCCATCATACATTACAGCTCATATTAAAAAAAATCTTTGTATTGAATCTTTTTTCAGATATCCCACATTATCAGAGAGATAAGACAATTTCAGCAAACAGCTTACAAGATTGATTATCAGCCAAAGGTGAGAGGTTTTGCCTCTATCATCTATGAGCACTCATACTTTGAATGCTTTATGCAAATATGCATGTTCTCTTTCTTGTGTTAAATGTTGAGCCTGGAGAAAAAAATTAAGAAAAAAGTGTCTGTGCTTTAGGTCGCAAGGTACCTGCTGGACAGCAGTAGGGCGCTGGATGAAGAGAGTCTGTACGAGGCGTCTCTGAGGATTGAACCAAAAAGTTCCTCTTGAAGAGGACCTTTCATCCCCCTCAACCTGCAGACAGAATGTACAGGAACAATATACGATAATGGACTTATTCTTTTATCAGTATTAGACACAGTAGGCCGTGCCTCCCTAGTACGTGCTCCGTCCTTGGACCTGTCGTGTATAACCGTTCTTTGAGGCTAAGTAGAGGACAGAGCTTTTATTTATATAGTTACAGAGAATTTATGTTATTTACTACAATGAACAGCAGTTTAAGTTGTGCGATGATGAACATTTGACATGTGGTGATTCTGAAAAACAGAGCTGTGGCTCTGTGATGTATCATTTTTAGCCCGTTTGAGCTCAGTTTTCAATTTCAAGTTAATACAAATATCTCCTAATTCACCAGCTGCATATTGGTTATTTATCACTTTACAAACCTACTCTAGGGTTAAGCTGTCCTTTGGGAGCAATGACACACAGTATTATAAATATAAAATAGGGGGTTTTGTTACAGAAAAAAAGGTTGAATGAAAATAATTTTTTATGAAACTCTTAAGGATTAAGACTTTTGAAACAATGCAGTTTAGAAGAAGGTGACAATGCTGATGTGGACACACATCTAGAATGTCTTTATGTAGCCACAAGAATAATGGAAAGAGTTTAGAGACTTGAAAAATAAGTCACAATTATGTTTGCATATTCTTTTTGAACAGAACGTGATGTATATAAATTAAACTCTGTGTATGTAGCAGATGCCATTTCAGCTTATACTCTTAGACATTTAGAGCATAGTTTTAACCCTAATTCTGTTTGGCCAGAGCATAATGGATTGCCTTAATTGTCTAATAACACAGACTCCAGAGTATTTTGTCAAGAATTGCCGTGCACACTGATGTGCGCAGTCTATCTGGTGCGCTTCCCAATGTGGCCCGTGTTTGAAAATATACCTTGAAATGTGTTATCCTTATGATCGTTCAACTGTAATAACTCTCTGTACTTTCATAAAAGTAACACATTCTGATTCTCTCTATTCCAGAGTGTTAGCAGGAAGATTGCAGTAATATTTTTTGTGCTTATTTATGGATATTTTGTACAGCTTTGTACAAAGACACCCAAAGCTGAGGTGGCAGGCATGTCCCACCTCCACGTGTTCAAATCAGAGTTCTATCTAGAATGGTATATGTATTTAAACACCACTCTCACACACCAACCAAACCCTCTAACACATGAGTACAACAGCAACTATCTTTCCCAGACTTGCAAACGCTTGAGGTGTATTTCCAGTTTTGTACAAAAGTGTATTCTTTCCTGATTACCTCTTGTCAATAAATCTATTCTTTCTCAGGGGGAGGTGGCTGCCATGTTTGTTTCACTGGTGACACAGTAACAGTTCAGTGCTGTTTTACTGACTGCCACAAGCAAATAAATTAAAAAATAAAATAAAAACATACAAAATAAAAAAAATAGCTAAAAATAGTTTTAACATTTTACATTTTTTAAACCAAATATTACATTAGGTAAATATAGTAGCATGTTGTTAACATTGCATTCTCATATTTTTTAAAAAAAGCACAATAAGCTAATTTATTTAGAATCTTTATTGCTGTCCTGTGTAAAACTAAACTGTGTAAAAACAAGTGGAGTCAAAAGTTTAAATCTTGTATATATTTATTTTAGTGGACAACTGAGGCATGAAAAAAAAAAAAATATATATATATATATATATATATATTTTTTTTTTGTTTTGTGTTTTACTTGGTACAACATTCAGAACCACAATTCAGCACCTGTATAAGTAGACACACATATATATAAACCAATAATGTTTTCCATTGACTGGAGCGTAAACCATATTCAACCCTTAGTGCGTTTCCCCTTTTTTTCCCGATACTTTAAATATTTAATGCACATATTGTGTCTCATGTATGACTGATATCTTTAGTCAAGTTTTATTTGGTTACAGTGTTATTGTCACTTGAGTGTGCCAAGTTGTAGTGGAATAAATTCCGTTAAATCTACACGTCTTTAATGCATTTGTTTGACCGCGATGCTTTGCTACGACACAAGGATGTTGAACAATTAAGTTGTTTCCATTGTGAGCGTTGCTTATTGAAGTTTAGACCTTTACCGGGTTTTACGTGAGTAATTTAGTGCTCTGCTTGCTGTTTGTTAAAATCTAAAAAGTTTGGATCCTAAATTGCGACACAAACGCCGGGAATTAAACAACCAGGGGAGGGACGTGACGTCAGACGTGTTTGAAGGGTTCTCATTGGCTGTCGCCTCACGCCCTCCTTGTGACGTAGGGTTTTTTTTGACCAATCATGTGCTGTCTTACTGTTTCACAACAGAGGGGAGGGGCCCTTTACGAAACACCCGCGTTTCCTCAATTAGGCCGGACTGGTGCAGCTGCGGGCCGGGCTTTTACCGACCGCTGCACCGCTTCGCTGCTTCCTTCATGCCGGTGTTTTCCGCAGACATGACGCCCAAACTAAGGAGGGAGAAAGCTGTGAAGGTACGAGCTTTTCGAAGTTCTCCTAAGTTTGGAACGTAGTCTGAATAGCGCTTGACTTTTTTCATTTTTAATGTTCTAAGCTACCGTTGTGTTTTTCGTCTTTTTTTTTTATTTGAATTGTAGCAAAATTAGATTTTCTAAGATGTTATCATGCGCACTTCATAGGAAATGATCAACGAAGGGCCCCTAAGAACTTTGCGTCGTTCCAAACGGAACATCCAGGGACCTGAACGCCTCTCGCCTCGGAAAGAAGACACGCACGACGTTAAAACACAGGTGAGACAGAGCTCGGTGTCTGCTCGGGACACCAATTCAACCATTTAAATCCAACTTTCTCTCTACAGAAAATCCCAAAGAATCGCAAGCGCAATTTACAGCCGACTAAAGAGGATGAGGACGACCAAAACACTGTTATGGATCAAACTGTAAGTATAAACACATCAAAACAACAACAACAACAACATTACCTATTAGCGATTTTTCTGAGCTTATTGATGGGTTACTGTGGTTACATACAGGATGTTTATGGACAACTTTCCGAATATGAGCTGAAGCGCCTGGAGACCATCAGAGAGAACCAAGCCTTCCTGTCCTCCATCAGCTTACTTGAGGCAGGGATGCTGCTCGCCGGGTTTCATCTGCCGACGGCACTGGTTTCTGGCTGTACTGGTTCAAGATGGCTTGAAATTGAGGGTTTTTTTCTTTTCTTTTAAAGGCAAGAGAAGACCTGAGGCAGTCGAAACGACCGGCGACGCGGGGCCTCGCCAGGTGGTGTATTCGCGTATAAAAGGCAGCGGGGGGGGGGCTCCATGTATCCGAGTCTTTAAAGGATCTTTTCATCATACCAATTCTAGGCAGCAAATTCTGCAATCTCCCCATTGTGGGACTATGAAAAGGTTTTCTATGCTGAAATATTTCCTTGTGCCTCCACTTTTGCGATGCGAAAGTCGTCCTAACAGGTCATCAGTGAGCAAAGAGCTGCAGCCTGTACGCAAATCCCTCCGTCTGCAGAATAAACAGGCGGAGGTGGTACCAGCCTCGCAACCCACGGCGACCCAGCCGCGGGTACCGGTAGGTGAGACGTTACCGGCATTTCTGCTCTCGTCGTCGTTTCTGTCGTCCGTGATTTACTGATTTATTTGTTTTTTGATTGAAGGCTTCTTTAGCCACAAAGTTCTTTGGACCTCAGCCTATGAAATCACTCAACACGGAGGAAAGCAAGCTGCCGCCACGACTTCTGGAGCTCTCCTTTGAGGTAGCCTCACTTTCAGACGTCGCTGAGCAGCGCTAACCTACAGTCGGGGGGCGGTGCCGCCTGTGCTCACACCCGTTTGGTGGTGACGATGGAAGTGCCTTCAGGTCACTATGTGGAGGCAACTTTATGCAGCTGAAGATGACTTCTGGAGATCTGAAGCCTCACATCTTCATGGGTTGGTACTGAACACAGATCTAAATCTACATTTTCATCACAGGATTTAAAAGAAGACCCAAAGGTAGCGCCTGATCTAGAAAGGTACGCGTTTCCCTTTGATCTTCTGTACGTTTGTGGGTGAATTCCCCCGTTAGCCTCACCACATCGTTCCTGCTCTGCTGCCTCATTCACCAAGGTACCGCGCCACTCTGCAGACGATGAAGATCACCGAGGATCGGGTGGCCAAAGTGGTGACAAACCGCGTCTACTGTGCTGCCTTTCACCCGTCCGGCAGCAGCCTGTTGATGACGGCCGGAGATACGATGGGCCACGTCGGCCTGTGGGGCCTGGTGTGTTCGCCTCCGTGGAGACACGCTCGATCGGCCCCCGGAAATACTCACTTTTTGACTTGGATTTTCCCGCAGAGCAGCGACTGGGGGGACGACGGCGTGCTGCTGTTCAAGCCTCATGCTCGTTGTGTGAGCTGCGTGGCGTTCTCCAGGGCGTGTCCCGTGCAGCTGCTGAGCGGCAGCTACGACGGCTCCCTGCGCTGCATGGATGTGGAGAAGGCTGCGTTTGACGAGGTAAGTCACCCTTTGGACCGTAGACGAGTCGCGAACTCAACGCAGCGTTTAAAACGCGTCTTTGGGCTCCCGTAGGTGTATGACTTTGGTGACGGCCTGAGAACGTTTGACTTCATGTCACATGACTGCTCGACTCTCGTGGTTGGCAGTGTGTACGGAGACGTTGCCATCGTTGATCGGCGCACCCCAGGGTCTGGTTTTGGTTCTCATTTTATCTGTTTTTGTGGTTTTATCCAACAATGTGCTTCAGTTGTGCTCTCTCGTGACTTCGTGGGTCTTTCTCTAACACACAGGAGCTCCCACGAGTCTCTCCACTCACTCCACACCAACGTTCTGAGTTGCCTTCACGTCCACCCTGTACACAAACAGTACTTTCTTGTGGCAGAAAGCAGGTATGACAGATGTTTCTGGAGTGCGTTCCTTCTCCCTGTCCTGTCCTGTGGGTTTGGCTCCTCGGCGGTGAACGTTTCGGTCTTTCCCGCAGGACAGTAAAGATTTACGACAACAGATCTCTGAAGTCCAAGAGCGGACCCGTCTCGGAGCTTCAAGGACACAGTTTACGTGTCGGCAGCGCGTATTTCTCCCCGAGCACAGGAAACCGGGTTCTCACGTCCTGCGGCGACGACCGCATCAGGTGACCTCGGCCCTCTGAAGACCTCGCTGCAGCCGTCGGGGCTTTCCCGCCAGAGCTCAATGTGTTTGTCCTCCTCTGACAGGATCTTCGACACATCTGAACGCACGGCCACACCTGCCCTGCTGACATCCATCAGGTAGGCGGCCGACCTCGTCCCGCTGCGGCCTCCGCTGCAGCGGGACTTGATTGCGCCCGATCTCCGTTTTCAGACACAACATGCACACCGGCCGGTGGCTGAGCAAAATATCGGCCGTGTGGGACCCGAAGCAGGAGGACTGTTTTGTGGCGGGGAGCATGCTGAGGCCGCGCAGACTGCAGGTTTTTCACGAGAACGGCAAGGAACAGCACACGTTTACAGACGGCGAGAACGTGGGCACGGTGCTGCCTGTCACGGCGTTCCATCCGACCAGGAACGCCCTGCTGGGCGGTAATTCCTCGGGGCGCTTGCACGTGTTCACTGACTGAGGCTTGTGGCTGCTTTTAGCAGAAGGGAAAGAGAGTGATAAAAAGTAGAGATTTGATCTGCCTTTATGTTTAAACAGTGCATTTCAGTTTTGCTTTCGTTGTTTGAATCAAATAAATAAATATGTACATTTTATTCCAAATAAAATCTTTTAAACTTTAACAAGTGCAATCTAATTTTTGACCAGAAGGTGGCAGTATTGTCAGTGTATGATGAATTACTGAATTCGGTTGTTTCTTCTGTGCATTCACGTTAGATTTTCAGGTAAACCTCCTGGCAGATGTTAAGAATAGATATTTTATTCATAAATACTTTACATCTGCATTCAGCAAGTGATGAGTAGTCATATTTGGAGGTAACAAATGCAGCACATGCTTACAGAGATAGTTTTTCTGGTGCGATCTCTCACTCGGACACAAAAGCTGGGTTATCAAGTTTTATGCAGCCGGGGGTCGAGCAAACACTGTGTTCACACAGTTTTTCCAACCCTGATTACTACAAGACACAGTGGGTAAAACAGCACAAAGATCAAACATTTTAAATGTTACCTAAGCACTCTCGCGTCGTTTTCGTTAAGGATAGCAACCATGTAACAGGTAAAAAGAGAAAAAAAGTAGGAGGCAACCAATGGAATTAAAAACCTTCCCTGAGGCTGACATTCAGTATTTTATGAAGTCAGTTTTCCTCAGCAAGATTCAGGCCTTGTTTCCTTACCCGGGTGGATTAAAACACTTAACTCATCTGACAAATGCTAATTTTCAGTCAGTGGTTCTTTATAGTCGTTATGGTACATAAATTACTTATTGCTCAGATCTGTTTTGTTTTCCATACACAGGAGTGGAAAGAAAAAGAACTAAATCTCTGCCTGAACTTCTTGTTGACCACAAATGTACCCACTTTCCTTCTAACAAATCAAACACACCGACATCTTATTTACCAAGTCTGAAAGCCAGTCACAAATGAAAACATCAGCTCTGCAGGAACCAAATGAGCAGGAGCGCAGCAGATATTTACTTGGATGTCCGGTTCCATCCTTCGATTTATGATCATCTTTCAACTTCTCTAGAAGACCCTACATGTCCTGGCGCCCTCATCGGCTCACTGCCCTCGCCGTTCCACTTTGTTGCATTCATCAAACGTGCATTGTTTTTGATCAGATCCACTCCAGAAAAAGCTACTTTCAGCCTGCAAAGAGGACCAATGAATGAATTTAGATGTATTAAAAGGCCAAACAGTGAAATGACAATAAAATGGAAAGACTCGGAGTCTCCCTCCGTTGACATAAAGCGACTTAGATGTGACAACAGTGGAGTTTTCTTTGGTCGGTGTGACAGTAATGCTAGCAGCGGGATAAAAACCTGGCTGAAAACTGGTGAATCTACTGGAGAAAACAAAAAAAAAGGAAGTCTGACTTACACATAAATACAGCAGGACTAAAGTTAACAGACTTTATTCAGTCCTCTAGAACTAAAAGGCTACACTTGATAGAGGAATAACACAGAGCCTTTGAGAAAAGGCTTTTATATCCTAAAACAGTATTCCACATCAAGATTAAACCCGACAGTATCTGGGAGCGAAAGCGCTGACTAAACACTTTTCTATCTGCTAAAATCCATCACCTTTGTAGCAACTATTGGTAAAGAAACTACGACAAAGTGACAACTGCACAGGTGCTGATTGTTGCTGTAAGCGTTACTTTGCTCAGAAAACCTGCCGCAGGACTGTTTATCCTCCATTACTGGTAATAAAACTCTTTTTTTGGTGCTAATGCTGCTGGGCAACAAAGGTAACATGGGTACACTGCTAATAATGGACATCTCTCTGCATACAGTATTACAAAAATAATAAATCTGACATTTTAACAAGGCAGCACCGACATCAGCCGGTTCGAAAACCAAGGCAAGCAATTATACTAATCCAGATGTTGGCTTATTTGTTTAAATGGCATTAAAATGCAGCAAAGCCTGAGAGAAAAACAAAGTCTGCTGAATTCTTTCTCTAAAGTTAAAAATATAATATTCCTAAAAATGATTTACCTTCAGGGAGCTCTGCTTGGTTTTCTGCTCGTGCCTGCTTCACACGCTGTAAACTGGTCCATTCTACCAAAATGAGCATTTCAATGGATAAAATTGATATGGTTGGTTTTGGAGATGTTGATGAGGTCAGAAAACCTTTTCTCTCCAGAGCTTTTACTCTTGAAAAGCAGCACACACACACCAACACACACGAGAAAAATAAAGGCAGCTCTAAGGGAAAGCGGTTAGTGTTCTACATTAAACCCTGTCACGGGTGTGTGTGTGTTAAAATAAAAGGACCTGAATTTTAAGCCTTTTTCTTCCTCGCGGTGTTGATCAGATGTAATGAGTCCACTCAGCCGAGAGTCGGTGTCTTGCGTCGGCCCCCTCCTCCGTCCCGTCCCTCTGTCCTCGTCCACGTCTCACTTGCTGATGAGGAAACCGCCCATCCATCGCAACTTACAGGCGAACCAGCGCCGCAGGGGGCAGAAATACTCAAAGTGAAACTGCTGGAATTCCGGAGTCTTGCGGATGTCTCTCAGGAAGGCGATGTCCAGCTCCGACTCGGTCAGCACGATGAGCAGCAGCAACAGCGCGAACAGCAGTCCCATGGTAACCAGGAACAAGCGCAAGACGCTCAACATGAACTTGTTCAGCTCCTGCACTTCGCTCGGAGGAGGGGGTCTCCTCCGGACCAGACCCAGCCCTCTCCTTCCACAATCCCCCCTCTGGCCCTCCTTGGGCGCCGCCGCCGCCTCCGAGTCCTCCTCGTCAACGCTGCAGGGGGCACCGTTGAGATGGCGAGCGGGCGGCACCTCCGCCCCGTGCTCGGCCACGGGCGTAGGCAACACGCTGTCCGAGGGGCTGTAGGCCTCGTCCGAGATCACGCCCGAGGCGCTCACCTCGCCGCTGTCGGCCATGTGGCCCTGAGAGGACATGAAGGAGTCGCTGTGGGAAACGGAGCGCACTGGTGTGGAGTGGGCGCTGTCGCGTAGGGACTCCAAGCCTGAGGGCACACAGAAGAGGAGGATAATACCGTCACACATTGGCATTTAAGGGCACATTCTCCTCTCCGTCATTTATATCTGATATGAACCAGTCATTCTTTATATTTTGCTCGAAACGAGATCTTGTCGAACATATATTAAACTTTCTGGACACGCCTCTGGACATCTGATGACTGAAACTGTCTCTCTTGTTACCTGGCTGCCTGGCTGGTGGGCTGAAGCCATAGAGCCGCTGTGGTACAGCTCCGGAGCTCTGTTCTGACCCAGGACGTGAACCCGACGCAGAGGAACCTCCCGGCAGGGCAGGAAGGAGGGGAAAGGCCCCCAGAGCTTTGCCCAGGAGCCTGGGCCCCAAAGACAACACGCGTACCTTCACATCTCGGTAGCAGTGGTTTACCATGCGCAGGTGAACGTTCACCTTCGTCTGGATCCGGATCAAACACTTGACCATAGTTTCTAGAGAGCAGAACACCGACACGTCCAGCCTCCTCTTTGTATCTCCTCAATCGGTCCTCTGCAGGGTAACTAAAGGACTCCCCCCACCCTCCATTGCTGCAGCTAGCTCCCAGTATGCAGGCGGGCTGACGGCGGAAGACAAATGGAACGACAGAGGGTGAAAGACAAAGTTCGGGAATGCGGTTCAGGTCCCCTCCCCTCCCGCTAAAGGCACGGCCCCTGAGAGCAGGCGCTATTTTCAGGCTGTGATATTATTACCCAGTGGACATACCAGCGCGCAGAGAGCAAAGACAAGGGGACTCATCGGAGCGATGGAACAGCCACACGCGGGAGGGTGACAGTCGCCGTGGAAACTCCACCGTAAGTCAGTTTAGTTTTCCACAGGCTGGTCAGCTGAGAGCTAACTTACTCGCAGTGGCAGCACTGGTAAAAGGTTAATAGCCTGTTGGGGGAAAGAGGGGACGGTAAGTGCCCTTTCCAAACTGTCAGGATGGTTTTTTTTCCACTTCACCATAAACCACAGGTGGACGTGTAATCCACCAGTGGGTGGATGTACCTGGAGACCGTGCACCCTAAATGGGAAAGAGTGGGAATCACCCAAGTGGGAGCTGCAGGTCGGCCATTGTGGGGTTTTTTTCTCTCCATACCGCTGTGACAATATAAACGCCGGACTTTGACGGACTCAGTGCCAGAGTCACTTTTTCCCTGCCTGCCTGTTACCGACCTGCCCTTTCAGCCTGATTCTCCGCGTACCTGCTTGTCTTTTGTTTCTGTTCATGGACTTTTACACCTGCCTTTTCCGAAACCATTCTGCTGCATTCAATTTCCCCGGTGAACCGACCACGAGGCCGCCCTGCCAGGTCTCCGTCTGTGAAGCTAATAAAGTGGTTTTACTGACTGATTGCGTTGCCCCTGGATCCTCGCCACCATTTCCGACACTTCCGGAATTATTAGGTCAGAGCATGAAGATGAAAACGGAGAAGACGTAGCTCTTTCAAAGAGTCCGTCGCAGGGAAGTCTAGTCCTCTGGGGAACCACAGCGTAACGGTTTAAGAGTTAGAAATCCAGATTAATGGTGAAATAACCCAAAAGAGAAAACCGTTCTAATGAGCCAGAACAGCAGCCGTGACAAGGACGACAGCGTAGCAGGAAGCATGGTAGGTGTTCAACAGTCCGTGAGGACAAACAAACATTTGACATTTCTCTTTTATTCCCACTTTTGCGCCGTACCCTCCATGATGGAGATGTGCACGGCTCTCCGTCGAGTCCTGGGCACGCTGGTGGAACGGGGGCCGTGGGTGATGGATGGGCAGCTTCTGCTTGGCACCATGCCAGCCCTGAACAGCACACACACACACACACACACACACACACACACACGCACCAATGAGTGGGCCATTCTACACGTTACACAAGGACGTTTGAGGAAAAAGTCAGACCTGTGAATCTCTGGTGGGTCCCTCTTGATTTTGGCACTTTGCTCCATTACCTCTTTCGCAACCTTTCCACTGAGAAAACAATTGGATAAAAATGTAAACTTTACATCCGTTACATGATCCGATCCACACCACCAGCTTGTCTCCCGTATGGGTCGTACCTGTATCTGAAGCGACTACCCTTGAAGAAGAGGTTACTGCTGGACACCGTTCGGACTTGGCTGGACTTCTCCAACCTGCCGGTAAAAAAAAAAAAATCCAGGGTGAAAGATCATCAGCTCTGGCAGGAGCGCTTCCCCTGTGTATCCGAAGCTTGAGCTCACTTGTAGAAGGCCTGGTTCTCCACGCCGCACTTCCACAGATGCTTACAGGCCTCAGGCGTGGGTGCAAAATAGGTCAGGATGATCTTCCTGTCCTGAAACAAGTCCAGGTACTTTAAGGTGTCCGCCATCATCACAAATCGCTCACTTTAACTGTGTTAAACGCTCCCATTGCTTCCTGAGCACCAGCACACAGAAAAGACAGCGTTTTAATCAAGCATGTATACTCCTACCTCGTTCTGGTTTGCATATATATGGAATGTTTTGGCTTCAAACTTGAGTTTGGTCACCTCGTCCCTGAGTTTGATACAGACAGACAGAAAATGGAAACGAGGGACAAACAAAATGGATGGATAAAGATGGGAAGCACTTTATTAAGACTTCAGGTGTAAAACCAGTCAACTGTAACAAGGCCCGCTGCCGACGTAGAGTTGTCAAGCCTTCGGGTCCAGGTTTAACTGCTCCTCTGTACTCACCATTTGAGGAAATGGATCCTCCTGTTTCCTTGCAGCACAGTGAACCCGAAAGGAGTGAAAGCCAGAAACGCCGGGTTGCCAGATACATCCTGAACGCATGAACACACACTTACCTCCTAGAACTATTGTACAGGGATCTTCATATTCAATTGGATCAGGACTCTGGTGTAAGGAGCACCTTGCATGGATGAGGATCCACTCCGTACGTCTCCAACATCTGAGCCTTCTGGAGGAAATTCAGCTCTGATGTTTCTGGACACTGACCTCTGCGATTAGAAGAAAAACATGATGTCAAACAGCCCTTTTCAAAAATTGGACTCTGCTTTTTCTCTGCCTGTTTAAAAAAGGTGAAACTGAGATAACGATATGAAAATAAGTCTTTCAGCTCCTGGATTCGGGGGTCCAAGGACTGGATGGTGCAGGGGTAAATGAACCTCATTTCACCTCATAGAATCTGCTTTTATCCAGAGTTCTAAAATCCTTGTACATTAGTCTCCGTGGGACACGAGAGCTCCTAATCCTCCATTGTAGGTTTTCAGATTCTGCTGCGCTGTGATCATTTCTCCCTAAAAACCACCGTCTTCCGAGCTGACGCAGCTACACGCCGACGCCTCTGTTCGCTAAAGAGACCCTGTCGTCGACGTGTGCTCGTGGAGCTGGCGTCTAGCTGACCGCAGACCCAACTCCCAGATGCACGTGGCTCTAAAACACAGCTTTCAACCTTGACCTGAGAGAGGACACGACCACGTGGTCAGAACACGACTGACAAGCAGAAACTCCCATGCAAACACCAACACCCGAAGGCTACGCCACCATCTGGAGGGAAAAAAAAGAGGCAAAGATGGCAGGATGATGACAGGTGTTTAGGGAGCAGCAGGGGGTCGACGTGGAGCATCTGCCTGAGCTCAGGGATGGATCCATCCCATGATCAACAGTCCAACCTTTTGTTCTGAAGTCAGCCAATTATCAGCAAAATGTCCAGCATTGGAACTGCCCCTGTAGCCACTGTTGCCCCAAAGCACATACAGCCATACAGATGGTGCTTGCAGAAGGGTTTTAAATCTCCATTTTTAGAGGGACAAGTTTTGAGACAGCTAAAATAGATAAATAAATTTATATAACATCCACTTTATAATGAAGCAGCTGAGTCCAGCCGTCGTTCCTGTCGGTGTCCTTGGGACTCAATGAATCTGCACTCTTCAGAGATGCTGCTGTGACCCCCCCCCACCCCCCCACCCCCACCCCCGGAGTGCCGAGCACGCTGAAGCACAGGTACACGGACAGGTGTCACCTTACATCAGCTCGGTCTTGTGAATCTCAGCAATCCGCCGCTCCAGCTTCTCCGAGTGTTTGGGGAAGAACTGGAACTTGGAGCAGTAGCCCTCTGGGTGTTTCCCAGGGTCATAGTCACCAATTTCAGCTGGAAAAATGAGAGGAAAAATGAACCGAAAGAAATGTTAACGTCCATTTTGAATGATTATTTGGGCTTTGAAGAGATCAGCAGTTGCCATCTGGTGACGCATACGCTTATCGATACCGTTAAATATTGCTCCTGTCTTTACCTCCACCTGAAACTTCATGTGTTTATGTCTCAGCGTGTCCATGTTCACACCTTGTAATATGTAAGCAGCCAAAAGAGCAGCATCTGAGGTCTTGCACAGGAGGCGACCGTGGTACAGATCCCTCTTGACTTGCAGGAAGACGAGATATCTGTGAAAGGGAAAGCAAAGGGTAATTAAGGGCATCATTCTAGGGGGGGAACCGTTCACAGCAACCCACGGAAAAGGACTGCTACACACAGAAAACTCTGATCTTGCTGTGTTGGATTTTGACGCCCAATATTGTCTCGTCTAGAGCGCTAGCCGCACGTGTCCTGCTAGCATCCTGCTGTAAACGACACATAGCCATTGAACTAGAGGAGAGGCTGCTGCTGGACGGGGTTATGTAACGTCACACTTGCTCCTGGGGATGCAAATGCAATCGGGGAAACAGCTGTGCAGGAAAGGCCTTCTATAGTGCCCCCCCTTTCAGGCCTTTCACAAATCTGTTCTGTAATAAAACAATAATGAATGCATGAAGTGAATTTTAAAATCTATTCCAGTATATTAGACAAAAGGCGGCTGCCCAGGAGAAGAACTGGTGTGAAATGATGAATATTCGGAGGTCGGATGGTGATTTCCAACATGAGAGCTGGTTGTTCCCTAAAGTCCACTGAGAGCAACTCAGTTTTCTGTGCTAGTCTGCAGCATCCACACACAACTTCAATGTCATTAGCTGTGTAAGTTTTAGCAGCTGGTACCAGACCAGATGGTGCAGGATGGCCGCTTCTCCTGCCAATCTGCTTAATAAAGAAGAGCTGGATTACCTATGAAAGCTTCCTCCTATGGCAGCCAGAGAAGGGATGTGATTTACGGGGATCTGAGTGCTCTGCAGCAACTGTGGTTTGTTCAGCTGTTATGGGTCCCACACACACACACACACACACACACACACACACGTGTCATGTTGCCAAGGAGCACCCTGACAGGTTTCAGAGGAAATCCCTTAATCCCGTCACTCACTTCTTTCTTTCTTTCTTTCTTTTTTTACCACGTTTAAAATTAAAAGATGGCTGGAGTGAAACAAATATAAAAAAAATGAGTTATCTGATTTGATTTTTGACTCATGCAACTTAGAAAACAACAGCAGACTGTGTTCTGTGCTCTGTCTTAAAGACCTTAAATTTAGCCTAAAACTTAAATTTGACACCTCTTTTTCACACACACACACACACACACACACACACACACACACACACACACACACACACACACACACACGTGCGCGCGTGCATTACCTGGTGATTTCCTCCTTCAGGGCAACAGGATCAGGTGGGTAAAACTTGACGCGCAGACACATGGTGAATGGAGGCTGAGCTGGGGGACAAACTTTCTTCACTCAGTATTTCTTTTATGCCATTTATTCAGTAAAAAAAGCCAAATAACTTACATTTCATTTGTTTGGCGATCGACTTTGTAAACTCCAGCCAGTGCTGAAAAAGAGAGAACCCGTTCTTCAGCAGAGTTTTAGCTCCCGATTCGTCGGATGGGCAATTTCCAGAGGATCTATCGATTACCGCGGCCTCGCTGAGGTAATCGATAGTTCAAATTGACAGAGTGACTTCCAGCTCCATTCAGGCTGCTTCTGTTCTGTCATGTGCACAGAGCAGTTATTAAGGAGATAATGAGCAGAGACCCGTTTGCTCTTGAGGCTCTCTCAACATTTGGAGCTGGAAATCCGTCTAATCAGCGCGATGACGTGCGTGCCCCCCTCAGTTTGGAAATATTAAAACTGACCCACTGCTCCTAACTGGTCCAGGGACGCTGTTCTAATTAATCAATATGGTAAATAAACTAAAATAAGCCTCAAGAAGTCTTTTAATCTAAATAAAAAAGATCAAAAGAATGTTAAAGTGTGTTTGTCGGTTTGTCGCACTGTGAAACGTACTCTCTGTTTGTCCGGGTCGACATATCTGATGCCAAAGTAGTCCTTCTCCAGCAGGTTGAGATGGTGGCAGATGAGGTCAAACAGGTACTGACCCTTGGCATCCCGCTGGGAAGACAAAGAACGGAGAGAGAGTTCACACACACACACACAGACGCTTTGTTCAAGGAGAGCGGAGACGTGAAACACACCCTCTTCATCTGGGCTCATGTTTGCGTGATCACACCCGTCAGCAGACGGCATCGCAGCTAAATCAGCTGTTAAGCACATCAGAGGCCTCAAAAAAGGATGTTAATATTTCACGGCCCCCAGGAGAGACATGTGAGAGCTATCAAATATTCATGTGAAGGCAGGAGCCACCTGTGAAGAGCTGGAACCTTCCTGCAGCTCAAGAGAAGGACGAGCACCCAGAAACAGAACTTTTACCAACAAAAAGTTTAAATATTCTGCCAGATAAACTCGGTATTTGTCTCAATCGGTGGAAACGGACGACTTTGACAGACTTCTTGACCTGACAAAACAAAACTGCCACCACAACATCCACACACATATTGTTATACACACATTTGTCCTGGCTCACAAGCCAACTACCTAATTAACAAATAATAAATTCATAACTCAGTAGTGTTCATTAATCCTTGACAAACAAGCGCAAGTGCTAACATACACAGTGTGCAAATGAATAAATAGAAGCCTTAAAATCAAATTAAGCTTTTCATTTAAACTGTAACTGCCCCGATCACAGACCTTTGAGAAGTCCGTCAATTGTCCACACACAGTATTTGCACGGGCAGACAACGGCCCCTGTTTCTGCCTCCACGGTCAGTCAGAGCTAACAGATTTATGTTAAATCCTCATCTTGCACTGCTGGTTTACTCTACACTTTAGCCTCATGCTCTGATGAAACCTACACATTTATCCCGCAGCAACATTTGGGTTACCCGTATAACATTAATTATTAAATGTAACATTAACCTTTAATGAATGAAACAGATCTAAACAGCTTCTGCTCTTAATGCTCATTAGATCTGAAGGGAAGCGCGTCCACCGCCGTGAACCACAACTTACTGGATGTTTTAAGAAGCAGAAGAGCAAACGATCTAGGCGAGGCTCGGAAGATCATCAGACCCGACTGGCTTTCTCTGCTGCTGACGGACAGGTTTGTTCTGGAAAACATCAGCTGCATGCTCACGATAACGATGAATGAAACCAAGGTTTTTCACTGCTCCCAGAGGAGGGAGATCCAGCCCTTTGGGGTAAATCTGCTTGGTCTGCGCCCGTCCATCTATCTCAGTGTGTCCGTTAGGTCATCATCACTACGAGGCCTGACTCTCCAAGACAGACCTGCTGACTCGGCCAGAGATAAAAATAGCACCGAACAGGAGGGTTTGCCGTCTCACACATCCAAGCACCTCCTTGAATCCTTCTGTCTCTATCATTAATGCCTTTGGGTGTGCCTCTGTGCACATCTGCCAGCCTGCACCTCCCCTTTACCGTCCACGTGCAACACAGCTTTCCTCATTCTTGTACAGTACGGGGCATGGATTTATAAAACTCAACTTTAAAGCTGAAATATACCTATTATATAGACCAAAAGTATGCGAATCAATATATTTCAAGCATTTATTTGTTTTGATTGGGCTGATTAGGACTTGCAGCTTTAGAAAACCTCCAACTTCAAAACCTCAGAAAATTTGAATATCGCTTAAAATAATGCAAAAATAGAGATATTTCACTTTGCATGTAGTGAGTCTATAAAATCTATTAGCTTCAGATCTCCTGTTGGATTGCCTCAATAAAACAGCTTTTACACCATATTCTAATTGTTCGAGTTGCACTATAGATGTTATTTTCACATTTCTTCTTCTATATATACATATACACATATATTTTTATTTGTTTATTTATTTATTTTTTCTTGTAGAGTCTTTCTAATACTTATTAACTTACACTGGAACACTACAATTCCCCCATTGTGGGATATTAGACCTATTCCATTCTATTCCATTCCATTCTATTCTGTTCTGTTCTATAATGACAGGTTTGATCAGGGTCAAACGAGCAGCAGTCCGTTTCTGAAACCAGGAACAGCAGAACTGGCGTCCACGCTGCCCACGGGCATCTGACTCCAGCCTGGTGACGCGCCGTGTGCGCGGCGTTGCGCACTGAGCGCAGACGGCGAAGTTCAGCGGGTTGAGCGGCGATCCACGGGCGAGCTCTGAGGCAGAAACACCATCGATCCCAAGTTAAGTGGGCTTCAAAATCCTCGTGAGAGTGTGACAGCTGAACTGCAACAGGCGGCCGGGGAGCGCTGGCTGCCTGCTGGCAGAGCGCCTTTTAGCGTTGGTGAGTCGGTTGGGGGTCGCGAGGCTTCAGCGTGGGAATTACTTTTCAATTCCTCTTGGTTTTATTGCTGGGTAAAATAATTAGGTTCATACTGCTTTCTAACTCCCAGAAGAAGAAAAAACAAACCAAAAACTGTGTGGACACGTGCATTCCATTTTTAGACATAGACAATGAGATTATTAACAATAGTTGAGACTAATAAAAGAGGGGACTCCACCTAACATGTCTGGTGCATGTGCATTTATGTGTGTTTTTATTTTTTCTGTGTTTCCACTTGTTTTTGCTCCTTGTGGATCTTTGTGGGTTTTGTTTAATTTCCTAAGTAGTTTAACCAAGCGAGTCTAGCTTTTTAGTTCTGTTTTTAACCGTTTTCTAGTCATTTTTAGTTGATTTCTGTCAATTTTTGGACGACAAAGACTTTTCCATCACTTTTTGGGACTTCGGCCTCAGCTTGTAACCTTACAGCATGTTAATGGGGGGATTCTTTAGCCTGTCTTAGGATGTGTCACGACCTCCTGTTTCTGCACACAAGGTACCTGCGGAGGCTGAAAGGGTCTGACATCCCCTCCGCTCAGGCGGGAGCTAAGTCGTAATGAGTGAGGTTCGGAGGGATTCTAAGCTCAGCACAACGGTCACCCCCGAGGAGACAGAAGTAAAAATCACCAGTGTTTAACGAGGTCGGCTTCGAAGCTGTGCAGAAATAGTGGCTAGAGAAGCAAAAGGGAGCAGGAGCCTGGACCGTTTTTAGCCACCAAACTGGCAAAAATATCAATTTCATTTTAAAATCAGAGTTTGTGGAGTTAAAACCAAACTTTGCTAATGCTAATGAGCTCTCTTGTGCACAACCATGCACTTATCCTCTTTTTCCCCACAATAATGCATTGTAAGCAGTTTTAATTAAAGGCAGAGACATAGCTTAATAAAAGGCTAGGTTTCAGATACCTAACATGGAGGTTCCTGAATGCATCACTGTTTTGTAATGTACTTTGCACCCTAAAAGATAATAGACAGATGGAAAGAGCAGAGGGATTCAGAGGAGCCCGATTTAAACCTAATTTTGAAAAGTTTGACGAGTAATTTAGTTGTAAATCAATGCCGTCATGGACCGTTGCTTGTTTAGATAGCGGATTTTCTTGTGTGCACTCATCCATCTTGGAGCAGCAGCATTAGCCTGTGCCACAGTTCATGTAGGCAGCTGATAAATGGAAAGAGTCTTATGGGTAAATGAGATCAGTGCAGGTTGTATTAACCAGGCAGAGGCCTGTAAGTGCTTCGTGGAGGCGCGCGCAGTGTTTCATAACAGCTGTAATAAAAGTGATAAACGGAAGGATGGAAAGCAGCCAGCGAGGGGGCCAAATGTCCAGTCTAGTCCTCATTGCAGCACGTGCGGCGGATTAATTATTAAGATAGTTTCCATGTCAGGTTGGAAAACACTACATCAATAAGTGATGTTGTCACTTTAAGGAACGGATCAGAAAAGTGAAACAAATGACTGACTGGTTGTGGAAAACACTGATGGTGGGCAGTAATTTGGTTTGTCCTGATTCACTCACTCGGATGATGGAGAGCTCTGGGTGAGACGCTTCTTTATCACTCCAGAGCAACAAAGCTAGTAAGAGTTGTTAACCCGGAGAAGCAAAGGCAGAAGAACCGATAACAGTGGTATCAGTGGTAACATGCAGATACTGCAGGTGTTTAATAGACTGGATGTACTCCACAGCTCAACGGCACCGAATCAAACGCTCCAGTTTGCCGCCCAGTCCAGACTGGCCGAGGATTCATCATGGATGGACATACCAGCTCAGCAAACAAACCAAAAATCTCATCCATCCTGCCAAATTCACCAAAAACTGCATTTATTTTTACACAAAAGAGATAAAAAGTTCTGTTTTTCTGAGGAAACAGATGGCGAACCACCAAACATGGAGACTGCACCCAGCAGGCTAATGAGCTTAAAAAGAGCTGATTCTTTCTGAAAATTCCTCCTGGAAATACTTGACAGTTTTGTCGTTCGGACTGTTTTATGTGGAATTTGCATTGCATTGTTGTTTTTTTTTTACCTTTAGACGGTCTATGTTTGCTTAAAGCTCCACAGCTCTTTAAACACATCCAGGCAGTTGCCGTCTGGTTTGAGAGGAATCGGAGGATGCCGCGACTGTGTTCCCAATCAGCCCTCGGAGGTGTAAATCCTTTCCTTTTCAGTTAGCCACTATGGCTCCCGGGGGCTCCATTGCCAACATGGCGGGGGCTGCGGATCTATGAACGTTAAATCAGTGCTCACCTCTGCTTGATTGAAGAGAGGCTTTTGGGCGGCGGGCGGAAGAGCGCTGGAAGGGAGGGCACAACGAAAAGGTTGGAAAAATAAAGGAGAAACACTGGCGTGAAAATGAAAGTCACACGCAGAAAAGGGAAATGAAGCTGTGTCAGAGGCAGTGAGCCAGAGCTCCAGAAGCACGGAGACAAAGACGTTTGTGAGTCTCCCGCTAGGATGCTAATACGCTTCCACCGTAGACCAGCGGCTGCAGTACACCACCCAACAAGTTTGATTTTTGAAGATCCAGAAAGCAAAAAAGACTCCACTACCGAGTCTTTAGAATAGAATAGAATATCTTTATTTATCCCACAACGGGGAAATTGCACTGTTAACTATAAGTATAATTAGTATAGAATTAGAAGAGAAATGGAGGAATAGGAAAATAAATATATGACAAACTCTAGAAAATCAGATTAAGATTGATGATCACAAGAGACTGTCTGCAAATGGAGAAAGACTAGAGCATTCCGTTTGAAGATTATTACCTGGTGGATTTAGAACTTTACCAACCGCAGATAGTTTGGCAGCTAAAACACGATGAATTACAATTAATTAATTAGATTTTGGCAGGTCTCTGTATCTTTTGGGGGCTCAAACATGAGCAGAAAGCTGATAAAAACAGACTGACTGACTGAGGCGCTCGTATGGTCACAAACTGCAGCTATGAGCTGTGTCAATTAGTGAAATATCTGTGTCCAAACTGGAATCCAGCTAATGCAGATGGTAGAATGAAGGAGATTGAACCATCAACCTCCTGAGCCCAGAGGGGAGGTTCTCTAAAGGCTACCCCAATAACTGGGTTTTCAAATGGGATAACTGTAGATGGTTTATGGCTTAGAACAGTCAAAACATGTAAATATGGCAACTTTTCTAAATAAAATCAAATCTCACACACGCATATTTCTTTGATTACATTTTTTAGCCAAACGCTGCCATGTTTGATGTGACCTCTGAGGGGCTCAGAGTTCTGGGTCATATTCTATCTATTCTATCAATGTGTCATTAAAGTCCTTTGGACCTAAGCCCTCTGACCATTTGTAGAGCAAATCTATTCTGTATCTGACTGACAGATGCTGTAAAGACTTCAGGAACGACTTCTGGTGGTTCCGTTTGGCTTAAAACTGGCGCTGCAGCATGCAGAAAGATCTCCAACAGGCAATAGAGCAACGGAGGACTAAAAGCTGTGACGCTCGTGAAAAAAGTGGCCCCGGCCGATCCGGTTGCCCTGACTGAGCAAACAGCAGAGTCAAACGCGTTACTGATCATCCTCCATGATGGAAGAAGGCGCCCTGCATCTGCTGTGCTTGCATCTAGACAAGGATTCAGAAGGACACTGTTGGTTTAGAGTTCAAACACACACACACACATGCACACACACATGTGTATGCAGGTACACAGAGACATACAAAACAGTTCACCATTATCGGAGTGCCAGATGGTGTGCAGGAAGACAGTCGGACGGCTGTCAGGCAGCAGAAAGCAACAAATCCTCCACAGAAAAGCTTCTTTATTATCTTTCCTCGTGGTCCCCTGAACGCAGCACGACCAGCACTCTTGTGCACTGGATAATTTGGCTTTGGAGACAATATGTTCATCACCATGCTGTCAAACATCAAAAATGCTGCCTTTTAATGAATTGTGGTGTGTGTGTGTGTGTGTGTGTGTGTGTGTGAGAGAATGAACAACTCCATTCACTCCATTCTGTAAAAACGCAAGCAGATAATTACACTCATCTTTACTGCTGCTTTAAAAATGTGATTGGTTTCAGTTTGAATCTTTTTGGTTAAAAGACTTTGAGTTAGAATGAAGCGGTGTTGTCAGCCTCCACTGTTCCCAAAGTTCATCCTGCCTTTATTACAGCCGACCCGGGTTAAAAGGATTAGCAGCACACCGTTCGTATATGCTCTTAAAATCACTGTATTGAGTTTGGTGCTTTTAAATCATGGTGCCTTGTATGGAAATGATCCTGTCCTTCTGTTTTCACCTGCAAGCGTGAACGGGTCTTGTTGCATTGTTGCATCAGGAGCAGCCACCAACACAGGCTGGATGATAATAAACAAATGAGAAATATAGGATGATGTGCAGAGCAGGTATAACCTCTGTCAACTAATAACATGCTACAATTTAGTCAGTTTAGGATTGTTTTCATAGTGGGGGAACAGCACTGATAGTCTTTATGTCCAACTGGAAACCACTTTTCCACTTAAATTTTTTATTATCGGCTCGATGAGAAAGGTCAACTTTGGCTCAGCTGTTATAAAAGCTTCTCCTCGCGTCTCCCTGACGTCTAAGATGGGCGTAATTTCAGAATGACTTTAAAGTAAATAAACCCTTTATCTAAGAAAATAGAGAAACAGGGTGGTTGTGGCCTCCGCTGGCGCGTGAAGAGATCTGTCATTTACAACACAAAAGAGCAGCGATGATAGCTTGACTTCAAAAGCATGAAGCCTAGAGAAGAAAAGTAGACGTAGCAGCTGGGGGATTGCCTGATTTATAAGTAAAATTACCATAAAGGAGGATTATTAGAAATTCTGAGCTCATTCAGCCACAAAAAGGACTGAAATCCTAAAAAAAAAAAATTGCTGTGTGGAAATGGTGACTGAAAGACTCTTTTTCTCTGCAGTTCTAACCTTCTCAGCTGTGCTGTTAACCTGTCAAATCATCTATTTTAGCATAAAAAAATTAAAAAATCTCTTCCGATCTCTATAAATCTGTTGCCTTCACTGCTGAAAAATGATGAATGATACAAGGAATAACACGCATTATGAGCATTATCTGTGTTTTGGTCTCACTTCCAATCAAGCAGCATCTCTCTACTCATCCTCGATGGACAACTATCACTCAACTCTTCTGTTTGTAAGTGAACATCAGCTTCAAGGTGCTGGAGGAATGGAAGGAAGGAAGGAAGGAAGGAAGGAAGGAAGGAAGGAAGGAAGGGAAGACACGAGCTGAGGTTTGCTGACTCATTAAACACGCAGCTCATTTGCAGTACTGTGCAGTACTGTGCCAGCGAGGAATAAATCTATTCCGCTGGGTGCAGAGAAATGACGGCAGTGCTCAGAACAATCAGTGTTTCCAAACTAGGCACAGTCATATAAACACTGTCTCCATTTGCTGCAGCTGGAGTGTGGAACGAGGGTGGAAAGGTCATCAGGCGCAAACATCCAACCTGTGATGTAGGCGTGCCTCGGGTTGGAGGAACTCAAAAAGCCAGCATTCAATACTCTTTTGGCTCAAATGAGATGTTTAAATAAATAAAGAAACAAACAGGATGTAATCAACTTTACTGTGATATTCAGCCAATACTAGTCATTTGCGTTAAACACACTTTATTAGGGAACTAATGGAGAAGAGTGGAGCACGTGCAAAGCCAACAACTCTGCTTTCCTTCGACCAGGAGCTGAACAGCCACCAAAAATGCAACAAAAGCTCATAAAAAAACATCCGAATGCTGTCCAGCTGATGTTTCCGGATGTAAAAATTTGGTTCTTTTTAACTGAACAAAGGAAAATAAAAAATAGTTTAAAAGAAGACAAGATGTAATCAATGTGAATGTAATCAATAAGAAACAAATGAATTTTCAACCGAAAGCATCAGCCCAAGCCGTCACCGCTCACTCTGTTCCCAGTTAGCAGCGAGCTGGTGTGTGTAATAAGTCAACCCAATTAAAATCAATTTCTCCCCCACCGGTCCACTGGGACCAGGAGCACTGTCCATTTAAACGACCCGGGCGAGCTAGAACTGCTCTCTTACTTAACTGTGCACCGATGTTTCCCACAGACACCTGCAGAGGTATACGAATAAAATGGTGACGAACTGAAGCGGCCATTAGCCGCTCACTCGCGGCTAACACGAGTGCACTTACCTAACTGCAGCACATTTAAAAAATACAGGTTCTAATCACTTTCATTCACAGGTCTGTGATAAACTGATGCCACGAAGTTGGAGCTGGTAGATGTGATGTCATCTGAGCTAACAGACGACATCGTTCATGGCGGGAACTCTAGAGCTGAACAGCAAACGCTGCTGCACAACGTAGCTGCAGAGCTGCGAAGACTCCCCGAGCCCTTGAGAGAACGAGCAGAAGTCGTTCTTATTCCAGTCACACGGCCCTCAGCCGAACAGCCTGCTCCTCACGCATAAACCAAGCTGTCAGAAAGCAGAGCGCAGCCGTTCCAGCTGTTTATGCCGGAGCTCGACGTGCTGCAGGGTGAGGGACGGGTCAAGGAGGGAGCGTGTTTGCAGCAGCGTGATAGGGTCGCTGTCTGATTGATGTCGGTGGCAGCCACCCCGCTGTCGTTGTACAGTCCTCTGACCCTCCACCAGCCAAACGACCGACAGTAAAAGACAGACTACAAGCATGGAGGAAAGAGTGCAAACTTGATCTCTGTGTTGGCAGCTTCTGGTCAGACACCAGCGGAGATAAAGACACAAATCCCACAGAGGCTGGTTTACTCTGTCAGGAAATTACCCCCCATCCCACAGTGAGTTAAACGGCCTCTCAGGTCACACAAGGCAGCTAAAATAGGTCGTCTCACCAGGTTTCTAGTGTGGGATGTTTTGAGCAGCAAACAGAGCAACACGGGCAAACACAAGAAACACAAAACAAGAGAAGGGAGTGTTGGGACTGCACACTGAGCTGGCGCACATAAGTCACAGCTCCGAGGGGTCAGAGGGAGGCAGGAGGAAGAGTGAACCTCCAGGAGAGACTACAGCTCACTGGGGACAACCCAAATGAAAAGCTCCAGCGTCCTCTAGTGTAATACTCTCACTGGGATCTACAGGAAAGAGCTGAGTACTGAGGGTCAACGTGATCAACCTGCTGCCTCTGAACCAAGAAAAGATGCTTTTCCAGATGAAAGACGAAAGTCTGCATGAGCAGTAACACTGAACTGGAAGTGGTCTATGACAGTCAGGATTTCCATCAAAGATCAGGAAAAAAAATCTGGGAAAAAACGTGTCTGCCATGTCATTGTAAAAATTAAGTGCTTTCTCCCCTCTTTCATCTGATTGAAGTCCTATCCCCATTTTAAAGTTTGAATTAACCCACACTGCTGTATTATTATTTGCTGATTCTTTTTTCCTAACATCTCCCATGAGGGTGGTGCAGAGGTGCGTGTATCGTTTGATCATCTTAATTTAGATGTGTTCTTGTTTAGGCAGAAAGTATAATGAGTGAATCTTCCAGGTCTGAAAATGAAATGGGAAAATAAAGATTCAGGCTGCACCCAGCCAGCCAGCAGGGTCCCATCTGCAGGCCCACCTGACACCCCCTCGACCTCCAGCTCCTCTGTGAGCAGAAAACACAAGGACACAACCTTCCATTTGCAGCCATCAGGCTGGCAGCGACGAGGAAACGGAAGCAGAACGGCCCCCGATGCTGCCGGCCTACCTCCTCCTCCGCCTGACCTGAGGTGCTTTAATGTTTCCATCCGTCACAGAGATCCACAGGGAGTCAGCCTCCTGAAAATTAGGCTAACACACGCTATTAACCCCATTTAAGCAGTACTGAATGTTTTCAGGACTAACCTGCCCCCAGGTGACACCCAAACTGGGGCAGAGAATAAGACAGAGCGATGCCAGATGACCTTCCTCAGCCTTGCAGGGGCCTTTTTTTACCCTGAAGGAGCCTGACTGACCGTTTACCCTGAATTAAAAACGTTCCATGAAGATTCAACCAAAGGTTTTTGTTAATTATCTTGAAACTTTTTGTCTTGTTTTCTTCTAATGAACAATTCTTGTCACAATTGTTATTACATTCCCAAACATTCACATACTTTCAAGGTCAGTTATGTTTGTATTATTGTTATTTTATCAGATTTATATTGTATTTATTAATTAGTTGGAAATCACACAAATTATCCTGGTGTAGATTCTTAAACCTCAGTGGAAGAGATCTGTGTGTGTGTGTGTTGTCACCGTTGGGTCCCTGCACACCTTGGCCAAACACTGTCTTGACAACAGCGTTCACAGAGTAGTGGTGTAATATTGTGGTTGCCATGGAGACTAGTGGTCCCCCTGGCATCTCCAAAAAATCCAAGGGCACCGGGAAGCGGCTGGGCTGGAAGGCAGCAGCGGCCCAGGGACGGGTGAAGCAGACCTCACCCGCTCGGCCCGTCAGCCAAAGGAAACGATGAGCGAAAGGCGAAAGGTGTCTCTTTTAAAATTTAGGAAAACAAACAACGACCAACGAGCGTTGAGGTCGTGTATGTAAACGCAGCTAAGCGACAAGGTTCAAATCCCCGCTTCTGTGAGGAGTTGGCACGTTCTCCCCGTGTGGGTTCTGCTCTGGCTTTCTTCCACTGCCCGTGGACGTTTCATGTTATTCCAATCAGGCTCGGACTCTGGTTGTGTTTGGTGGAAAGAAGCAGTCCTGAAAATGAGTGTTTGTCTGTGAAGCATGAGTCACGCAGAGCAAATGTAAAATGGATGAAGTTTTTCGCCAATCCCATCGGTAGTCAGTCCATTATGAGCAACTCAGAGTTAGATTTCAGCTGTAATTGAGGAACAAAACCTCTTTATTCTTTTGATTTGAAGGATATGAGATCGGAGACCGGAGGGAGAAAAAGATTTAGAAAAATGGATGAAACAGCGAGAGAAATAAAGCGAAACACAAGGTGTTCTTCAATATTCTTATTCCTGCTTTTCCTTTTGACTGGATGTGTGTTTCTATCTGATATTTTCAGGTGTGGTGAGGTCGGGGCAGATGAGGTCAGATTTAGACATAAGTGAACCCCAAAGAGATTAAATTATTAAATTTCGATTTAATGCTGCATTATTTACACACACCCAGTGATAATCTGACTGTCCTAATCCTGAACGGATTGCTTCATAATAAAGAAAAAAGGAACATTTGTAATAACTATGCATGTAGTAGTGTGTTGAGAAGTCTTCTAGTCGTTTTTGTCTGAATGTGCTGCTCCGCCCACCTCACTTTCATCTGCAGCATTTGTGGATCTCATCTCATGGATCCTCCCCCCTGCTGTGAGCTCCAAAAGGAGCTGTGGAGATTTCTCCTTCATCTGCCAGAAGAAACTGAGCTGAGTTCTGAGAAAAACAACATAAGCCAAGCGATGAGGAACAGCTCGACGGATGGTGTGTTTGCGTGTGTGTGCGTGAGAACGCGCCTCGGGAAAGCGGCAGCAAGGAGAAGAGAAGGCTCTTTGGTTAAACACTTGACTGAAGTGTGCACCGTTCGGTGTGTGGAAGAGGGCTGAGGGGGTCTCGAGTTCCTCACAGTTAGAGAGGGGATGAGGAAAGACTCGGCGTGTTTGGTATTCCACGCACACACGCCTGCTCTGCTATGGCAAGAGTTTAAAAATAGACTTGTGGACTGAGGAGCCTGCAGATGAATACAATGAGGGGAGCCACTCTGATCTCTGCCTTGTGACGGAAAGTCGCCGCGTTGCCTTCGGGAAAGGATCAGTTTTGACCCTATCTAATTGAAATTCAGAGATTTACGCATGGAAAAGAATGAGTAAAACAAAGAAACAGCTGTTCAAATGACTGTTTAAAAAAGAAAAAAGAAAGCCATTGGAGTTGTAAATGACAAAATGCTGTAAAAACCAAAAAGCTTCATCTAAATCTCCACAATGTATGACCTGAACATAGGGAACTGTCAAAAGACTGCAGAACAAGTGACCTTTTGCATTGGGTGTGTGACGTTTGGGTACCATCCATCTATGCCAGTATTATTGCAAGACTTTGGTTAGGGAAACTAAAAAGCCCATTACTATAGGCAACTTGCAAGGCAGACATGTCCTCCAAATACCATCAACAACGTTTGTCGCATTGATTAAAATGTCTTAATCTGACCTAAGACTGTGCCTCAAACCCAGAAATCGTGTCCAAACCATCGCTTTTTACTTTTTAGAGGCGGGACTTCACTTTAAAAGACGGCTGGTTAAGCGGCTGGTGCTGAGGGACAGTCCAGAGCCGTTTACCCACCAGCGCTTTGTTAAATGGATGCAGATGTGGCGTCAGAGGGAAGAAGTGGCAGTGATGGATTTGAAATCAGCTCCCAGGTCATCTTTGGCCATGCACGTGCACGTTTCAGCCACAGTGTGGTAAGAAAAGAGCCAAAAAAAAGAGTAGCTCCTAAAGACGCCTCCTCCGTATACTCGTCCAGGCGCGAATAAAATGAGAATAAACCTAAACCAGGCTTCATTACACACAAAAACACCAGCTCTTCTTTTCTAAAAGACATGGGACAAAGCAGAGACTTTAGCACAGCCCTCAATGAAAAGCGTCTCTCTTCTGAAAAGATGAAAATTTGATAAGCCTATTTTTATCAGTTCAAACTGCAGCCAGGGGATTTTTCTCTCTTTTCAGCCCAACTGGAGAAGAAATCTTTGATTGTCTTCCTCCGAGGGAGCGAAGAGGTTTGTTTTACCTCCGTTCCTGTGCTTCTGCACCAGCTTAAAGGCAGCAGACTGGAATGACCCAACGCTCGCTCTTCGGCGCTTTGATCCGGGGGAGGTTGGAGGTTTTGGTCGTCTGATAGTGGACGAGTCCCTGGGAGATTTGGAGTGAGACGCTGTCCTCCAAGCAGACCGGGGAACACATTGACAGAGGAGAAGAGAGATTCTGAGCTCTATTTGGTGATGGACGGAAGGCTGGTAGAAGGTCTGGAGGAGAGGTGTGATGTGTTCGTGTTTCGGCCCTCATCAAGATCCTGGCGGCGGTGCTTTTGAAGGGATCCCAAGCAGAGCGGAGGAGTACGTTGCAGAAATCCATTGGGTCATTACCCTCACACACACACAGAGCAAGACTACCATCTTTTCTGTAGTTTTCCACATCACCTGCAGCACTACACAACATCAGCGTCTATGTGTGATTAAGGATTTTTCTCTCTTTGTACATCACAATGCAGCACAGCCGTTGCAATAAAAGCTGCATCGGCATTCCTGATTAACCCGTGTTAGGTTAACACACACACACAGGTGCAGAGGCAGCGGTATTGTTAAAGGAAGTGCATCAGAAATAACACAAGACTGGTGTTTAAGCCGACGCCTGAAGTATCGTCGCATCTGACGTGTTGAAAACTGCAGCGAGCCCAGTTATGCACGAAGAAAGAAAGAAAAGACGAAGAGGAGTAGCTCTGCAGCGCCACACACCACGACCATTAGGAAGCCTTTCGAATCCTCCCGCTGGTGCTGGGGCAGCAGCAGCAGCGCTAACAGGCTAACATGCATCCATGCTGCTGACCCTCTGAGCTCTGTTGCAGCTGGGTGAAGGCGTGTGGCTGCGCTAACACCTCAGCAGTTACGAGCCAGAAACACAGACTTTAGCAGGGAATATTCGATCATATTTCGGCTACAACAGCAAAGAGCGATATTGACATAGAATGAACTGACATATTGGGCTCTTTCTTTGAAAATCACTTATTGACTTTGACGGAGGTGTGGACGCAGCGATGAAAATCAGAGACCAAATACACTCTCGTGAAATCTGATTCTTATTGACAGACCCTGGGAATTTATCTGCTGACACGTGAAAGCAAACACCGTCGGTTTAATAACCGAAACAGTCTGAAACCATCAACGCTGAAAGTCGGGATATCCGGAAGCAAAGTTGCGGTAAATTAGCATCTGTGTTTGAGAGCATTAGCAAAGACTTCAGTTCTACTTAAAAAAACATCAAACACCCAGTGATCAACTTCTGAACAGCAACCCTGAAGGTCCAGGGATGCTGAGGAGCCTCCAGGCTTCCTGGTGAGAGCTTCAGTACTGGACATATAAACGTCTGCACGTTTCACTTGGTTTACTGAAACGGCAAGAACTCAAACTAGCTGACAGAGCAGCGTCAGTTTATCCACTAAAACAAATACTTAACAGCAGCTATGGACTTGTTTTTTGTCAAGTTTGGCAGTAAACAAGTCCGTAGCTGCTGTTGATTTCCATCAGAAATAGATCGCCATCATCATCCTCTTCTTCTTCTTCATCATCATCTTTTCAGAGACAGACAACGACACTGATGACAACTTTAAGACAGATTTAAACCTGATTCAGGAGTAAGCAGCTAAAATCTCCACAGATCATCAAATTTTACAGCCCTTTTAAACATAAGTAAAAGTAATGCTTGAAGAGCGATAAAGATATTACAGTTCAGACCGATTCATTTAACTCTAGACACAAAGGTGCATCCAACATTGCAAAATAAAAACACATTTAATTATTTAAATAGCTGTAAAAAAAAAAAAAAACATAAAAAAAAAAAACAGAGGGCCAAGTAAACGTTTAATTCAGTTTTGAACATTTATACTCAGTGACTATCACACCATTAATTCACAAACTCTAATCTTGCACACATTTAAATGTTTGCAAGAGACAAAAGCAGATAGGCTCCATTAGCTTGTAGAGCTAACACCTCTGTGGAAATGATTTTAGGGAGATCTATTAAACTTTTATTTATTTATAGCCTTTAGTGTCTCCAGTGATTTTCTAGTTACGTCATCTATGACATGCCCGTGTGTGTGTGTGTGTGTGTGTGTGTGTGTGTGTGTGGTTCAGAGGAGGCCAGTTCATCAATCTGCTCAACCACTGTGTCTGAGAAAGGAGAGGAAGAAGAACGGGGGGATTCTGGGCGCTGGTGGGCAGCCGAGACCGAAGCCAAAGTCGGAGAATCCGGCAGAGGCCTCAGTGGTGACACGCCCACGTCCTCAGCATCGGTATTAGTTAGCAGAATAGACCAGATAACAGCGTTATAATTAGCCACGAAGCAAATTCTTGTTCAAAGTTTACCGAAAGATAATCGCACACTAATTTAACAATAATTAGAAACATTATTGGAAACAAATCCTCACTGATCCATCAAGTCTGAGTGAAACATCTGGGTTTTACCCACTAAATGACCTTGAATCTATTGGGGATTAACCACGTTAATCTAATACCCATGAATGTGTCACAAGTGGTCTGGAGGTCGTGACCTCGCCGGTGTCCCAGTGGAAGGTTTATCAAATACTCCTCCATCTTGTTATCTAACATGCTGCCTTCACAACATTTCTCTGGGAGCTGGGGCAGGGGGCTGTCAGCGGGGGGTCTGCTTAATGCACACTCAGCCAGTGGTCAAGCACCAGCAGTGGGTGGGTGGATGGGGGGGGGGCATCTCCGCCGTCAGGTCACAGGCTGAATCACTGCCGTGATGAGGACAAATATATACTCAAGTGTAACCAGGGAGGCCGGCCGACATCATAAACGCTCCATGAGCAGAGACGGAAAATCTCAAATCTCAAAATCTCGAGGTTCCGCTGAGCTGCTGCGGTGTCTTTTCTAATCTCAGCTCCGACTCGTCCACGCCTCATCGAAGAGAAGCGAGCGCCCTCGTTTACCACCCAGCAGCACACGGAGGTTTTCAAACACACCAAAACCCACAGCGGCTGTCACCCCAGGGTTGTTGTTGTTGTTTCTTTAGTGCAACAGGTTCAAATTCAACAGAAACATGCTGTATTTGGAGGTTTCAACATCAACGATCCCATTTATTCATTACTCTGCTTTAAATATCAAATGTTGTCACAGCCATGCCATTTCTCATCAGCTGCATTTCAATGTTTTTCAAATAGAGTAAAAACGTCTTAAACAGCCCCACGGTGGGAGTTAATGACTTCATTTCATTTGTACTGTGTCGAGACGTCATTGTTCCTGTTTGAATTTGCTGGAGGCGTTTTCATTCACAAACGAATCCCCCAAGGTCCCCGAACGCACCGTGCAAAGCAGACACGACCGTAGTCACGTCAGGACGATCTCCAGAGTGGAAGCGCACAAAAAGAGTCATTGTTCCTCGTGCCTATCCACAGATGAGAAAGTGGATTAGTGTGGAATCTCTATCTGACAGTAGCAAAACCGGAGAGTGGGGTAAACAAGGCGGAGTAGCTCAGTGGGAAATGGATTTGTCGACTTTTGTGGCCCTGCTGACATGTTGAAAATGCACCAGTGTTCATGCTAACAAAACAGCAGGAGATTCACATAGTGTTTCATAACAGCAACATCGGCCCAGTTGTTTGCACGTTTGAACAGCACGTTTGGGTTTGCACAACTCTGAATCCAGTCCAATTAAGCCGAAGACGTCTGAGGCAGAAGAGAAGAGTGGGAAAAAAAAGTTCCCAGTTCCCCTCCACAGAGCACACAAGGAAGAAAACAGCATTAGTTAAGCAGAGAGGCTGTTGGGAAACAAGAGCATCCTCTTTTAATCAAGCAGTCCCGATCCAAACAGGAGGACATGCTTCAAAGTTCAGCATTTGGCTGAAAGTCGGGGCCATTTCATTAGTGGAACAAAGAGTGAGTCAGAGCCAGGCTGAAGCGCTTCGCCGCAGAAGCCATTTACATCTCTGCTGCTCTCACTAATCTCTGATCTTTCTGTAGATGTTGCAGGATTCTACTCGGGGAGGAATCAGGAATAGCAACTGCACACAGCACCGGCGAGAACACATCCCCCCCCCCCGCGCGCTCCTGCCACACCGAGATCCTTTATCCCCACAAATGATGGTCTTTTCTGCCATCATCCCCATTTCGCTGTAACAGCAGCAGTTGAAGGTGAAGGATAACTGAGCCAAAACAGGGTGTGTGTGACCACAGGGGAGCTCCTCTGAGCTGTGCAGGGGATGGCGCCCAGGAACGCCTCCACAAAGTGGCCACGCTCCATCACGACGTCCTTGGAAGCAGGTACAGACACGGTCTACCAGGCCGACTGTTTCTGCTGCGAAATAATAACGGTTAAAAGTTGGATCTCTATCGAAATGAAGGTGCAGTGAAGATCGACTCAAGTCACGGAGGGGGAACGAGCACAGGCTCCCAGGACAGCCGGAGATCCTCGCCAGCGCCCAACCACAGAGCCAATGCCCCAATGAAAAAGCAATCAGGGCCACCCTTCCTGGTGGAGACACCCCCGGGTGCTGCTGCCGTCGGGAGGCTCCATGCTGAAAGGCCGGCTTTGTCTTTGCTGTCACATCCCAGAACTGAACAGGTGGTGATGGGTCTGTGTCTGCTGCCATCTTTGCCCGACAGCAGCAGCAGCAGCAGCGCAAACATCAAACGCAGCCCCCACGGAGTCGGCGGTGAGGCTGATGCAGCGGAATTTACCAGCACGAACGCCCCTGATTTCCAAAAGTACCCCCTTTGATCAGCCAGTTACTCTTCTGCTCTGTAAACCGACTCTTGTCATCCCTCCTGAAGACACGATCAATAAGTTCAGGAATAAAAGAGGAGCATCACTCATTCATAGGAGGGAACCTTTGCTGGACACACCTCAGATCTGACTGATACCACCGCAGAGCCAAACAACAGACTTGATTCATAAAAGCACCCGTGCAGAACCCATTCCTGCTGGAACGGCAGCAGCAGACAGGTGCATCCCCTTTTTTTGTTGTCATTCATAAAACCTTCAGTCCGGAACCTGCTGCGTAATCCAGCGGAGTCTGCAGCACTGACTCAGTGTCCGTCAGCACGAGAGGCTTTCCGAGGACGTGATCTAGAGGTGCGCTGGGGCGGCATTTCATCTGACCCCCAACAAGGTGAACGGACATCGGGACGCGCCGGTCCCCACTGACCTGGATGGTGCAGGTGTACTCGGAGTCGTCCAGCAGCCTCACGGTGCAGTTGCATTCCCGGTCCAGACTCCTGACGCTGCTGCTCATCAGGCGGCTCAGCATCTTCTCGACGCGCCTGTGTGTGGACCACGGGGAGGAGAGACAGAAGCACCCTTCACGCACGCACGCACGCACGCACGCACAACTTTGATGTCGGGTCACGTTAAGGACCTGTGTGTTCTGGGGTCCAACACCCGGTCGGAGACGGGGGCGCCGGCGGCGGTGTGCAGCGGCGGCGCATCGTCTCTGACAGGCCGGCTTGCGTCTTTTTGGAGAGGGGAGGAAATAATGCCGCTACCGCGCTCTCCCTCTCTCTCTCCCCCTCCCTCTCTCCCTCTCTCTCTCTCCCTCTCTCTCCCTTGTCCGGTCAGACTGTCACCCCTCCTCACCACACCTTCTCCCCCGCGTCTCCGCGCCGTTGCCATGCCGCTGGGCGGGCTGAGGCGGCCGGGGAGCGAGTGCGCCAGCCAACGGCGCGACGAGTCGGGTGATTTCCTCCACGAAGGTCATGAAATTCCGATAGATCCCCGAGGATGGAGAGAGACGCGGGTAGGACAGAGAAAGGGCTTTGTAAAACACATCAACACCTCGAAGACGCATATAAGTCATTGTCTATTATGACCTTTATGGTTCATAAATAAGGAAAAATAAATATTAGTGTAAGTGTGTGTGTGTGTGTGTGTGCGTGTGTGTGTGTGTGTGTGTGTGTGTGTGTGTGTGTGTGTGTGTGTGTGTGTGTGTTTGGGGGGGGCAGAGCATGCAAAAGTGTTGGTTATCGTGTAGAATAGTAACAGTCACGTATACACTCGCTCTCGTCGATCTCTGCCTAACAACGTGCAGGTTAGGAGTGAAACCATTGTATGGTTTGTTCTTTCTCGGAACGGTGTGTAGTTTATGTCGTGCATTTTAGACCAAGGTACTCAAGAAAAAAGCATTTATGTACGAGTTTGGGGTCATTTCTTCTGCAGGTTTTTTCAACCAGACGCCCTCTTGTGACGGCTACTGGTAATTACATGTGTTTTTAAAAAAACCTCCAACACGACACAAAATAACACAACCAAGTTCTTTTTCCCTCTTTGTTTGGAATTTACCGCTTTTATTTTCACGCATCAAACTTCGACAAAATCTTACTGTGCCCACATGAGACTAAAAAATACAATCGCAACTTCCTTTTCGCGGCGGCATGCTTTCTGAACTTGAGGACAACAGATGTAAAAAATATAAAATAAACTCAACATTAACAATTTGGGTGATTTTAAAAATGTGTTTCTAGGAGTTGGTAAAGACAAAAGGAGCTCATCTGCCGTAACATTGTCTGACAATGCCGTGACCCGGATTCGAACCGGGGTTGTTGCGGCCACAACGCAAAGTACTAACCACTATACGATCACGGCGAGCTACGATGAGCCGACGAGCACCCGCGCGCCGCGACATGTAGTCTTGATCGGCACCGAGCGTCACGGTGCGTCTGTCCTATAGCGCCACCTGCTGTTCAGAAAGACGACCTCCTTCTCCGGTCACGTGCCGGTTTCTTAGCTCTGATTGGTTACTTTGCCAATGACGTAAGGGGCGTCTTGTTTTGTAATGTAACCAACGTGGCGGTTACCAAACAGTGTTTACGCAAAACTCTCTTTCTTTTCAACGGAGTGGAGGCACAGCAGTTCTGCGGTAGGTTTTAGTCCATTTCATGCACACTGCTTTTTAGGATTTAAGATTGTTTTGTGTCGATCTTGCGTTTTTTGGGGGGATTGTTTCGTATCCTTAGGTTCGTGTATCAGATCGATTCTGCAAATCTGTTTTTTTTCTACTGCAAGTCCTTTTCTTCCTATATTATTTATTTTATTTTATTATTTTGAAACTGTAAAACCGAGCTTTGGTGGTTCGTCCCCAGTTTTGCAGAAATGGGTCATGCATCCATTCACTGGTTCCGCAAGGGCCTCCGGCTGCACGACAACCCAGCGCTGATGGCTGCTCTCAGAGACTGCAAGGAGCTGTACCCGGTGTTCATCCTGGACCCTCACCTCCACAACAAAAGTGTTGGTATCAACCGCTGCAGGTTCCTCATCGGGGCTCTCAGAGATCTGGACCTCAGCCTCAGGAACCTCAACTCCAGGTACTTCCTGTCTGCAGCGACTGTACTGAGTTGAAGGCTTTACCAGCTGAAACACGGTTGGTGCATCGTCATGTGGTGGTGTGCTGGGCTCCTCCAGGCTCTTTGTTGTGAGAGGAAAGCCAGAGGAAGTGTTTCCCAAGCTGTTCAGCCAGTGGAAAGTCACCAAACTGACCTACGAGTACGACACCGAACCCTACAGCCTGAGTCGAGACAGGACTGTGACGACGCTAGCCGAAGAGAGTGGCGTCCAGGTGGTTTACAGAGTGTCGCACACCCTGTACGACACAGAGAGGTATTCTCGCACACAATATGTGGCTCCTCTGGCCTTCTAAAATACTCAGTTTCCTTTTTTTCCACCATATTTCATAGAGTACTTGAGGAGAACAATGGGAAACCCCCCCTCACCTACAACAGCATGCAGGCAATAGTGAAGAAACTGGGACCTCCAAAGAGACCCATCTCTGCTCCCTCCATGGATGATCTGAAAGGTCCTAAAACCCCCAGGCGGGATGTTATCAGATGGTTTTGTAACTGATTCAGGTCTATTATTGACGTCCAAAGGTGTGAGCACGCCTTGTTTAGAAGACCACGAGAAGAAGTATGGGATCCCCACCCTGGAGGACCTTGGCCACGACCCTGCAGGTCTCCCAGAGGAGAAGTTCCCCGGAGGAGAGCAGGAGGCGTTGAGGAGACTGGAGGACCAGATGAAGAAAACGGTAGCGGAGTGTGACCGAGCCATCGGCAGGACTGTGCACGTTCCTGACACATGCGGGGGTTTGGGCTGGTTTTTTAGAGCTGGGTGTGCAACTTCGAGAAGCCTCAGACGTCTCCGAACTCGCTGAGTCCCAGCACCACCGTACTCAGTCCCTACGTGACTTTCGGCTGCCTGTCTGCGCGCACCTTCTGGTGGAGGCTGTCTGATGTTTACAGCGGGGTGAGTGTTGCCATGGCTGCGCGGATGAGCCGCCTCTCCAAAACGGTCTCTTGAGAACTCTGACGGTTGTGTTGCGTCTTTGTTTCAGAAGAAACACTCGGCTCCTCCGGTCTCCCTCCACGGTCAGCTCCTGTGGAGGGAGTTCTTCTACACCGCCAGTGTGGGAATCCCCAACTTCAACAAGATGGCCGACAACCCCGTGTGCACCCAGGTGGACTGGGACACAGATTCTGAATACCTGGCTGCATGGAGAGAGGTAGGGAACCACCGGCGGACTCTTGCGTGATCAGTAAATATTCCCGTCAACCCGGACGTCCTGCGTTTCCCCGAAGGCTCGGACTGGCTTTCCGTTCATTGACGCCATCATGACTCAGCTGAGGCAGGAGGGATGGATCCACCACTTGGCCAGACACGCCGTGGCCTGTTTCCTCACCAGGGGAGACCTGTGGATCAGCTGGGAGGAAGGACAAAAGGTTGAACCACGCCTCATGGATTTAACCCTTCCAAAATAACTCGGTTTGCCACGCGATTACAGCACCCCGCAGCGGTATTCTTAATATTTTTTATTTCTGGTTGCTTTCATCAGCGCTGCTCTCTGTTTCAGCATCATTTTAAACGTCTCTGTTCCACTCAAACCAACATCTTTTATCTAATATTGAAGCGTGGACCCAGCTTAGTCACAGGTGTGATGTTTACATTTCTAAAAGTGTGAACTTTCTTTTCCTCGGAAGGTTTTTGAGGAGCTCTTGCTGGATGGAGACTGGGCTCTGAACGCTGGGAACTGGCAGTGGCTCTCCGCCAGTGCTTTCTTCCACCAGTTCTTCAGGGTTTACTCTCCTGTGGCCTTTGGAAAGAAGACGGATAAAAATGGAGACTACATCAAGTAAGGCTATGGACTGACAGACTGGCTGTTTCCCGGAAATCACACTTTTATTTGATTTTCATTTTCGCTTTTCTCTGATTTTGAAGGAAGTACCTTCCGCACCTAAAGAAGTTTCCTGCCCAATACATCTATGAGCCCTGGAAGGCACCGCAAAGCATCCAAAAGGCCGCTGGATGTATCATAGGCAAAGACTACCCGCATCCCATCGTGAAGCATGAGGAGGTCAGCAAGAAGAACATCCAGAGGATGAAGTTAGCTTACGCCAGAAGATCTACAAGTAATGCTGCATCACCCAAAAAAACAGGTATCAAAGCGCAGATGCATGTAGAGTCGATCCTCAATTCCAGTTGGATTTAAGCAATTAAACACATCTAAGGTGTTTGCCTTTATTTTGTCCCCCCAGGTGTAAAACGCAAGGGACCGTCTGTAGTGGACCTGCTGAAGAAAAAACGGAAAAAAATATAATCTGTATTCCACGTGCCTCTTTTTGTTGTTTTCTTTATTCCTTTATTACTTTATTTTTTACATTTTTTTTTGGTATTGTTACCGAAAAGGAAAACATTTTCATACCAAGCAGAAGGCTCTTTGTTCCACGTGACTTGGCTGCCGCTAGGGGGCAGTGTTACACCATCAGACACAGTAGCGGTCGTTTGTTTCATTGTTCTCTTTTATTATCAAATTATTTGAAAAGCAAATAGACAATAAATCCGTAGGTTTGCAAGACTTGGTAATAAAATATATTCAACAAATTTTGCAGTCTGTAGTATTGAGAAAGTATTTTAAACATACAAATGGCAGCCTGATGCGTATGGAGCTGATATTCGATCTCTGGTGCAGATGATTTTTTCCAAAAATATATTTTTCATCAGTTTATTCATTTTCAAAAGTTCAAAATGTAACTACCACAATGGTTCTCAGTTCCGGGACTTTGACAGTCTATATGGTTGCTGTGCAGCATAAAACCTGTTTCCGTCTGTATGTGCGTGTGTGTCTGGCTGTGTGCGTGCGTGCGTGCGTGCCAGTGTGTCCTCAGAGGTCGTCTCCTGTTGCTGCTTCCTTGGAGCTGACACTGGTGTGAATATCCGGAGGGTGATGTCACAGCCTCAGCAGCAGCCTGTGCACGGAGGAGTCCGGTTTCCATAGAGACCCGTCAAACAGCAAAACAAGCCGCGGTCCAACTGTGCTTGCGTGCTGAAGGAGGTGTTTTGGTGGGGAGGGGGTGTGCAGGAGTTATACAATTAGCCCAGCACCTCCCGCTACAAACTACCTGCTGAGGTCAAATGATTCTATCTGCATCAACTGGCCAGTTTGCATCGTTTGATCAGCAACATGTGACTTCAGGCACCAGGTTTGTTTTACAGGTAATTTGTGTAAAAAAAAAAAAAAAAACATGAACTTGAAGGAGATGTTCACGACTAAAACTGATTAGTTTACTCAGAAACATCTCCATGGTTGTCTCCAATAAAACAGGTGGAAGGAGGAGGTGAGGAGGTCGTGACCACCAAGGTCTTGGTCTGTTTGAGGCGATGGTGAGTCTGATCTGGGTGCTGCTTTATCAACCTGTTGAACTAAAGACTCACACACACACACACACACACTTGTAAATAAAGATGTCTGTGTAGGCTCTCATTCATTAGATCACTGGGTTTCCTAAGCAGAGGTTAAAAAGAACAACAAAAAAAACAAACTCGTAAAAAAAAAGTAAGGTGTGTGTTAGACGTGCACGGTTACATGGGGTGTTTTTTTTTTCATCTTCTTACATTCCGACAGTAAAGACATTAATGATATAACTGTTCAGGGGTTAAATGTGCTGCAAGGATCTCGGGGGGGGGGGTTTTACACAGATATTGATATTTTTTATTAGTTTGGTATTGAATGACATTTTCAGTCATCTTTTTTCCTGGTTCAACTCAGTCATATATCACTTCTCTGGCAAGAAATGTGAAGACATTTTTATGACACATAGATGGAATAAAAGACAATCAAAATAGCCCGCTGGCATCTGTAGCATGACCAGGGTGTGTGTGGTAACACGAGAGAAAGCTCAGATGGATCTGTGACCTTGATGCTGCCTCTCTGGATTTGGGTGATCTGCAGTTTGTTTGCCCACATAAATAATAATTTAAAAAAAAACAAAAACAAACAAAAAAAACCTTTGATAGCATTTATTTTCTTCATAATGTGATGATCACTGCAGCTCATTATGTAATTTCAGTTGAACAAACTAATTTCAGGATGTGTATTGTGTGTATTTTGGAGAGTGTGTGTAAGATAAGATAGGAGCTGGCTCTGTGGGATCTGTCTATATAAGGCTGTTCTATTCCTACAGGCCTTTCCTCAGGGGGACCAGTGGGGTGATCATCACCAACTGGGGCAAACAATGCGTGCATTGGAAAATAAATCAGGCCAAATATACAAAAAAAATCCAGTGATTCGCTTTTGATGTATCATGTTTGGGTTTGAACACCTGGAATGAGCCCTCCTCGGTCCAACTAGACGTCTGTTCAGCAGAGTAAAGATGTGGCTCATGGGAGAAGAAGTTCTACCTGAAGAGTGATGTCATCCTTCCTCTTGATTGACAGGCTCATCTGATTCTTCACAGCAGTCTGTGCACGGACCAACTCCTGAGCACACCAGTGGAGCCTCTCGCAGGGGAAACGAGCCTTTACTGACGGAGTTAAGCCCTTTCCTCTTCCTCTTCTTCTTCTTCTTCTTCAGTGCACCAACAAGCCTTTGACCGCTTTCTGTTGGAGACGGACTTTTGGTGGAGTTCTCTCTCAAACTGATGGATTCTCTTGTATCTGTCCGGAACCTTTATCAAGTAGTCTCGGAAAATTTGTAAACGCCTCTTTTTGATAAAATGGTCAGAAGGCAACTTTTGGATGTGCTCTTGTGCCTATTTGCAGGCCGACTATAAATAGTGGAGCAGCTTACGCACGCTCATGCTTGATTGGAAATCAGAGGCTGAAGTCAGTGCTGCAGGGCGTCTGACAAAGGAGGAGGGAAACCTGTGACCGGTGAGTTAACGGCCCCAAAATATGCAGACAACAAGCTGTGTGTGTGTCTGTTCGCACAGAGAATCTTGATTAGGGTTTTTTTTTTTTTCAATTTCAGATCCAGGAACCCATTTTGATTGTTGTAGCCTATCAAAAGAGTGTGTTTTTAGCTCTGGAAAAATAACTCCAGCAGCCATAGTAACTTTTCATCATCTAGGAACTACATTTCCTCTTGCATATTCCTTTTTTTGTTTGTAGGAAATAATGGGCTCTCGCAGGATGACACGCTCCAGTTTCAGCAATGGAAGATCCAGTAGTGGGGAGGACAGTAACGGGACGGGTCGGCCTAACGGCTGCAGCTACATCTCCAACGTGAGGCCAGAAAACAGGTACGGGCCATCGCTGCCGTGACCAAGAAGGTGCTCTGTGTTACGCCGCCGCTTCAGATGTGCTCCCGAGGGCGTAATATGTATTTGTTTTCTCGTCATGGTCACCAGCGGTGAGATAAGCTGCAGATTAGGAGCAGCATGCGCGGTATGCAGCATGGACCCTATTTTACAACAAGCAGCTCCTGCATGGAGAAGCCATGTCGTAACTCTTCAGTTTATAGTAACACACCATGGAGGGTCTTTTTAGATTACAGAAGTAATTCTACCAAGATACCAAGAGGTGAATCTAAAAGATACCAAGAGTTTCTTTTGCTTTTAGGGCGGTGAAAACAATTGCAGTGTGTAATAATTTGAAAGAATCACTCATCGGAATTATTTCAGGAGTGAAAGAAATGAATGAATATAGGTAGCAGATCAGCATCTAATGCCAAGATAAACAGTACAAAGTGCTTGTTTTAACTCTCCGTTGTAGTTTGACTGTGGGAAGTTTAATTGAGAGTAAATGCACCGAAGTGTAATAACATCCCTTAACTGTGCATGGAAGCAACACAGCAATGCATGACAAGACAGATTTGCTTAACTTAATGTACACGATGAAGATCTAGCAGCGTGCGAAGCCACATTGGTGTGTGTGTTCAAACGCTGTGATGATCCTGTTGCGCTTCCACAAGCTGGAGAGGTTCAATATTCTTTGAACTGTTAAATTCATGGTGATAAACTTGCATTTTCTAATTGATTTCACTAATTAGTCATCGGCACGGATGTTTCATGAAGGGTATTTATAGTGCAGAAAGCCAACCGGAAACACTTTTTAAAGAACGACTCAGCTGTCTAAATGGACAACGGCAATTTTATTTGATTCTTTGCGTTAATGAAAAAAAAACAAAAACATGGTATTTGATAAAAAAAATAATACATTGCAAAGATTACAATTTGTGTTAGAAAACATCATTAAGAGAAAATGAAGGATACAACATTCTTCTTCACAGGAGCACGCTCTGCACCATGATGGCACAGTTGGCAGAAGAAACTCAGCCCTTCTTCGAAATCACCCTCAAGTCAAAGGCTGTGTCTGAGAACTGCAACGTGAAGTTCTCCTGTGTGGTTACAGGTGAATCTTCACGTCGCACATCATGAAAACACCAGAATTGAGCTATTTCCAGCCACTTAAACTAGGGCAGAGGAGGGGTGAAGTCTGAAGAATCTGTGACAGCCAAAGGCGCTTTAGTTTAGATCAACGGGACAAACCCTAACATTCAGACACGCTTTTCGTTTCAGGACATCCAGCTCCTCAGCTCCTCTGGTATAAAGAAGATATGCAGTTAGACAGATACTGTGGTCTCCCTAAGTATGAAATATTCCACAACGGGCACCACCATTCCCTGCACATTTACAAGTATGTATGTTCGGACACATAAATACTCGATTGCACTTTTTTTCAAATACAAACTGTTATCTGAGGACATCAGACTCTAGGAACTCTAGACCCATTAAAATCATGGCAGGTATCACAGCGTACCAGATATCATATGGGATTGATTCTTGGTAAAACGAATATTTCTATCAGAGGGAAAAAAAGGCTTTTGAAAATTAGATTTTTATAGTTTGTACATCATTTTAATGGTAACTTTTTTGTGTTTGTGCAGTTGCACTCTGGAAGATGCAGCGATCTACCAGGCCTCCGCCAGTAACACTAAGGGTATTGTGTCCTGCTCTGGCCTCCTGGAGGTGGGGGAAATGAATGAATTTAGGATCCACGAGCGCTACTTTGCCAAGCTGAAACAAAAGGCTCGTAGATGCAAGGTAGAGGGAGGTAAAGAAAACCTGGAGCCGCTCCGAACCATCAGTCCGGACCGCACGCTGAGAAAACGCCGCTCCACAATGGAGGGGTTTCTCAGCGTGCCTAGCTCCATGGAGGACGAGGGCGCCGAGGAGGCTCATCAGGCCGTAGAGAGGGAGAAAGAGCTGGAAGACACGCTGGCGCCCATCAGTAACGGAGTAGTAACAGCAGTAATCGATGGACAAAGCATAAGTGAAAATGGTACAATGTCTGAGACGTACACATTCGAGTCTGCCCAGAAGATTTTTACTGCGCACCCACCCAAAACTCCCTCCACGAAGAAGATTAAAATTTCCCAAGTTGTAAAATCGGACACCAAAGGTGAACAGGCATGTGAGACCCAAAAAGCCGAAGACGAGAGCACCAAACGCGCCGTTACAAATTCAGAGGAGGTTATGGAAGTAGACAGCATTTTAACTTCATCATCTTCGGTGATGAGTTCCAGAGATGTGACCGAAAACCAAAAAGTTACAACGGGATTAGCTCCTGCTGAAAAGCCTTCAAAGGTTGTCAATGGTGGTGCCGGTGCGGCTCCACAGGAAGCACATTTACCTCCTGAAGCTGCGGCAGCAGCTGAGGGTAAAGGACCTGCACCTAAAGCCAAAGAAGAATCCTCCCAAATGCAGAAGCTGATTCCCGATAATAAAATAGCAAAACTGCAACAAAGTGTGGCCCCACCAAGGCCCAGCAAAGCAAAGAGGATAGCGGATGCTGCAGCCAAGAAAACGGAAGACAAGCCAAAAACCACCACCACCGGCGCAGCTGGTTTACCCCAGCGTGGACGGGCTGGACATCAGCCATCTGAGGAGGAGCTCAGGCCCCGCCAGACAAAACTAGCTGAGACTGGGCCAGCGCTGCCGAGGGAGGTGGGTGAACTTTTACACATGAGCTCATAGGTGCTTTGTACTGCCAACGCAGGCCTCCTCTCGTTGGCTATAAATAGGTTTTAAGTATACCCTGGTGTCTGACAAGAATTATATGACGCACAAGTTCAGAGGCAACATTATTCAAATGAGCTTGTTTCAAATGAATATATAAATAAAATGTAATAATGGTGTTGTTTTGTCTCATGCTAATCTAAAGAAATGCATTCTGAATATGACAGCAGATTAAATAATTCAAGGGACTACAAGATGTAGAGAACAAATTAGCATATTATTTTTTACTTTATCAATCTTAATCTAAAAAAAGGGAAAATTCAAGAGTCACCTGATGGATGATGTAATCTAGAAGACTCAAAACAGAACTTGCGTTTCCTGTTTTGAGTCTCTCTCTCTCTCTGGCTCGCTCTTGGCTCACCACTTAAATGATTTATTCAACCAAGAGTAGATTTAAATTACCTCCACACTTGTCTATGGTGCTAAGATATGAAATATCCACAATTTAGGAATGATGGCAATGTTTTTTATATTAAATTCTCCTCATTTTATGATATATTAATTACCAGGCAACTCCTTGGGTCATATAATTTACATTCTATATTCAAAACACAGGAAGAACAGAAGAAGTTTCAAGTGTGACCTGATAATTTCTGGTTTTTAATTAATGTTATGATTAAAAAAAAAAGAAAGGAAGTAGGTGATCGTGAGAACTGAGCCTTTGGGAATGGTTTGGCAGTCTGCTTATGCAATAGGTGCTGCTGCACGCCTGAGCAGGGAAGGCGTCAAGGGCTGGGAGAAAACACTGCACAGCCAAAGTGCCACTTAAAATGGTTCTGATGCTTATCTGCTCAGAAAACACACACACACACACACACACACACACACACACACACACACACACACACACACACTCAAATACATGTATGTGTTTCCAACTATATATAAATTTCAGTAAAGGGAAAGTGAGATATTATGAGTTCAAAGTTCATCTCTGACCATTTTGTTAGCAATGGATCTTTTTTTTATCTACTTCCATGTGACTCTCTGTCCTGTTAGATCTGTGTGCTGCTGCTGACAGGTGTCGTTTCACGATACGGGTTGCTGTTTTTAAATCTCCATGTGTCTATCCTGTATAGCTGGGGATAGAGGATTACTGTTTATAACATGGAAAACTCCTGTGTCCAAAGGTTACACGGGGCCATCCAAAGATGTCCCGGCATGATGCACCTGTCAGCCTCGAGGTCTCGCTCAACCATCCCGGGTAGATGACATCAAGAGTCCGACTTTCAACCCTGGTCCACAGGCACCCACTGACAAAATGGTAAAGGACACATGGGGTCATTCCAGAGGATCAAATGAAAGCCGTATGGTCCCTGTTGCGGACCGACAGAAGTCGCCACTCCAAAACCCTGGCACTAGTGAGAAAAGCAAAGGGTGTAAGGTTTCCCCCAGCACCAAGCCTGGCCAAGCTGATACAGCTATAAAAACTGTTAAAGAGACAGAAAAACAAGTGGAAACGAAGGAAGATACTAGAGAGGCAGAGGAATCAGCAAGGTCTCAGAGCAAGGCCTCAGAGAAGATCCAGATGGAAACTGAAAGTGCTGATCAACAACAGGCAGAAACGACAAAAGAGACAAAGGTGAACTGTGAAACAGATAAAGAAATGGAAAAAATAGCAAATAGGTCTGTGAAACAAAGTGAAAAGAGCAAACTCACATTAAAGAGTGCAGAGAAAACCGGTCTGAAGTCATCCAAAATACCAGATCCTGCAGGAGCACCCGAAAAAACGCCCCAACTCCAAGCAAAAGACGGCCAAACACACCAGGACACGCCTCCGAAAGTCATCTCTATAGCCGAACTTTTGAGATCACAGATTAAAGCTCTGGAGTCCGTGTTGGCATATTCAGTAGCAGATGTGACAACTCGAGAGCCACCATCTACAGGAATGCAGCAAGATTTAAAAGACAATAAAAGCAAAAGAATGCCAGAAGAGAAGACACCGGACAGGAAGATTGAAGATATACCCCTGAGAAACATAAAGGAGACGCTGCTGGAGGTTTATCAGCAGCTACAACTTGATCAGGTGCAAATAGAAATACATGATGCCAATTTGGCACCTGCTGAGGCCTCGGAAAAAATCCCACCTGGTTGTGCTGGAAACACCGGGACAACCGCACAAAGCGACAACACGCAGAAGCTGCTTTCTCAGGAAACCGGAGCAGCTCTGGTTTCAGATTTACCCGAATCCATCGGCCAAGAACCTGAAACTCCTTCTCCAGAAAAACCTGTAATTAATGCTCCAGGACCAAACATTCCTGTTATAAAACACGTTAAACATGAAACAGATCAGGACAAACATGGGGACTTCCTGATGAAATCATCCACAGTAATCCCGCTTGAAAGTGAAATTTCGGAAAAACTTGTCGATCAGTCTAAAACAGACAAGCTCCACGTGGAGAAAAATGCGTTTCCGAATGTGCAAAAGGTTCCAGATGAAAGTGAGCCTATCACACCTATACAAGCTGCTGGGTGTAATCAACAGGATAGTTTGATGGTGGAGGACCTCCCACAAAACGACCCCTCAGCCAGTTTGTCTCCAAAGACAAGTTCTTTTGCTAAAGAGAAAAAGCTGCACGTCCATTC
>CAAE01014685.1:333464-355932 GCA_000180735.1 Tetraodon nigroviridis | reverse complement strand
TGGCTTCTGGGGCTCGACGGAAGATCCCAAAACAGAAAACCTCTCCTGACGAGGCTTTGCAAGCCCCATCACTGGTGGGTGACCAAGTCCAGCTTCACAACCCTTCGACTGAGAGTCCCAAGTTCTCCTCGAGTCCAGCGTCCTTGCCATCATCACCCAGCCTGCAGAAAAGATCACAGCTTCTGCAACCTGCCGCCACCGGTGAACCAACTCTTTCTTTAGCGAGGCAATCTCCAACTCTAAGCAGGAGGAAAACCCAATCTGAGAATCTAACACAAAGCCAGAACGCCAGCGAGGAGAAGCACATCCAACAAACTGAAGAAAAACCCGCAACAAAGAAGAAGCATGACCCATTTAAAGGTAGAAACTCTTGTACAATATGTAATAATAAACGCTAACTGTTCATAATTAGAACTAAGAGAAGGTGAAAACTTTAACTTTTGTGTGGAATTATTTCATAAACCTATACCAGAACCATTTATTGTAAAGATGTATCTGAACACAGCAGTGACAACAACACTTTAAGGGGTATCTGAATTGCTCAGACATGAAATTGGTTATTTCTCCTCTACCTTTTGCACAACAGAAGGGAAACGTAAGTTCCCAACGGTAAATATATAGTTGATAACAAAAGCTACATCAGGACGTTCTTAAACTCCTCGTCTGATGTGAAATGTTGATGCCTTGTGTCTTTCTCCCCAGCTCCTCAGGTGATTCGTAAAATCAGGTCGGAAACATTTGCAGATGCCTCAGGACATTTGAAACTGTGGTGTCAGTTCTTCAACGTTCTCGCTGAGTCTACAATACGATGGTTCAGGAATGAGGAGGAGATCGCTCAGGTTAAACGAAGGTAAGCTTCCAGGCAGGACACACCGGATTGATTTGATGTGTAAATATTTTATTATCAATTAGGAGTTATTTTTTCTCTCTAAAGCTTTCTAATTGGTTCTTTAGTGCAGGGGATGAAGCTCAGGTCAATCTCGCTGTTGTTCAGGCATCATACAAGGACTCGGGTGTTTACAGATGCACCATCACAAACGAACACGGGACAGACTCCACTGACTGTCTGCTCAGTGGGGAAAGTACGTACTCTTTTACCTGAAACCTCTAGATTTATTAAATGACAGTCATGTTTCCTTCAACCTGTCTTCTTTCTCACTGCTTCAGTCCTGACCGGAATGTCCATCCGTGAGGATGTAGGAGGTAAGGTGAAGGGTTTTGTTTTAAACTCCCTCTTTTCTGTACAGCTCAGATGTTTTCCAGATTGCCGTTTTCACCTTTTTTCCACCTGCAGTTGGAGAAGAAATCGAAATGACACCCATGATCTTTAGCAAGGGCGTGGCCGATTCCGGTGCCTGGGGAAACAAATTCTTTGGCCGTGTGGCGATGCAAGAATCTCATATCGGCGATGGCTGCTCACATAAGGTCTGGAGGGCGAAAGTTATCTACGGTCTGGAGCCCGTCTTTGAGTCTGGAAACACTTGTATCATCAAAGCGCGGAACTACATCCCCTACGGCGGCAAAGAAGAAAGCTGTCTCACGGACAAGAATCTAGAAATTATCACACAGGTGTAGCAAAGTATCGGGACAACTTACCACATATTTCCGAGCTCCTCTTTACTGTATTTTTTTTATTTGCAGGAGTGCAAGATTCGGAACTTGGCTCGCGAATACTGCAAAATCTTCTCGGCAGAAGCAAGAGTCATTGACAACTTTGGCCCTTCACTTGAGTGAGTGAGATCCGTTTAGTGCTCATCCAAAAGTCACGCCTTCTCAAAGTTTGCTGCCTGATATCACAGCGTAAAGGTCGCTAAAGGTCATTCACAACATGGCAATCTTTGTTGCGTAGGGTGCTCCCTGTCTACTTGATGTACCGACCTGCTAATGCGGTGCCTTATGTCACAGTGGAGGCTGATCTGCCAGGAGACTATCAGAGATACTGTGTTCTGGATCACACAGGCAGACTAGGTATGAGGACCGGCTCCGATGTGGAGCAAAAGTGTTGCGCCCTGCAGCACTGGATCTTTCAGTGGACCAACGGCAATATGCTTCTGACTCGACTAGAAGGTACGCTGTTGTGTGTTTGCTGTTCCATATTGGATAAAGTTACAGTGTGTCTTCCTGGATCACCCATTAACTGACGCTAACACCGATCAGCTGTGTGTAATGCCAGTCTCTCCTGTAGAGGCAGAAAATGACAACGCTAATTAAAATTGATAGAGAGCTCACATCTTTATACATACATACATCTAGGTAGTTACTGACAAAATGACAAGTCTAAAAGTACAAACATACTAAACATTAAATAGACAAAATAAACACTGAGCCAAATGTTCTTTTTTTTTTTCTTTGTGGTGTGAGTCAGATGTTATCTCATATCTAGTTTTAACCTTTAAAGACTTTGTGGACACCTGGATAATGATTTTTTTTTTATTTTATTTGTGAACATCTGTCGTGTTGTACATTGTGTGTATTATACTGTTTTTGCTAATATAACGTGTGTGATTATGGTGATTTCATAAACAACAGGAAATTAAATTGCCTAAATTATGTGTTTTTGTTGTTTTGCAGGTGTTGACACGAAGATCACCAACGTTGGAATCTCAGTTAAATCATCAGGGTTTGTACATTTAAATTCTTTTTCAAAAAACAGAGTGAAAATCTAATTTCACAGGTAATTTACATTTCTAAGGAACAGGAAATCTAACTTTAGTTGTCTGTGTTTGCACCGCAGACATCAGGGTCTGCCTGTTGAAGGGAGTCCGAAAGTGTTTGAGCATTTTATCTCGCATCACCGCTGTAACTACTTCTGTGGGCTGCTCAGCCTGAGGTCACTCAAGGTCGCAGATTCTCTACCAATGACAGGAAAGCCAAAAGCCTCCAAGAGCCCTTTGCTTCAGCGAAAGATGGCCGCCGACTCCAGTCCTCAGATGGGCCGGAAGGCCTCCGGCAGCCCCAGACTGCCCAGGAAGACTGATCAAGAAGGCAGAAAAACACCGGGTAAAGAACCCCCTACCGATGCTCCCTTGATCATCAAAACGGAATAATTAACAGGATTAAGTAAGTCAGGATTGAAGATCGCCTCAGAGTTTAAATTGACACCCAGTCATTTGCATTAAAGTGGACAGTAACAATAAAAATGACATGAAAAAAAGAGCATTCAGGACAGCATGAGAATGATAAACAATGAACTGCTTCAGTTTTCAGCCACCATTCCTCTCTGTCACTGCGTAGAGCATCACAGCCCCGCGTCCGCATTCACAGTCCACAAGCACCCAGATGGTAAAAGTCAATCTCAGGTCTGTATAGTTGTACTGAACGAAAGCGTCACACCATTTTGGACGTGTCTTTTGTGCAGATGTGACATATTTTCACACCCACATGGCCCAGAGCAAGTTTGAAAAGCTAGGAGTCGGCAGCCTGGTCAGTCAGGAGTTTACCAAATCTTCATTTAACTTGTGATTTTGTGCTTTTATAGTAAATCCTGTCATGTTTACCTGCAGTTTGACTTTGCACTGCTTTTTTTTTTTTTTTGAAAACACCTCTGTGCCTGGATAATAAAGCTACGATTACTCCGCAGAGATATTTGCAGACACTGTGAGAAGGCATGACATTTTGCTACGTAAACCCTGACAGCCATTTATTATTAAATAGAAATGATCAAAGTAGTGGCCCCACTCACTTCACTACTGTTGAGAGAACCTCTGTGTGTTACTGTTATGGGCTGGAGGGAACTACACTTTGTATTTTTATCGACACAAGGATACAAGAGTGTGACAAACGAATGGATCTTTAATCTTGAGAAAGACAAGTAACTTTGTGGAACTGCTGCGAGAGGCCTCCCCCTGTTAGATCAGTGTGCTGCACCAAAGCAGTGTAGCTAAAAGAATACATTTCACACAGAGAGAGGATATTTAATAATTAGAGCACTTTGTAATGCACTTTATGAGTTGATGATGTAGCATGTTGAGAGACTAACATTGAAGACTTGTGTTCTTCTGTCGGCCATAGCTTGTGTGTTTAATGTCACTCAGGGTGAATCAGATTTTTTCACCAATCATGAAAAACAAGTGCGTGTGAAAGCACGTATCGCTGCTTTGGGGGTGTTTGTTTTGTTTTTTTAACAAGGGAAAAGGCTAAGTTCATCATGGTAATTGTTTGTGAGTCCATGTCGTTAGTGAGTCATCGTTTATGTAAGCAGGGACCTTGCACACAAGTGTGACTTGTGCTGGGAAATTGAATGTATGATTTTTCTCAGGCTCACTGATGTTGTTCAACAGCTTTTCCTACTGGATTTATGATTACAAGTCTGCATCGAAGAGAAAGAGCCTCGCGACTGGAGTCACCAAAAACAGCCTCTTTCATTTCCCCGTCAGGTTGGGCTTTTCATAGAATTTTGTGTCACCTGAACAGCAAAACAGCCATCTTTGTGATAGTACAGCCCCCATCTGCAGTGATACCAACAGCGATCCCAGAGTTTCCAGTGTGCTTCATGACTTTGACTGGGAGAGGAGCTGATATGCCATACATGGACGGAGGTGCTTGTGGCTGTGGAGAGTTGAGGCACTTCTGCCCTCTGCTGTCAGTACAATCGCTGCAACCTGAATTAAAGAATAATAAACTCATTTTTTGCTTGTATTACCAAAGGATGTCTGTTTTTGTTGTTGTTTTTGTTGTTGTTGTTCGAGTAATCCTACAAGACTGTAACGCTGAGCCCCATTGAAGCTGACATTCGAGAGCACTGAAATGGGTGTAGGAGAACCCTACTTAGTAAGATAACCTTATTTTGCTCTGCTGCATTATAGAAGGAATAGTTTAAACATTGACATTTACTGAGATACACCAAATCTATTTTTTTGCAAGAAATTACAAATTAAAACCAGGGGTGACTCACAGAAATTATACAGTGAAGAAATGCGACGGCACAGCTCTTCTGGTTCCACTAAGTTGATTCTGATGGAATGCTTTACAGAAGGCAAGAATCTCGGCATTAATACTCATGATCACTTCCTGAAAATGAAAAAATTGTCAGTCGCCAATGGTAGACATCTGATGTGCATATTTCTGTCCAAGCAAAACGCCATTTCATCTAATAGGACATAATAAAGCACTAATGTGATGCTCTCACACTCTTCTTAAGCACATTAAACACATTTGCTGCATTCCATTCTCACATTTAGACTCATTACGTAGCCCCAAATCCGAAGGCTTTGTTTTGACAGTTAACAAGAGCTGCTGCAGTGTAGAAACCCAATGAAGACGACATTATTATTTACACACAAAATATCAGTGTGGCTACACTGGCTGAAGTCTCATGAAATAAAAGTGGTAAAACAGGAACAGTGAGTGACAAGTGTGCTAATCCAAGATGCCCCCCTCCACCGCCCTGCCTCTGGTTCTGACCTCAAGCTGTTGTTCATGACTGACCTCAATTATCATGGTGGGCCAGGGTGGTGTGACCATTTAGGGAGATTGTATGAAAAAGATCACGCGGTGCTAAATGCCACAGACTAGTTGGCATTTGAGGAAAACTTTATCTCCTGTGCACCAAAAGTCGCTGGCTGCTGTTGCTGAAGCCAGCGCCATCACCAACCGTCAGTGCTGAGTTAACCCAATATATCGCAGAGGCTTCTGCTGACTGTGAAATATTCTGATGCTTATCACACAAACATCCTCTCACAGATGAAATCAAACAATAATTGAATAAATGAATCCTCTCATTTACACAGACTCTGAAGTAAAAAGACTACCTATGGTAGATACAGGTTAAACAAAAACAATCAGGTTTAAAATGATCCAGGAATCAATAATGACTAACTGGACTTTACGGCAGCTGTAGTTTGTCAAATTCATTTGAATATGCAGACTGACCAGCACATAACTTTTTTTTTTTTTTTACAGCGTATGACAGGCAGCATCCCAGATCACAATGTGTGCAGTGAATCCAAGCGTGAGTCAGAAAATGATAGCATCCAGTTCAATCCTGTCCTTATAATGACGTCTTAAACACAGGGCTATAATGGTGTCCTCAGGCTGAATCAATAACCAAACAGAGCTGGTGGGTTTCTCCATGTGTGGACTCACTTATTCTGCCTCACTCACAAACCCCCAACCTCAATTCAATCAGCATTTTCTAGACAGAAAATCTTGAACCTGGGTTTTTCAACATTTTTTTTTACTTTTTTTCTTTCACAGTGTCATATTTAATTATAGTCCAGATGTCACAGCTGACACTGGTTTATATTCTTTTAGTAGATTGGGATTTTTGCAGAATCGAGTGTGTCCACCTGGCAGTTGTCAATATGTCACAATCATCAAACCAGGATATTTGATTATTTTTATCAATGAGTTTTTGGGGTTTGTGATACCCACTGAGTCATATTATCTGATTCGCTGGACTGTGATATCAACTATGATATCAACTTTGTTTATTTAAAGCAAGTTTGGTTAACTGAAAAGGCTGTACAGAAGCAACCAAACGTGGCAGAGCCATAGATAAATACATAAAACGCAAATCACAAAAGTTCAGAAACCATTATTGTATCCGTATAAAATGAGATCTGTCCATTCGGCAATTAGGATATGAACGGTACAATAATTCTCATTTACACCGACTTACTTTTCCATGTAATTTTTTTTCTAATATTTGTTATTGTATTGCTGCTGGTACAGTGCGATTTCCCTGTTGTGGGATAAAAAAATAAACATATTCTATTCTATTCTAGTATATATGTATATATTATACTAGAATAGAATAGAATATGTTTATTTTTATATATATATACATATATATGTATATGTATATATACATATGATCACGTGACACTGAGAAACCACCAGATGGAAACAGACTGTGCACTGTGCGCGTGCGTGCGCGGGTTCTGCTGGAAATCCCCTCGCGCCCTCTCGTATCGTGAAACGACACCTCAACGCTCGGTCCCTTCGCGGGGCGGGACTTCCGGTTGAACAGACCCGGAAGATTCGGATGCTTCTTTTTGTGCATCCATATGCTCGTTCCTTAAACATTTGATTGTGATTTTGGGTGGCCTTCGTACAGAGTCGCATTCGCAGCGATGTTATCTTTAGACTTTCTTGACGATGTTCGTCGCATGAATAAGCGGCAGGTAGGTACACAGGCTCCCTGGACTTTGCTGCTGTTTTTTGTATGAGCTCCGAGCTAACGTTAGCCACTATCTGCGTTTGGACGCGTAATAACGTGTCCCCTGTTAGTCCAGTTGCATACATCACATTTCTCGCATAGGCTTTTCTATCGGCCAATTATACAGACGGAAATAAACATAGATATTGCAAGCATAAATACCCCCGGAAATACTAGCTTTTCCCTAGTTTTTTAGCTACTCGACCACCGAAACACCCGCTAGTTTATTGTCTCCGATGATGTCTCAGCTTTAAAAATGCAGATTGCTTCGAACGTACAAAGTGTGCAACACATTGTCTCTCTTTTCCGTAGCTCTACTACCAGGTGCTAAATTTTGGCATGATCGTCTCCTCCGCGCTGATGATCTGGAAGGGGCTGATGGTGGTCACTGGAAGCGAAAGTCCCATTGTTGTTGTTCTCAGGTGAGCTGGCCACTTGTTACAATAATGAATAAACTGTCCAGTATTGGCTGATTGTTGTTACTTTCCCAGACTAGCACATTATAAATAATATCACTTTCTGCATATGATAAATCAGTCACATATGTCTCGTTTTGACAGCTGCTCATTATGTGCAGCCTCGTATTTTCATTTAAATTGGCACATTATTCGAAACCTAGCTTGTTGATTGAATTCTTCCTTAGAAATTGCAATAAAATAGATTAATCAGGACCTGTTAATACAATAGGTATCGTATACCGCATCAGAATTTATTTGGATTTTATCTGATACTTGGTATTTCTGTTAAAATAAGATTATTCTCGACAGTGGTTTAGTGTCAGATTCATTTTTGTGCGCACTGTTTAAAAAAAAAAGAGTAAAATAGGCGGATCCTTGCGACTGACATGGCAGGGATTTAACATGGTTGTGTTGAAGGATGTGAATGACAACAACTCATTTTGATGATCTTTCTGTGCACATATCATTGCAGTGGCAGTATGGAGCCAGCTTTCCACAGAGGAGATCTGCTGTTTTTAACCAATCGGGTGGAGGATCCCATCAGAGTCGGAGAGATTGTGGTCTTCAGGATAGAAGGCAGGGAGATCCCAATAGTACACAGAGTACTAAAGGTCCACGAAAAGTACGACATAATATACACATCCTCCTATTTTCGACATCCACTTTTTTCCAAATGGATCGACTCATGGTGTTGAATTTAAAGTTTTTGGGTTTTTTTTTTTTTAACTTGATGTGCAGCATGATATATAATTACTTGATGGCTTACTAAGTAATACTCTGTTTCCAGGGAAAACGGTGATATAAAGTTCTTGACCAAAGGGGACAATAATGCAGTGGATGACAGAGGACTGTACAAACAGGGTCAACATTGGCTGGAGAAGAAGGATGTTGTGGGACGAGCGAGGGGGTGAGTAAAGACATGGCCGACATCACTATAATGTATGCATCATAAAAAAATAAAACGTTGCAGTTTAGTTCCGTAACTGCTTGCAATGTTTTATATTTTTGACTTAATATTGAATAACCTGTGTGCATTAAAGACGCGCTGATCTTTAACAAACTTCTATTGTCTTTAGATGGTGTTTTTGACAGTATTTTTTGTCATTTTCAGGTTTGTTCCCTACATTGGAATCGTCACCATCCTCATGAACGACTACCCCAAACTCAAAGTAAGTCGTTTAAGTTGTTGTAGTTCACCCGGTTGTTAAACATGAATATGTTACATACCTGTATATGTTTTCCCTCTTTTTATTTCACAGTACGCTGTTCTCTTTCATGCTCGGTCTCTTTGTGTTGGTCCATCGGGAGTGAGGCAGCCAACTACGCTCAAGACTGTCACAAATCATTTACACGCCGGCAAACTTAGCTGGCTTTTTGTACCATCTGTGTGAACATTTTATAGAAATGTTGGATAGGGTGTTTCCATTTAAAAGAATCAAAGCTTTAAAGTGTTTTTTTTTTTGAGAGAACGAGATAAGATTTACTTTTAAATTGAATCTTTTTTGTAAACCTCAAATTGTGAAACAGCATTCAAGTTGACCTTTGTTTTTTTTTTTCGTCAAACTATTGTCTCTGACAAAAAATATGTTTTATCACAATGGATTATTAATGATATTAAATGTGAAACCTATTTACCATCCAAATAGACTGATTTGACTTTTTCACCATTTTTCTGGTGTCTGTGGAATGAGAATTGCGTCGGCTAATCACAACAAATGTTAATAAATTCATCTCCTAATTAAAAGAGAAGGATTTTTAAATACTACTCAAAAATGTTTTTTTGACCCCAACGTAAAACTATCAAACATAATTCTATTTCATAGCCTTTGAAGGTGACTGGAGCTGCTTTATTACAACAGCTGACCTCATTACTGCTTAAGTGCCCTTAAACTCAGATTGAATCAGGCTGAGGCTTTAATTGTAATCATATATGGATCAATCTGATCACCTACAAGAAAGTGCTTTAAATTATTTGAACTTGGATTTGGATGCTTGCTGACCTGATCTGACCGCTGAGGCATTGACCTTATCTGTAGCATTTTAGTCACAATTTAACATTACAGCAATAATGTGCAAAATCACTTAATGATACCACATGCAAATGTGCATTATCTGCAGTGGAGCCTGTGATGAGACTGATTCCGTGACTGCCACAATTTCAGTCTAATAGGAGTGACATTCAGCTGAGTAGAATTCCAAACCGTGTGTGTGTGTGTGTGTGTGTGTTGATGCAAAAGGTTATTTAAAAAAAAAAAAAGCAGCGTTGAAGCACTCTTCTCGCCACACTTGCGACTTGGGCGCCCTGGAGTGACAAAGAGGCTGCCTTTCTTATCAGCTCTAAATTAGCAGAGATACCCAGCAGGTTGTGGTGTCCTCTGAGGACTGATGGTGATCACAGCAGCATGTTGCAACCGGCCAAATGTCATGTTGCTCATACTGTAGTCTGATAGTTGGGGATGGGAAGAGAGGAAATTACTCCCTGTGACGCTATTTAGAAGAAAATAAATGTTCTCACACAATTTTGCTTTGTAGTAATGCATAAAATTACTTTTCAGTGCTGAATAGTGTTAATGCAGAATAGTTTAAATGCGGGGCGTGTTTGAAATGAATGCAATACTGGTTTAAAAAAAGAGGGTAAAACCACACTGCGTACACATATACAAAAAGCTATGCTGGAAGATTACTTCTAATAAGGAAATAAATCTAATTTGCTTCAAACTGATTCTCCTCAGTGAAGTCCCTCACTGATGTGTCAGTTCAGGATGATTCTCGCGGTGCGTAAATGACGCGCAGCCAAAGGTGCTGACCAGCGATATCCCAAATATTGTGATTTGCGCATTTGAACGTGTGTAAAAAGTATACACGCAATAAAAAAAAAGGCGCCCTCCCCGCTCCCAGGGCTATAAAAGCGTCTGCGCAGCCCGTGGACAGCACAACGCAGCACCCTGAGGACAGCTGACCGTTACGCGCAGAGATGAGAGAGTTTACGCCGAACACGGTTTGCCAGGGTGGCTTATTTACTTATCTCGTCCTTTTCTCCTTCCTTTCTTTTACTGCTGCGGTCAGTTTTGACCTGACTGAGCTGAGGAATAATGTTGCCAAAATAAAAGTGAATCCAAGAGGCAATCTTTGGGCTACAGGTAAGAATAATTGTCAAGTCAGGATCTTTTATGTATGCGTTGGGTCACCTATTTCCTTCAAATTAATGTTTTTATTCCATCTTTAATCTTCCATCTTTCATCCATCTTTATGTCAAGGCACGGATTTAGTCTTTATTTCGCTTTTCCAGGGCATTTCATGGGCAAGAAGAGCGTGGTGGACACCCCTCTGCTGCCCTCAGCCCAGGCCGCCGATGCGCAGGAGGAGCCCGCCGCGCAGAGCTCTCCCGGGGAGCTTTTCCAGGAGTTCCTGCGGGTTGCGTTGCGAGCAAAGTTGGATACACAGGACACTCGCTCCAAAAACGAGGTGAGCCTCCGCCCTGTTACACCTGGGCGGGCTGGGAAGGGTGAAGTTAAAGTGGATCTTCTTGGACTCTGGTTTCAGGAGGCCGATTTGCTGATGAAGATTTTAGAAAGCTACATTCAAAGCAGAAAATGATGAGCGCCACCGCATCAAGACGTTCCGGGCTCGGCTCGGTTCGGTTCGACACGGTTCCACTCAGTTCGACAGAGTTTACAATCCCCTGGTCATGATTGTAACTTTCTCACATGCTTAGCCTCCAACTCATGTGCCACTGGTCATTTATGTACTGAATTCTATTTGTTTGATGACATCTGTCAAGGTATTTATATTAAATAAAAATAATTATTTGCACTGTTCTGACTTTGGTTGATAAGTGAAACTGCAAAGTTTCACTCGTTTTAGCTTTCGGAATCAAAACAACACGAACTTGCCTTTCTGTTGTATTTCAGGTCATTTTTTCCTTCCACCACTGGCTCTTTTTCAAAATAATCTTATATAATTTCCACTACATGCAGTTTATGTAATTTTACATTTTCCGGCTTTTTCAACACAAAATCGATATTATCGTTCAGACTTTTCTCATGCTTCGTGTGTGAGGAATGATCTGGTCTCTGAGCGAGGGCCCCTTCTTTGCCTCGGCCTGGTGTTTTTTGAAGGTGATGGCTGGGTTATTTCAGTAACCCACCTACAACACCTCACCTGCTGCCCCAGCATCAGACGGTTGGATGTTTGATTCGCTTCACACGTCAGCTCACGTGAACTAAAACCAGGAAACCCAGCGTGCGCTTAATGGCTGACTCAGCAGCATCTTCCTGAGATGTAAAATAAACTGAACTAAACTAAACTGCAATTTCCCCATTGTCATAAAAACTTGTATTCCAAAACAGTCTAGTTCACATAATTGTCCAAATTTAGAAGAACAGACAGAGGGGCCAGTCAGCACGTGTCCACCACTGTGGGGACGGTGGAGAAAGAGGGAGAGATGGAAACACAAGAAAAAGATGTTGATCTGGCTGGAGTGATTCTAGTACAGAAACCTTCAGGTGTGAACAAGTAGGTCACCGGTAAACGTGGAACCATCTGCAAAATACAATTGACGTCTGCAAACTAGAGTCTTGAAAAAAGCTGTTTTCAGATGAACAGGCACGATGTTATTACCGATTTTCTTCTGTTGCATTTAGAAAGAAAGAGAGAGAGACAAAAAGAGAGAAAGAGAGAGAGTGTGTGTGTGTGTACAGTGCATGCATGTGTTTGTATGTGTGTTTGTGTGTGTGTGTGTGTGTGTGTGTGTGTGTGAGAGACTCTTAATTAGCTCCTGAATTGTGCAGATCCAAACATGTTATTAAGCGTTAACTGTTGATGAAAGCGAAGTCTTCCCACAGTTACAGCAGACAGAATTTCTCCTATTTTGATTTCCTCTCACATAACAAAGATGAGCTGTCTGTGTGCAAATGAAGATACATGTCGGGGGCATCCTTCCCTCCCTGCATGATATATCTGCAGAATGGTTTGTTTTTTTATGCAATTTACATTTTATGCTCTTCCATGTGTAAAGTGTTCCGTGCTTGTCATGGTAGCATATCTTAACATGATGTTTTTCTCCTAATAATGACTCGGCTTGTATCCTGATGCATAATTCACAGTGTGAATGTGTGTTGTTTTGTTTAGAAGTGGTTGTTTCCAACACTAAAAGGTGACAGAGACAAATGTAACAAAAAAACTCCCAATAAAACCCAGGCTGTAATGCAGTTATTTGTAATTGTGTAATCAATTCTGCCCAGCCAATTCAAACAGGGTTAAATAAATAAAACACACATACTAAGTCATATATGGGGAATGTGTGGCTACGTACTAATCCTGTAAATAAATTTCAAAGAAATACAAACATTATAAGGTCTGTGTAATCTTTGAACAGTTGACGCTGGTGTTGCTTTTTTCAACAGTAGTAAACCAGCAAGGCTGCACTGCCCCCATCTGGCTCGAACGATGTATTATTCCTCATAAAATATGAGTCCTATTGCCTCTCAAGGATACCTTGCTGCAGTTTGGTGCAATGTTTTAAAAAATTAAAACATTTTTCAAATTCTGTAGGCTATGTTAACTAAAAAGGCTGCTGCAGCTGCAAAGTCATTTAGACACCGTGAAAGGTCTTGAAAAAGATACGTGAAAATGTTCAAAAAATGTTTCCCTTCAAATGAAACACTGAAATCCACTGTGTTTTGTGGCCCATTATATAACATCTTGTTAGAAAAGGCAGATGTAAAAGGTCCAGACGTCCTCCATCACCCTGTTTGTTTTGGAGGGCGACGTTATCCGACCACGTGACTGCTATGCTTACATTCGATTGGCTGAGCGCTGAGGAATCCGCACAGCGGGGCTGGACCGCCGAAGCCATTTTATTATCACAACAGAAGTGCAGGTGCATCAATCATTTTAGAGTATTAGTTTCCTTTTATAGCTCGTAGTACCATGGGGCAGTGTGGAATTACGTCCTCCAAAACCGTCCTGGTTTTTCTCAATCTCATATTTTGGGTAAGTGGACGACATTTGTGGGAACAATGTTGAGCATCCCGGTGACGACACAGATGATGAGTATTAGCAAGCTAGCCAAGTGCGCAGGCGATGCGCTGCAGCCTGCGGATCGGCGCTTTAGAGGCGCTTCGAGGGTTGACTTTGTCTAAAACACGGATGTCTTCCGAACGGGGCCTCTTGGAAGGAAAAACAATCTAAAGACAGCGAGCTATAAGTTTGTCAGAAGGGCCACCCGCAACTTGTAGCTATGACGTTATGTTGCAGCAGGTACCGAAGCAGATGCTGCTGCGCTTTAACCCGCAGCAGCATCTGTACAAATGCACGAAATTAGATAGAAGTTAGAATGCAAATAGGGTCAGCATGGAGTAGACCAACAATAAAAATAAAGTCTGTTCAGCTTTGTAATGCAGTTGTACTTTTAGGTGTAAATGGAGGAGAAACAAAAGATGATATATTGTGTGAAGCAGCAGAATGTTCTTAATTCCATCAAGCCCACACATCCATCTTCTACTACCTTTTCCTTGCAGGATCTTCCGTATGAAACTAAAAACAAAGTTATGTCCATGAACAGTGACTAACTTTCCTCTAAAGTCTTCTCCCCTCCTTGACCTTACATGATTGTTTCAACTTCAGGCTGCAGCTGGAATTTTATGCTATATCGGAGCCTACGTGTTCATCACCTACGACGACTACGACCACTTCTTTGAAGACGTGTACACCCTGATCCCCGCTGTCATTATAATTGCCGTCGGGACGCTTCTCTTCATCATCGGTCTGATCGGGTGCTGTGCCACGATACGCGAAAGCTCCTGCGGTCTTGCAACAGTGAGTGGGCATCAAGAGCACATCATCAACAGAATGCAGTAGCACAGAATGCAAATGTTCCCTTTTATTTGGACTGGCTCCCCTGAACATGCTTTGTTATCATTTTTCCCCAGTTTGCAGCCATTCTCCTGCTGGTCTTTGCAACAGAATGTGTGGTGGTGGTGCTTGGTTACATCTACAGGGCAAAGGTGAGTACTAAAGAACTTCTATCAAATATTATTAGATAGATATGTCTCTGTTAGTAGCAGTTGAGCTTCAAAAACAGGTATTTACAATGTAGTTTCAGGTTTCGTTTTCTTTCTGTCTATTTTGAATATCTTTGCTTTTGCCTTTAAAAAAAAAAAGCTTACTATGGTGACACTATTTAATATGCAAATTTTGTCTTCAGAATTTAAATAAAATGCACTGAAGCACTTTTTTTTGAGCTCAACATTAAACCTGAGGCACAAAATCAGCCGCTGATGTTTTGTTCCAGGTTGAAGACGAAGTCAATCACTCCATTCAGAAGGTTTACAACGAGTACAACGGCACCAACAGCGACGCTCCTAGTCGTGCCATTGACTACGTGCAGAGGCAGGTACGACCAAAAAAAGGAAAGAAATATGCTCTCAATGGTCTCTCTCTTCAGTGTTACTTAAGAACGCACGTATGTGTCTATATTCTAAGTACCAAAATCTTTTTGCAATCTACTAGCAAAGTGAGGACATTTGGTCTTCAAGGCCTGATTGAGGGTTAGAGGTTAGGGTTAGAATTGGGGTTAGGTCAGGATTCAGGTTAAGGGTTTTGTTGTGGTGGTTAGAGTAATGATAAAGATTATGTCCTCCTGTAAGACCAAAGCAGACCAGATTCATAGAACCTTTTTTTTTTCGTCGCGCTTGATTCTGACACAATCGTTAAAATGACCAGTTAGTTGTCCTGACAGACTGACCGCAGATGTTTCCTCACATTTTCATTTTTAGCTTCACTGCTGCGGCATTCACAACTACTCTGACTGGAGAAACACGCGTTGGTTTAAGGAGTCCAGGAACAACAGTGTTCCAGTCAGCTGCTGTCAGCCCAGCATCAGCAACTGTACTGGTACTCTCGCGCGACCATCTGAGCTCTACCAAGAGGTACAAACTGGCTGCCTTAACCACAGAACAGCCGTTCGCGGGTGTTGTGTTCTCAGTAACGCGACTGTAACCTCTGGTCTGTTTGCTTCCTGTCACAGGGCTGTGAAGCGCTCGTCGTGAAGAAGTTAAAGGAAATCATGATGTATGTCATATGGGCAGCCCTCACGTTTGCATCCATACAGGTGAGGAGGAGGAGGAGGAGGAGGAGGAGTCGCATCAGAAAAATGCCAAAACTATTGTTACGCACAACTTCTCCTGGCATCTTGTATCTAAAATCTCTTGCCATTTTTTTTTGGTTGATTTTCTGTTTTAAAGTCGCTCTTATCTCTGGTGGCAGGAACTGAGCCGGCCCAAATGACGGCCGTTTCCCCCCCTCCCCCCCCACCCTTGCTGTCTCTTCCAGATGCTGGGCATGCTCTGCGCCTGCGTGGTGCTGTGCAGGAGGACTCACGACCCGGCGTACGAGCTGCTGGTCACAACCAACAGCTATGCGTGAAAGAGGCGGCGGCCACCCAAAGGCAGCACCCGGAGCACCCAGAAGCAGCTTCTCCGGACAAGTCCACCGTAGATTTCTGCTGTAGTTGTACAAGCTCAGACACACCTCGCACACTTCACGATAGAATAACTAGCAGTACGGATGTGGTTTGGGTGGAGGGCGGGGGGCGGGGGCTTCAGGGGGAACTCTCTTATTGACCCACATGCTTAGTAAATTGATGTTACTTTCAATGTTCCTTTTTACATGAAAATACTTGCAGAAGCCAGATTAGTACATGGCTTATCAACACTATTCAGGATGAGGTTTTTAATTCTTATTTTGATATAGTCTCTTAGCATTTGGGCTCAAAGCCACCGAAAGGACTCGGAATATTCCGTACATGTGAAATAGTCGTTGGCAGTGTTGATGAAACCTGTTTCTGTTTGTGTGGTCTTCACCTTTTAACTTGAGGTGTGGACATGTATCACTATGAAATATGCTGAAAAGAACATGCACATTCATCCTCATCCTTTGTGAAAACCTATTTACTTTATTTTTGTCCCTTGGTGGCTTTGGAACTTTCAAAACCATGTGTTGATCATTTTGAGTTTGTGAATAATGAACCTTCTGTTTTGGTGTAGATGCAATAGTGAGGGACTGCCAGTATATAAACTGTGAATAAATACTTAGTTTCACCAGTGTTATTAATATTTCCAGTATTATTTGTCATTCCCTGTAGCTGTACATTTATTCTGATAATAAATATCCTCTGTTGGTTTGTCAGACACATACCTGAATCAGATTTCTTTATTTCTGTGAATTTGTGAAGTGTATTTTTTGAACAGTTGAGTCATTTTCACAAAACAATTAGAAATTGGCAAAGATTTGCATGAGCATAGGTTTTAGAACTGGTAGGGGATAAATAAAAGTGTCAACTGGACTCAAATCCTGTGCTTGTAGATAAGTAAATAATACCTACAGAGAAGGTGGCAAAGAAACGTCAACAGTTGTGGGTCAGATGCAGATGAACTGTAACCGCTTGGAGATTCTTTTTGCACCATAAACCAAAATACCAGTGACCATCATGTCCAGCTCATCCTCACCTCAAAACATTTTGTTTGGTAAAGCAAAAACAGGTTGATGCAGTGTGCCATCCGAACTTTAGACTTTTGGTGATGAACTTTAGTCATTTGTCACTGGATGTTAATTGAAGAAACCTCATTTAAATTTAGTTTACACAATTTAATACTATTCAGAAAAAGAACATTACCTGAGCTCAACTTGCTCTCATAATGAATTCTTTAAAAATGATTACCATAAATTCCAGAGCGCACCTGATTAAAAGCCGCATGCTATTATTTTAGAAAGAAAATCTATTTTGTACTTGTATAAGCTGCACCGGATTTTAAGCCGCAGTGTTAAACAGTCTTAAAAATGAACTAGCTCACGTTCATTTGTTACATTTAAATAAATAAGACACTGTTATTCTTAAGGATTGTTCAGATATTTACACAGAAAGATATTACAGGTGAGGATTTTTTTTACCTTTTTTATTTAATCCATTTAGTAACATAAACAAATATTACATACAGTACCCGTACATGCACATTACACTTGCTTGTTTTTAACGGTGCCTGTGACACGGCGACCCTGAAATATAGCCTACGTTTGTATCGGTAACACACAACTACATTGTACGATATGCGCTGCTGATGCTTTTTTGCTCAACAGTGCATAAACGGTATTCCAGTATCTCCCAATAACTTATAACTTATATACCACATAGTGCATCCTACCAGAAAAAGTCACTGATCGCCATCTTCATCTTCCTCGGCCGCCTGCTCCTCAGTGTGTTAACTCAGTCCTCCAGAAAGTTTTCAAGCTCGGGCCATCTGCTATCGTTACCTCTGAGAGCTTTTGTCGTCTTTTAGCGTTGGCTCAGTTCTTCATGCTGGCGTCTCCACCTTCTCACCATTGATTCATTCATGCTAAGGTTACGTGCGGCTGCTCGCTTTTCTTCTTCAAATGCCGCTTTTAACTACTCATCAATTTTATTGATCTACTACATTTTTAGCAAAATTGTTTTGCCGCCACAAAAAAAAAGAAAAAAAAAAAGAGAATAAGCCGCACCGTAGTATAAGCCGCAGTGTTTAAAGTGTGGAGAAAAAGTAGCGGCTTATAGTCCGGAATTTACGGTATTTTCACAGATCAATTAAAATGTGTGAAATATTTTGAACTAATTTCTAACAAAAAGCTTACTTTTTAAAAAGCAGGTTCAGAAAGGTGAAAGTCATATTTTTTTCAGATAATTTCCAGGCACTAGTCCTTTCATCCCGTTCTTTGCCACCATCCACCAGCCATCTTGCCCTTGCTCTAACACTTGGACAGTTTCTCCTGTGCTTACAGACAGCTCATCAATCTCCTGGCGTGAAAAAAAAAGAGATCTGCTTCAATAATTGTCGCACGAATGCCTTCGCTGCTGTCAGAACTAGTAGAAAAGCGCTTTGGTCCTCACCTGTGCCTTGTAATCAAACATCACGCTGTAGCGTTCTTCATCAGCTGAGACTTCGGCCTGAGACCTCCCAAAGCGGAGTGGTGCATAACCTGCGTCGGTGTCCCCAGCTGAAAGGTCAGAGAAATGGTATAGTTCTCAAAAACAGACCAGGAAGAAAAAAAAACCCTGTATGTTTTAAATACGTATAAAGCAATGAATCTGCAGAACAACAGACACTATGAGAACCACCACAGACTTTACCCAGAGTTCAAAAATTAAATAAAAAGAACAAAAATAATCCAATCTAATCTGCTCTAAAATGATGAAAGACAATATATAACAATATATACATTTATAATGTGCTGCTGTAATAAACTCAGAATTTCAGTATTCAGTATTGAGCCCTCAGCTGACTGACAGTGTAAATCTGACACTTACTGTCATTGAGACTTGATGATTGAGACATTTGAAGGCTGTCTGTGCTGATGCTCATGGGTTCAGGAGCTAGATGATCAGTACTCCTGAGGAAAAAGTGCAGAACAGTTTGTATGTTTGTATGTTACGGTCACATGTTCTAACGGGAGGCTGATGCTTCAAACCAGTGCTCCCTCCTGCAAATGCAGATGGATCCAAACCTTGCCAGGTGATCCCAGTCTGCAGAGGGAGCCTGATGGTTGTCATTGGTGGACCTCCCGGCCTCGTAGCAGCTCTCAAACAGCACAGGTTCTGGGGGGGAACAGGAAGATGCTTATTGGAGAAGTGAGAGGAGCTGTTTGTTTTCACCAGAGTCCATGTGTCTGCATCCACTTCACTCTTGAATTTAAAACGCTGAGCGGACTCAGTGAAACAGAAATAAATCTCACCTGGAGGTTTTGTTCCTGTGCTCTTCATCCTAATAAAACAGTTGATGTCTGTGATGATGTCACACTTTTCCAGTTTTCTCCTCACTTCCTCGTAAGACTGTTTTTGAAACAAAAGCAAAGCTTTTCAGATCACAGTTTAGCTTCACCTAACTGGCACAAATAACAGAAAATGTACATAACAGCTGGACACACAACTGTTAAAACACACTTTTAGTTTAAAGAAGGGATGCCTAAAGAGAAAACCTCAAATTGTGTAATCCCTCAGACTCTAAGCTGAGGAGTGTTTCTTGTTCCTTGGTGCGTCGTTAATGTCATGTCCGCACAGACTTTAGTTATGGCCCGACGTTCTATATTTAGACTAATATAATAACGCACGTTTATAAGATATTTAGTGTTGCTGAGAGGACAAAAAACCGCAGTAAAGAAGCGCACAGTGAGGCCGACAGTACCCCGCCTTCAAGACAGGGGGCGCACTGAGCGCACGGCCTCTTATCTCTGCTGATTTCTAGCGTAGAAGAACAATGGACCAACAGACGTCATTTGCAAGTAAGTAAAAGCATAAAAAGTTCATGTTTTTCTTTAAAAGCAAAGGGATCGAAGGGAGAAACAGTGCAATACTTAACGTCAAAGCTGCCAGCTTTAACGCGTGTTAATGGGCTTCAAGTTAGTAAACGCATTAAATTTGTAAGATGGAACGTCTTTGCTGTGAAGGTGTATAGCGGGTGTGTGTTCGAGTCTGAAATGATGCACATAGGAGCAGAAGAATCGAGCCCACCTCGTCATCTTTGACGCATTGCACAGAGAGATAATTGCAGTGGTCCCAGAGAGCGCACCGGAGCACCGCGATGCGATCCATCTCCAGCTGCTGGAACACCTGACAAACGCCACAAATGTTGCTCTTCCGAACCCCAGTGCATTATTCTAAAGGTCAACAGGCCAATTTAAACGTGGAGAAGTACCCATTCTTAGAGTAGGTACCTTTTTTCTTTTTGGTTTTTTTTTTTTTGCATGTTAAAATACCATGAACAGGATGTGGTCAGCCACAGTTAATTCTGTTGTGAATACATTTAGATGCAGACCATTTCTACACTACCTCACAAGTGCTCTTGTGCGCTTCCTCCCAGTCCTTTCGCACACTTTCGAGGCTAACGATGGTGCTCGAGTGCAGCTTCTCTGTAAAAGAAATGTTCATGAAGAGCAGATCCCCTTAGACATGATAAACTTTGGCCTACCTGCTTAGATTAAACCAGCTCAACGGCTGATTGTGGCTCTGGTATTTACATTATTTTCTGTAGACTCCAGACTAGAAGTACACTGAATTGTGTAAACAGTTATCTTTTATCTAATAACTAGATTTACACCTATGCAGGCTGTTGGTGAATGTCGCTGACATCGTTTTCTTTCCTCTCGCAAAAAGAAAGATGGGACAAACCTGCTTCTATAGCATTCTGTCTGCACTGATTGGCCCGATGTCGGATCTGTAAAACAGATATTTGCTGAGGATGAACCAGACGTCACCACGTGACAGAATCGTTCTAGAAGTCACTTGATGACAGATGCGCACACACACACACACACACACACACACGCACACATGCAAAAAGTGGAGAAAAGAAAGAAAAAAAAAAACAAGCTCAGGAACAGAATAAAGTCGAATCAACTTCAGCGTCAAAACTTAGACTAACTTAAACTAACTCAACGATACCACAAGCAGGTCTGGGATGGGGGGCGGGGTATGGGGGGGGTGTCTCATTGACTTGTTAACCTTGTCTGAGTTTTTGGCAGCCAGGTTTGTCTTCTGAGCCGTTTGTTCCGCCTCGTCAGCTTCCTTACACCTCAGCTGGTAGTTCTTCCTCGACTGTGACCAGACAGATCGAAGTGACAACGGGCCCCACCCGCCCCAGATGTGTGCTGTGTTTGTCCAAGCTTAGATCTCTGTTCTTACCTCCATGGTCTTCTTGTACAAAGAGACTTTCTTCCTCTGAATCTTCTCCATGATGCTTTGGAACTTTGAGAGGGAACAGAAAACAGGGAGGATGTTCAGGGACGGATCTTCCTTCTACGTTTCTCTAAAAGTGAGCCCTGAGGTGTCTGCTGTCTCCAGAAGAAGCTAAATGACCATAAGGTACGGTTTTAATCGAATAAATGTCTATTTACACACTATTGCCAAAAGCAAACACGTGAACTTGCGTAACATCCCATTTTTAATCCACAGGGTTTGGGGCGATCTTGGGCCACCTTGGGTGTTTTGGGGTTTAAACTCTAGACTCGGGGCAGGTTAGTCAAGCTCTTCCACACCACACGCTTTCACCCATCTCTGTGGAGCCTCCCTGTGCGCAGTCATGTTGGAAAAGGTGGAGGCCAAACTGTTCCCGCAAACGTGGGGGCATGAAACCGTCCAGAGAGTTCCTCCACAACCGCCGGCCCCAGTCCGAGACCGTTTGTGTTTACCACTTCCACTGTCTCATAAAAGCACTGAGAGCTGACAGTGGTGGAATATTTAGCAGCGAGGAACTTTCGTGAGGGGTTTTGATGATTTTGCACATCTTTGGCCGTGGAAGAAAGTGACCTCAACGACCTCATTTGGATGGGTGACTGAACTTTTGGCAATAGGGTGCAGCTCCGGCGGGAGTGAGAGCCTCCGAGTGTCAGGCAGGAATCGAAGTCTACCTTCTTTTTCTGCTCTTTCTGGCGCTCTCTGAAGACCTCAATCTTTTTCACCTCCTCTTTCAGGGTGTCAGACAGCTGGATGTGAAAGTTTCCGATGTTTTCCAGTTCTGCAGCACCAAAGTAGCAAAATGAATCTCACTGGACTGGACCAAAAAAATAGCAGCAGGCTCTGTTTAGTGCTCTGCTTTGACTTACGCGATTTAATTTCCTCGAACGATGCTTTCAAAGTGCTAAAAAACAAAAGAAGAACAGCGGGATCAGGGAGACAACCAGTACAAACTGTGTCCTGCTTGTGTTTTCGCACAGTCGGGGTAAATCTGTAACAGACCGGTGGTGAGTAAACAGTCCCAGTATGTGACCGTCGAGGCTGTCGGATGTGAGTCAGTTCTGGCAAATATCACCAGAGAAGAGCGGAGCG
>CAAE01014685.1:298299-332067 GCA_000180735.1 Tetraodon nigroviridis | reverse complement strand
CCTGCAACAGCAACACACCGCCCACAGCTTGTTTCAGGAGGTTATTTTAAACCTGACCTGTCCCACTGTCAAGACTCATTTATTAAACACTCTACAAAACTGATGTGGAAGAAAACTCTTCTAAGGATTTGTTGTGTTAATATCCTGAAACGATTCGTCTTGGTGGCGTTCAGCATCTGCAAAGAACTCATAAACACGTCTCGTTTTACTGTGTTTCGGAGTTTTGTTTGCGTTACCTCATTTTTAAAAGCTCTTCCACGTCTTTGCACATTTGCCTCCCATCTTGTAACCTTCGAATCACAGCTTCGTAGCCAGCGTGGTTTGTAAAATCACACCCCTGCGTTAAAACGGTGCAAAACACTGTTGTTCTTAAGAAAAACGGTTGCAACACAGCTCTGAGTCAATTCTGGACACGGTGTGTGATTAAATTGCAGAAGTAGAAAAGAAATGGCTGTAAATGTGCTGCATGGGGTTAAAAAAGCTTCTTGTAAAGAATAAAATTGCTTCTTGTAAAGATAATACAGTGCGCACAACAAATATTCTCCCACATCAGAACAAATATCTGTTTTAAAGTTGCTTAAAGTTGAAAATAAGTCACCTTTAGATGCGTGCCTGGCCCTCAGCTGACACCCTCCTCTCATCAGAGGCACTAAGAACAAAAGTTACTAACCGACTTACCCAAAAACTGTCTTTAAACATTAACAGTGTCATCCTGGTGCTCTGCGGACCCCCGTTGCTTCCCCGTTTCGTCACACGAAGCAGCGTGAGGTCGTGTGATCGAGGCCAAGTTCAGTGTGGCTCTCGCAGCAGGATGAGGAAGAGAGCGGGTGTCATGATGTCACTGCACACGTCCTCCGCCGGGGCTGCCTGAGAGGCAAGCCGCCTGTCTTTCGCTCTGCCTCAACTCTAAAGGTCGCTGCAGCGTCGCGGCAGCCCAAGCTCTCTGACGGTGGAAAACTTGTTTTGTAAAGACAATTTGGGGATTTCCAAACGAATTCACCACGAAATATAGTTTATTGTCTCACTTGCGCATGAATATTAGTCTAAACATGTGGATGCTAAACCTTGAACTCTTTCAGAGTGGTCAGAGGTGTTTTAGGGACCCCTCTCTCTAGTCTCGTTGGTCTACACTCAGACAATTTCCTCTTTTTAGATGAACTTGTGCCACCTCTTCCAGTCTTCCTTATTCAGTTTTAGCCTCACATTCCAATCACGTCATACCACAGAAGCACTTGTGTTCAGAGCAACTGGAAGGTTAAGATGTTTTAGCTGATAATCTGAACATCTGTACACATATCTGTACGTGTGCAAAAAAAAAGTAAAAAATATGAGATACATTTTCCCATATTGCCAGGTCAGTCAAAAATGTAAATAAATAAGTAAATATTAGTAGTTTGCCTCAAATTTGCATCTGCAATAATATTAAATTCTACCCTAATTATTGCGTTTGCATTAGTAAGATGTTCAAAATAAAATTCCTAAAAAGGAATATTTGTGCTTTTTGTTCTGCTGCAGTATATTCTGTTAAACTCAGTTAGGGGGGTGGAATTACAGCACACCCAACCTGTATATATAAACTTTATTATTTGACTACACGAATTAATATAATATATTGTGCTTTTCACACAAACTATGTGAATAAGGTCAGTGCAATTATGTTAAAAATGAGTAAAAAAAATAATCTATCATGACTGGGGTCTTTGTCAAATGTAACTTGCAGAGGCAGAGTGTGGCCAGCAGGGGGAGACAGAGACCTCCGTAAAACTTCGCCTCTTGTTAAATTAAGATCTGGGATCAAACCTGATCCTCCCCAGCTCGGTAGAGCTCAGATCTGCTCAGGAGGTCGGGCATCACATCTAAAATCTCGCTTTCAGTTGAGATCAAATACAAATCTGCGCCCCGGGCATTTCTCCGGGAAGACACGGCACTCTGAGGATGAGCAGATGGAAGCTCGCTATTGATTTTAGAAGTGAGGAGAACAGGCTGTGGTGTCTCTCACCACCCTCAAGAGATGTGTGAAAAAGTGTGGCTCTGCTGATGCCAGGGGATTATTCTGTCACGCAGCTAAAGACACATTAAAGGAAAAGAGCAAATCAATATGGTCAACTGAGAATATGCCTTTTTGTATTTCATCTTAACACAACATGCTTTCTAAAAGCTAAAAATCCATAGCCTACATCACACCGCTTTCAGCGTCACACCTCCTCGTGGCAGCTGCACATTATTGACAATTACAACAGTAAATCTGATATTTTGGTGGAATAAAATTAATAAAAGATATAAAAATTCACACGATCTTAATGCAGACGTTAGTGATGAGTGAAACATGGACCCCGAGAAATGGAATGATGTCCTCTGATGTTGTTTACTCTCATTAAACAGTTGTGAGAAGTTGTTTTTGCCTGGAAAGCAAAGGTGTGTGAGGGGGCTCAGAGAATACCACCCAGAGGTTTTGATACCAGTGACTTTGTGAAGTTTAGCCCAGGGTTCAAGGCCTCTAATGGATGGGCCTACTCTGGGAATCTGGGCGCTCTCCAAGTGTATACACACACACACACACACACACACACACGCATGCATGCACACGCATGCATACATGCTCTTCAGTATTTTGCCCCTCTGCTGCGCGTTCTCTCTCTCTCTCTCTCTCTCCATCTCGCTCCCTGGAGTGGCAGTTATTGAACTGTGACAAACGAGCCATGTCAGACCCCCCACCTCCTCCTCCACCACCACCAGCCGCCCCCACCTTTCCATTACCCCTCCTCCCCTCCAACTGCTGTATTCCCTCTCTCCAGATAGAGTTACACACACAGCCACAGAGCCAGGACCACTGTCACTATCGCTGCCATTGGCCGCTACGTCTTCATCCCGGTTTTTAGTGCCGCCATTCCAGACACTAGAATTAGCTGGTGTTTTGTGTTGTTTTCATTTTTCCACTCACTTTGACTTGTATTTTCCGCATAACAAAGTTTGTACAACTCTAGTTGCGCATTGTGGGCGTGGCCATCTTGGCCATCTACGGTGTGTGTGTGTGTGTGTGTGTGTGATGGTAAGCCTCTGACCTGCAGAGTGTGAGGCTTAACAGGTTTTCACACATTCTCCGGCCTCCATTCTTGCTAATCCCCTGTCGCCCGTTGGCACCAATCTTGAACCTCAGCAGATACTTCAGAAGCCAGTCGGGAGAAGAGGCATGAAGAGGGTGAAAAGAGTGAAAAGGTTAAATATGTGGGCGGGAGGAGGGGGGAGTGGAGACGAGAGAAAGGAAAGAGCGGGGGAGAGTGTCACAAATATGGAAGGCAGACTGTGAGGTGGACCGCTGCCGGTTGGATCTGAAGTGAGGCCTTGGCTGCTTGACTGGGAACCTGTTGGGAGGCTGACAGACGGACGGCTAATGATGTGTAGGCACAAGCGCAGCGGGCTGTAGTTGCTAGTGAGACGATCTGTACGGACTGTCATAATACAGCTGAAAACTAACAGCTGAGGGTGGAGGAGGAGGAGGAGGAGGAGGAGGTGCAGACGGGGAGGAACAAGCGGAGCAGAGGCCTTCTCACCTTTGAACCGGGCCGGATTTGAATGAAAAACTCATCAGCCTCATTGGCCTCAGCGCTAAGAGCTAACCCGATCCTCGTGCGTGTGTGTGCGCTATTTCCTAAAGGGATTCCGTGCACGGCGGGGTGGAGCAGCCCCACAAACACGTTTGTGCGGATTTCCACTCATCTGCTGCAACGGCAGGCGCTAATTACCCGCCTCATCCGTGACCGGTGGCAGGATTTGCACCTACAGTGGAAACATGTGCGTGGGTATTTACGCCCAGATGTGTGTTTTGCAGCCGTGGCGGTACACGCTAGACAACCTTTGTCGCATCTTTTCACTTTAAAAAGTCCGCCTCCTCTTTTCTGTCAATATTTTGGAAATTCCCGCTGTCCAGCGCTGTGGAAGTCCAGTGCGTCTGAGTGCTTGTGCACCTTTGGTGACCCCTGTAAAAGGGGTGCGTCGACAGTCACTTCCTCCCTGCGCTCTGCTCCTCTTCCTCCCCCCCTCTTGTGCTCCCTGCAGCAGGCTGGATTTTGGTGTTACGCTAATTTGCCCAGCGGCCACCGTCTCCGCAGGGGCAGAGCCTGTCCTCTGCACTTGATCCCGTGTCCTCCACTTCTCCTCTGCCCCACTCCCTTGAACCTCCAAACAATATTCTCTTCACCTCTGTTCAACCTTTTTTTTCATCCCCATGCTTCCCCACTCCACATGTCATCACCCCTCAACCCCCACCTCCTTCTCACTCCCCTCTTTTTTCCTCTCCGTGTTTCTCGCTCCTCCTCTACGTGTTTCTATTCCTGCAGGTCTCCGTTGACCTGGCCTTTTACTGCCCCGCGTCGGTCACTTGGAAAAAAAAAAGTGTGTGTTGTGCGTGTTCCTCCATGTGTGCTTTTACAGTGTGAGTCCATGTAAAGGCAGAAAGGCAAGGCCGCTAAAGTGGCTTCGTCCATTTGACAGAGGACAGAGATTCTGCTTGGTTTCACTTCAGGGGTGAAGGGTGGGGAGAGGGACAGCATTCTCCTCAAAGGGTCCATTTTTTTCATTTTTATTTATTCATTTTTTTGTAACGTGAAGAACTGTGTGTGTATTTATTATGCTTGTTAACTATGCATGTCAGCTACTGCCTTTTGACTTCAGACAAAATTAAATTAATTGTCTCATCTTTTATTAATCAATAAAGATGTTAAACTATAATAAATATAAGGTGACAAGGTGTTTTAACGAGTCTCCCCTCTCCAAAGAGCCTCCACAAAGTTGGTTGAATAAAACAAAAGAAGAAAAAATAAAACAAGACAAGAGCGGGTTTTTCTTTTTTCCCCCTTTCTCTCTTTTTTTTTTTTAAAGAAAGGTTTAACTAAATGTAAATAGAAAAAGTTTTGGGACTCGACTGGAACCCGCGCCATGCGGATGTCGACCAGCAGGTGGCGCTGTTGTGTTTCTGATCCCACAGCCGCTCCCTCCCAGCCTGCTGCTCGGGCTGATGGGGCCTCCTGAGAGAACCACTGACCTCTGCTGCTCACACACACACGCCTGATAACCTTCATACTGCTCCACTGATAAGTACCTCTGACACCGTCTGGCTTCACCGATGCCGGCTGTTGTTTAATCAAATTGAATATGAGAATCTTTCGATATTTTTTAACAAGTAGTGTCCACACGCGGAGCTCCGTCTCTGCCCTTGTGTGCCCCGGACGGTTCTGTTGTTGTTGGTCCATCAGACCTTTTATTGCTACAGTAAAACTGAGCATCAGGAGGCTGCATTTCTCACAGCGCTGCAGGAGGCAACGATGGGGCGGCTGCCTCTAAGGCATTTTATTTATTTCCATGATGGGCATTTAAAAAAAAAAAAATGTATGTACTGTAGATATATATATTTTTAGCTTGCAGAACCATACACCAGCTAATAAATAATGAATGCAACAAGATGTATAAGATATTTACCCATAATGTTCATGTACTCAAAAAAGGAGAGATTCTGTGCAATTACACTGAGGATCAGCTACTGCTTCTGAAATAAAAAAGATTAAGGATGGATTCACTAATATGTGTTTATCATAAAAAGGCTTTCTTCGCTCTGTGTGTGTGTGTGTGTGTGTGTGCGCCCAAACTGGAAAAAGAAGAAAAATGATCTTCATCCCACATGATGAATCGCTGTTGGTGTGAGAGTGGCTCCATCCAGGCGTGTTTGTTTGTGCAGCGGACGAGTGGGCCCAGGTATAGCAGTTACAGCGGCCGCGTGCGCTGCAGTGGCGCGCACGATTATCGACCAGCGTGTCATGGAGGATAAGGCCCGGTGTGCCTCTGTTGACTGCTTTGCGGTCAGAGCTGCAGGGAGCAGGATTGTGGTTAGCCTACAGACAGCCAAGGCAGTGTAAGAGAATCAGCTGTGTCTGCACACGTGTGTGTGTGTGTGTTTTTTTTTGTTTTTATTTTTCTTAGTATCCCGACACACAAAAGTCCACTTAACTATTTGACTTTTGCTTTTTTTAAAAGATTTTTCCATACATTTTGACTTATAGCCTTAGCACTGTGGTGAATGATCATAATGGGCAGCTGCTGCTCGGACCTAAACACCCAGCCCCCAACCCCACCACCACCCACCCCTCCACCCTTGGGTCCTGTAGCTGGAGCTGATAAATGGCTCTCAGAAATGGCAGGAACTTTGTGCTGCTGGAAGCAGGGTTGCAGTTTTTGCCATGCTCTGATTGTTCCCCTTCCTGATGAGAGCACCGCTACCAAAGAGCTTCATCAATTCTTCATGCGGCCCGGCTCTGAACACAAACGGTATCTGACGGAGTTTGCCACAGGCATGCTCCGAGCACCCCGAACCCACGCTCGCCGTGTTTTGCAAGCTTGAGCGGTTCAGATACGGTCGTGCAGGAACTGGGACATCTCATTCTACATCGGGCCGATTGTTTCATGCGATGTATTTAACCTTGGTTGTGTCTGATTCGTGTCATGACACACTGGGACTATTGATTGTGGTTTTCTTAGCGTTATTACACTTTTGCTTGATGTTTTTTTATTTTTTTTATTTTTTATTTTTCCCCCTGGCTGTAATACAGACACCTAAAAGGTGTACTGTCCTGACGACTGGTTAATGTCCACTGAGGATAAACTAAACCACGAGTTACTTCGGTTACTCATCTGAAAACATCTATAAACATCAATGTTGGCATTATTTAATTACTTGATGACAAAATAACGGCCTAGAGCCGTTAGCGGTCTGCGTGTATCGGTGGTGAAAACACTTGTGCTAACACGTCCTGCTGAAATTCCAATTATGATTGATGAATCTGTTTGAGTAACACGGCGACCCATTTAACCCTGCACATAAACCTGATTTGTTTTGATCAAACACCATCTCCAACTTGTTGTTATTTATGTTCCTTCATATATCACCCAGCACTCCTGTCTGCCTCCCTAACAAAAGCTATTTGCATAATTCGTGGCCGCGCACGTCGGTGCCAGAGTGGATTCGGCGCGTCGATATTTCTGCTTGGAGTGGGAGAAGTTTGGTCTCCCTCCTGCATGTGTGTCGGGACGTTCCTCATACACACGCCAGCAGCTGTCCCCTGTTGAAAGACGGTAAAAATATTGATTTTGGTTTTCCCGCGGTGATCGCACTCATCTGTCTCTGCCGATGATGGCTGACGATGCTGCGCTCAAACGTGTTGCTCATTCTTTGTCCCGGAGTAAGTGACCATTTCTCCGCCCGGCTGACCCGAGAGGCCTCTTCCGACGCTCCGGGGCCGTTGTGTTGCGGCAGCGTTTGTGATGGACCTCTTGTTTTCTGCTTGTTCCTGCGTTGAGCGGGATACCGGCACAGGTCTCGCTGGCATTATCAAACAATTTTTGGCAGCTAGCTCTAATATACTGCCCAGATGACCATTAGGGGAGGTGGTCCTGAATAGGTAATTCCGTTTTATGCTCCGAAGCTGTCAGGGGCTCCATCCATCCCGAGGCCGGCTGTTCATTCATTACCCGATGAGCGCGCTCTTCCCACCGTTAACCAGGATCCATAATAAGCGGCGGTGTGGCACGGACATCTTTCACTAGTCGACTTGTCATTAACTAAAAGCACGGCGGAGCTTTACTCTCAATTACCACTCCTCCCGCCGGCTGCATCCATCACACGTCGTCTTTCAGGAACCGATTCTCCCGTTAGAGGAAGAAGAGGGCGAAACTTTACCTTCCCTACTGTCTCCTTTTCCATTGAGTGCAGACGGCGGTTTGATTGTAGGTTTGGGCTGGAGCAACAATAGAGACCTCATCGTTTAAGCTGTTATGATCTTTTAATGGTCTCCCATTACTGTATCGTTACACTAAAAGCCGGGCAGTCGCCGCGCTCGCTTTGATATCGCTTTCGTTAAAAGCGGGCCAGGACCATTTGTAGTTCCATTTAATGTGTCATTGGTTGGAGGCGTGCAGATGTGTTTGTGAATGTGTGTCTGTGTGTTTATAAAAGAGGCCTGAGGTGCAGGGTATTTTTATCTGCATCATCGATCTCTTTCAGCCTCCCAGCCTTCAGACCTTGGGTGTTCAAGTCCTGACCTTCAGTGTCTGACCTCCATGCTGGCCGACTGCTGCTGCTGCTGCGGCTGCTGCTGCACCAGCCCCCTCACAAGTGCAGGTTTCACACTCGCGTGCACACACTTCTGATGTACCATAACCTCCGTTGGCAAGAGGAAAGTGTATGTTATGTCAAAGTTAAAAGGTGTAAAGTTCGTTTCCAGCAGGATTCCTGTAGTGTCTCTGAAACACACACGCGCGCGCACACACCACACACACACACACACACACACACACACACTCCTTTGTCTGTGTTGTCAGCACCTTCTCAGGCAGGTGAAGTTTGGACTTCTCCAGAACCAGCCGAGCGCTGCGAGAGGGTCCGTCTGTATGTTTGTGTGCATCAGACGGTGAGTGTGTGTTAGGTATTAAGTGTCTAGTTATGTGTGTGTGTGTGTGTGTGCGAGTGTCTATGTGGAGGTGGAGGTGAAGCGCTCAGAAGCTGCCGGGCTCTGTATTGATGTCCGCTGCCTCCCCCCTCCCCAGGCCCAACTCTGTGGGATAGTGTGTCAGTGGGACAAAGGCATGGCGCCATCCGTCCTGCTCCACGGGCCACTAACTAGAATTAATTACAAACCAATCGAATCTGCTGCAGCCAATTGGTGAACTAATTGGTAATTTCAGATGCCCATCTAGTCCGCGGATGGGCGTCTTGTGGTCGTTATGGTGTTCTAGGTGAGAACTCCTTAAAATAACTCACAGAGGGCAGGGTCATCGAAATCAAGTGCTTTTAAGTAGCCTCACAACCAAATATTTCATATATTTATATGCAGTTATCATTTTTATTAGTATTATTTATGTATTTATTTTGATTATTTTTATTATTAGCCTAGTTTATCTGAGTTTATCATATATTACATGGCACATTACTATGGTTAGAGTCTTGGTGAAGTCTCACATCACAAGACATCCCAACCAATAATTATTATTACTATTTTTTTTTTGTTACAGAGGGAGAAAGTAGAGCTCCATCATTCAACAAAACTATGTGGCATGTAACCACGGCAACTCAGCGTATGCAATTGCAGATGCAGTCCACTGTCTTCATCATCCTTTACACAACAGTGGAAGTTATACAGAGACGGGGTAATAAATCTCTGTTCAAAATGTGCCAGCCCACTTGGGGTCAGGTCTTTTACCCAGAGAACACTATCTGGACGTGCTCCACCGGCCCTTTTTCTGCCTCGGCTGCATGTTGCTTGTGTCGTAGAAGTGCTGGATGTGGGGTTCATGTTACTCTCCAACGTGGAATGGCGAGGAATGGCATGACAGGGCCATTTCCCCCTCTCTTCCCCTCCTGACATTCCCCACAAATAGCTCCATTAGCTGCTACTGATGCCGCTGATCTTCATGTCCATTCAAGGATATTCTGGCCTCTTTAGCATTTCCATAGCCTCATTAATAGATACTAAACATCTGCTGCTACAGCAGATAAAGGTGGCTGGTCCAAGGTCCTTCCTAAAGGGATCTTGACATCCATTATTGTTGTTTAAAAAGTCCCCAGAACTTTTCTTACCAATCTTCTTGTCTGCTTTTTTGGCAGGAGGAAGGATGAAGGGCACGTTACAGTGCTGGGTTTCCCGGGAAACATTAATCTGCCAATTAGGCCTGAAATGTCTCCAGCTGATCCGACTCTTCCTGTCTGTCTGAGCGAAGGGAAAGCGATGAAACGAGAGAGAGATGGGGAAAAAAAGATGACACCCGTTGAGGGTGAACGTGAAGGTGCAGAACAGGATGTAGCTTTTTAAAAAGTTTAGTGACAAACTCATCTTGGAGGAGATGGAGGAGGCTGCTTGCTGAAAAACCTAAATGAGCACGTGTGGACCTCGCTAACCTGGTGTGTAAACCTAAGGACTCATTGTAAAATCTCCCCAGTTAGAGGTGCTCGACCAGAATAACCAGTGCTGCCTCACTGGATAGCTTTCTGTTGCTAAAGGCTAACCGAACATGCCTTTTTTAAACAGATAATCCAGCTTTACTTTATTCTGTTGTCGGATTCCCAGTTTCAAACTATTTCCCACAGTCGGAAAAACCAGCCAGCTCGTGAATGTCTCCTGGATTTATAGTTAGAACGTAAAGCAATGTCCCGAACCCCAGTAAATTGCAGAATATTACTGTCCGATGAAAGGAGGTGAAATATTGACTCTGGATCTTTTGAGGTTTAAAGAATTGTGCTCTCAAATGACGAAGCCTCATCTTCTTTCGAGATGTTTTTTTCCTCTCCCCACTCTCAGAGGAGAAGTAAGATCAGGAGTTTCCAACTATTAGGTTAACACTGCTGATCTGTGCAGGATAAACAGGAATTGCAAACCAGATTAGAGCCACATTCTCCTCTCAGATGCCCAGTCTGCACTATTACACTCTCCCAGTTAGGCCAGTGGAGGAAGATGGATGATCAATGGCTTCTCTAAAAATCATTTGCTTAATCTGATTTGTAGGGATTTTCTCTCCTTCGGCAACGGAAACCAGGCCTGGATGGGATAGAAAACCTGTGGTGGGAGTCTGCTGAAACATCGGTTCAATATGGACATTATTCCGAAACCTGACACGACAGGAAATAGATATTGATCATGATGAGCATTTACTCACTTGAGCTGCGTGACAGGCCAAAGAAGACCTACCGAGGAGATTCTTCTTCGAACGGAGATTAAAGTGAGGCCTTTTTAAGTATGTTACAGACACATGTGTGCTACACTCATTTCCATTTACATTAAAACGTAAATTCTCTGATATGTCCATTTCTTGAAGGCTCAAATGTCAAAAAACAATACATAACATAAGTTTTGTCTGAGGGATCTGAACTCGGATAAATGATTGTAACTGCTCTTCAGGTCTTATTAGGATCTCTTCTGTAGTCTATTCTTAATCAAACCAACTCACACAATAATTGGATTTATGTTTAAGCACCAGAAATATGGACTACAGCACTAATTCTGCTGAAAGACCCAGATATTCCTTTCCTTTTTTGTAAAGTACATATTGAGAGATATTGTGTCAAGCTTTATTCCTCAAACCAATCGTACCTTTGATTATTTATGCTAAAGAAATAAAAAAAATAGACATCTCCAGCCATTTTCAAACCCATCTACCAAGACAGCAGATATTTTTCTCATAAATGCCACCGGCTGGAGATGGAGACATATCTTCTCCTCTCTCTGCTATTTATGTATCTCCTCTTCAGGTCTTTACATTATTCATATCTCAAAAATCTGTTTGCCCAGACACTGAAGGCCAGCCTTTCACTTTCTCTTAGTGTCTGCATTTCTATTTATCAGGCTCCAGAACCTACCTGTGATGTTGAAAAATTCATGGGTGGTCCAAATGCACCAGCTAGTCATGCATTCATAAAGGATAGGCTAATACCCTCCAGAGTGGTCCACAGCCAAGACGTCAGCAACGGCTTAACCTGGAGGACATTTCATAGAGACTTTTGAGCACCTCTTCCAGCACGCTGCAACCAGCAGAACGCGTTATGTCTACATGCTAGTCTCTTTCATCATACATCCAATGGGTTAATATCCACATATTCACGTCCCTGGGACGATCCCCTGGGTGAGTTCATCTGTGGATTTATCTACAACCCCCTCCCCCCATGAATTTTAAAAAAAAACAACCCCCATGAGCTGATGTCATTCTGCATCCTGCATTATTCATAGGAAATGTTGAATTTTTTTCCTGCCACCACTCTCACCCAGGGAATTTTCTCTGCATTGATCAGCACGGCAGACAAACAGGATGTACACGGATTATATGTAGAAACAACTGCATTTAGAAATGCTGTCTGCAGACTCTTTTGGTGGGGGGGGACACTGTTCATGTATGTATATGAGGCTGGGTCTGATATCAAGGGTATAAATCGATACGGTAGGAGAAAATGTGTGTGTTTGGGTGTCTCATTAGGCTCGAGTCTCCGAGAGAAAGCTGAGAGTATCACGCAGTGTGTGTTGCCCAGACTGTGCGGTCTGAAAAAAGCTGTAGCAGACTCAACAACTTGTCTGGAGGGGGGAATTCCCAGGACATTTATATATAAAAGGACACATTTTTCTGTGACTCTGCCGATCTCTCAGTGCTGAATATGAAACTGGAGTCAACAGTCATGCTGGCGGCTCGGTGAGCACATTAGCCTGACTGCTGAAGGTTACAAATCAGGTGTATTGTGTTTTAGTTAAACTGTACAATACCGATATCACTTACCAAACAAAAAAAAAGACAATTTGGTATAAACAACATGCAGGTGAGATGACTGGAATCACTGCTGGACAGGGGTGATAAAAAAAAAACTGTGGAGATATCGGTAGCACAGACAGAAAATGGTCATCAAGAAGGACAGTGTTTTGGGGGATTTATTATATTTAAAATGTCATTTTTTGCTGGACAGATTTAAATTCCAGTGTAAATAACTTGCTTGTTTTTGTTGTTTGCTGTGACGTGTCTTAAACCGTGCAGTAAATTAGGCGAACATCTTCACGCCAGGGCCTTCCACCCTGGACGGTTGGAATATTTTAGACTGAGGACACTGAGAGAACAGAGTAGCGTGGGGGGTTGAATGGAGTCCCACAGGAGAGCCTCCCACCCAAACAAATTCAATAACAAAACCTTGTTACCCCAGGTCACATGGCGCTGGGCTCCACAGTCCCGCCACCCCGCCCCATTCAAAACAATACTTTAAACAGACAGGGAGTCGGCTCCCCGCATAATATACACACTCATATGCACAAATGACAGGACACACACACACCTACACACACACAGAGTGAGTGTAATGTATGAGTGGTTGTGAATGGACGACTATGTGCACTTAGCGCGAGGTGCGGCTAGTCTCAGCCATGGAATGATGAATTGACAGCAGCTTGTAGTCGAGGATGACAGGCCGGAGGGAGGGAGAGAGAGAAAGAGAGAGAGAAAGAAGGAGGGAGGGAGGGAGGATTCCATGGGGAAGGTGATGAAGCATGCAGCTCAGGTTTCCTGTCTCTGATGTAAGGCCAGCCTGGATCGATGGCTCCGCTGGGGCCCGGCCAGCACACTCCAACCTGCCTGCTCTCTACAGCTCTCCGTCTCACCCTCCTTTTGTCTCTACACTCCACTTGTTTTTCTTTCCCACCACTGAAATCTGTCATTCTCTCCTCTGCTGTCTCAATCGGCCGCTCAGGTCTAGCAATTTTCAGTCGCAGCTAAAAGGAGTGTGCCTATAGCATGTGTAGCATATCCCACCTGTGTCGTCTTTGCGGTCTATTTTTGCTTTGGCATTTTAACCAAAACTTTCACGTTCAACTTCGTGGCCAGCCACCTGTCTCCTCCCCGATGCAGCTCCTTTTAGAGGCCTCGAACACAGAGATCTCCGTGCGGCACCGTCTCTGTAGAATCGAAGACGTCTGACCTCAGATGTTGCTTCTGGAATCTGTTGCAACAACTCTGCCAGTTTGAGGGTCACCATGTACTCTGATCTGATTACTGGCACAAGTGTTGCCTTCACTTTCCATGTAGCTCTTCTTTCAGGCCTTGGTGAATAAATCTATTTCTGTTTTTTTCACGCTTCTTCTGTTACACCCTTCTTGATCTCGTTGACACTTGGGATTGCAACATATATCGATATAAGTGTATGTACAGTGTGAAGATACAAGCCAATGCTGCTATCACATAGTCAAAATGTCAATTACTAAATATATATAAGCTGCTGCAGCTGTTGTGCAGCATTAAAATTCCTGCAGAAGGCTTAATCATCTCGAGGTATCAAACCATTTTAATTGCCGATTTGTCTGTAATTTAAATGCATTTCCAGAGGGGAGAGTATGTGTTAATGGATTGTGAGAGCTTTATGATCATTGTTTAATTGGGAGAGACATGTTTGGTAGCATAAACAAGGCGGCAACAACCACCCTGCTTTTTTTAAGCAGCGACCCTGGTGTAACACAAGCAGCCAGAGGAGAGGTTAAAATATAACAAGCAACACTGGGCTGCCTATGACTGGCTGCCATTTGTATTGAGACAAATGGCTTTTTAATAGCCTTCAGAGATTGATACCAATCTATGGGCGCTGGTCTGGCTCACGCTGTGGGCTAAGACACCAGAATGAGGGTCAGACAGCCCACCCGCGTAGAGCTATAAGGTTTCATGCAGAACCCTGACAATAGGTCATAAATTCATGTCACAGAAGACATTTTATTCCTGAGTGACACAGCAGTCATTTAGATGTAGAGATATACGATCATAAAATAGTCACTTCCGATTCAAAGCAGGCGTACGCAACGGGATGCTCAACAAACAGACAGCATAAAAGATTTATTCACCTGGTTGTGGAATAATAGATTAGTCTTAATCTGTTTTTGTTTTTTTTAACTCCAGTCTTTTTTTGTTGCGAAATTATTTATCTGGTGAGATGGGTTTAAAACAGTTTTAATTTTAATTTTCCTCCTTAGGTCTCGTTAGCAGACATAAGAGCGGGAGATCTATTGTCAGGTGGGGTGGAATATGGGGCCGTCATGGAGAAACGCTAATCTCATCTGTCAGCAGGAGGATAAGTATTTCAAAACTAAACACATGCTGCTCAGACAGCCGGCCCCTAACACCTTAAAGATGGTTTAGTAAAAATCCACAGGTTGCAAGTTCAATACTTTAAATAATGAATCATAAATCCAACTCAGTCTGCTTTAAATACGTCTGTATACGTTTATACTCATCAGAGACTTTTCAACAAGGCAGTGAGGAGTTTGTGTATGTGGTTTAAATAGAAATTGTGCATGTCTCAAATAGCCTCTTTTCTGGAGAAAAATCCTGTTTGGTCGTTTTTTGTTTTTTTTTTAATATTTGAAATCCTATTGTTAGGCAATATTCTCTTCTTTAGACCAGCTGAAATATGAGGTGTCAGCCAGCAGCACAGATGACAGGCCTGGGCAGTGAGATGCCTATCTCTTACCGTTTGTGAGCACAAATGGCTCCTCGTGGTGGCCTGATCTAAACCTGTCTGACATCCCACATAACCGGAGCTGACGCGTCGGCGCTGATAGCACATGAGAGAGCAGTCAGGACTCATTTGGCAGAGTGATCCACTCCCTTGTGGATGTGGTCAGCCTTGGTTTGCTCAGAAAAGGCGGCACAACATCGAGGCGCCCATCTGCTCTGGCTAGCTGCGGCTCCATGAATATTTCACCTTCCAAAAACCAAGACCACACGAGAAGGCTCGATGATTCCAGCAAATAATTTATACTCGGGCTGTCAAACACGGCTCAGATCCGCAAGTATGTTTTGGTATCTGCAAGGTAAGGTGCTGGAAAAACAAGAGCATAGAGGCGGGTAGTGTAGTCGGTCTGCGGTTTTTCTCTAGATACAAATCCAAGGCTGAAGGGTGTTTGGAGAAACTGAGTGGAGGGCCTTACATGGGGAAAAACACAAGCGTGACTTTTTACCAACCAGTTTCTTTGCAATCTGTTGATAGACAGACAGAAAGAGGTGTAACAACCGTTAGGTGACAGCCGTTCAGGAGCGACTGACTGCAGTCATTCAAGGTGCTGTTGACTCCTAAGAACCGATACCTGCCCAGTCGAAGCTTTTTTGGTCCGTCCCGCTTGAGTCTCCCTACTGCCAAGACCTTTTAAATCAATTTTTAGGACGGGGTGAGATTTCCAGAAGCTGCCTAAAACAGCTGAAGTGAGGAGTGAGAGGAAGCAGATACATGGCTAACCCATGCTCAAACACACACACACACACACACACACGCACAAACACACACACACACACACAGTATGGTTACAATGTTCTAATGTGTCTGACTCAGCATCCTTTTTTTCTACACTTCTACATGGTGAGCTCAGTCTGCCTATAGCTTAAAGGGTTGAATCTTTTTTCTGTGGGGTTTCCATCTTTCCATCGTCTGGGCCTGCGTGGGGTTTTTCCAGGTATGTGGCGTTTTCCTGCGTCCCACCCAGTGGATGCTGGGATGGACCCCAGCCTCCCCTTTGCTTCCTCTTCGCTGTGGTCAACAGAAAGTAGATGGATAGATGGTTGAATAAATGGATGGATGAATAGATGGATAGATGGATGATGGATGGGTAGATTTATCCTAAGGTGGACCATTGCTGATTAAAAAAGGTCCTCTTGTGTCACCTTTTTTGAAGACTTTAAGTCTTTAAACATCCTTGTCAAGTGTGAAACTTTTACTAATATTAGTCAACTGTAATTTTTTTTATAATAATAATAATACAAAATCTTGCATTAATAAATGTTTGTTTTTTTTCCTAATAATCTTTTGGTGACGCTTTACTAGTTCAGGTTGGGGTAAAAAACTCTTCAAAAATTAGCAGTTTTTCAGCAGTCATCTTTAAGGAAAAGGGTTCTTATTTGGATTTATTATCATTCCGAGGTAGGCTGCAATCAATCAATGAATAAATCAATCAACAAATCAATCAATTAATCTTTCTTCTAATTTCTACGCTAGCTGTGACGTTAGCTTATGCTCCTGCATGCTTCCTGGTGTAGATTCACGAGTGTTTCCTTGCCTGAGCTCAGGCTGAGACGTTCACACTTGGGGCGGCTCCAGTGAAGCGAGCAGGTTTGCGAACGGCTTTTCTGTAGCGTGCCAGCGGGAAGCTTTGGCAGACCTCTGCTCATCACGTCTTACTAACTTTTCACTGCCTCTGAAACCATATTGGTGCAATTTCTTTGCTCACAGGGGTACTTCCTATGGGCGCTACACACACACATAATGGTTTTTGTACTTTAAGGAAATCCAGTTGGTTTCTTTTTGCTACCAAAGCACTGTTTTGAGCTCTGACCTACATATATCTTCATCTTTGGGATGGCTATATAATTGGCTTGGGGTGGCTAATATATAAAATTGCAGCCTCCCTCAAAGACTCACACGTTCAACTGCAAACGTGCAGAACCTGCAGCTCCTCATCACAGCCAAAACCCAAACTGTTCCGTTTTACACCCAGGTTGTGCAACCATCTTTCTGCCTGGCAGAGCGATGGTGGTCACTAATGTGTTCCAGCCAGCCAACCAGTCAGGAGACGGTGACCACTGGAGCAGATAATCATATCAAGTGAGTGAGATCTGCACTGCCCGGCGATGCTGCTGCTGCTGCTGCTGCTGCTGCTGCTGCTGCTGCTGCTGGATGATGGAGGAGATAAGTCTGATTTCCACCCTGAGACCAAACAAGAGGTCCTGTGTTTTACTATGAGGAATATGAACTGCTATAAAATACAGGATGGAGCACATAGGTCTGTGTAAAACTGGATGTTCAGTCTCTTTTCCTGTGACTGATGAGCTAAGCACCACTCCTATCTGCTTATATGTCTGATAAAATCAATAGGTGTCCTGGTGCTGGATCAGTGACCGCTCGGCTGTGAGTCATGGAAAAGGGTCAGTGCATTAGTGAGGAAAAAAGTCTGCTTCTGTCGGAAATCTCAAATATCTGTGCTAAGTTTAGCAAAAATTACCATTTCTCAGGGTGGATCACAATCAGGTTAAAATACCTGGACTAAGTCATGACTTATTCTGTCAGTAAAAGACGAGTTTTGCTTTTAGAATAAAGTGTTTTGGCTGTGCCAACTAAACTTTGTTAATCCGGCCTGTAATAACAGCAGCTTCCTATAATTCCTAATTCTCTTACTGTTTTCGGATCACGACCAGATTTTATATCAGGAGGAGCAGGATTCGACTGTTCTCCTTGAGGGGTTTCCACAAGAGATCAAATCTGCTTCCATCGTTCTTACTGCGCTCCGCCCAAGGCGGTAGCAAAATCACATTTACAGAGCGCATATCTGATTTGCACAAGGCTTTTTACACCGGATACCCCTCCTCGCACAGCCCGATCCATCGTCTGCGCTCGGGCGCGTCCGTGTGCGTCCACAGTTGCAGGAAAGTAAAGGCCTAAAGGGCACTTCAGCAGGTGTGTGGAGAAGAAGAAGGGTAATAACTATCCAGCAGGCATTTATTTACAGCCAACTATTATAGTCTGTGACAGAAGGAAAAAGACCTGTTGCTTTCAATTTGTGGTAAACATTTTTGGTCAAAGCATTATTAGATTTTTTTGGGGGGGGAATCGGCAGCAATTCTGCTTTTTAGTACGTGAAAAATGTTGTGACTGGTCTGTGAATCAGTTCAAGCTGAGATGAAAATAGGGCGTTTCCATAAAGGATCTCAGAGCAGCTCTTCATTTAAAAGTACAACAAAGATGGTACTAATGCTTTGTGACGTGTTTCACTGCTGCAGGAGTGGTGCGTCCCTGCACTCCTGCCACGACAGAAGATATTTAAATGAGTATTTAAGTGCATTCAGTGAACACAAAGTGACCTGGATGATAAATGAACTTTTATGTTGATTGAGGAAAGACAGCGCGCCACAAATCACAACACGCAGAGCTGCACGTTTGAACAAAATGAAATAGGTGAAACAGTGACCGTCACCGCCTTCGTTTTGATTAAAGCGATGCTGAAGGAAGAGATTCAGGATGGGAGGTCGAGGGGGGAGGGTGGGGGTGTCGCAGAAAACAGGCATCGAGAAAAACCCGACAGTGAAATATCGTTACGGGAGGCAGGAGGCAAGAAAGGAAGGGATGGAGGCAGGAGTGCGAGGAAGGATCAAATCTTGTTAACACTGTGGCGTGACCTTGGCCAGCAGCTGACACCAGCGATCATCTTTAGGTCACAGACGCTGAGCCACTCACTTTAATTGACATTAGCCACGGATGCAAAGAGGAGGGACGCTCAGGCGTTGTCGCGGCAACACCAGAGGTACAGAGGCATCTTCTAAAAAAGCACAGAAGTGGGTCACACACTCCTCTTTAAATAGACAGTCCAGGGTGGATTTTCCCTTTTTTTGGTCATGTCTACATCTCAAATACACGTTTGACATATCTCTAAAACTCAGAATAAATGGAAAAATATTACAGTAAACTTCAAATGACAATAAGGATTACCAAAATGGTCTTCCCTCAATTTCTTTCATGGTTTCGTGTGGATAAAATTATATATACGGCAAATAAGCATTAGCTAAATAAGCATAAAGACACTTCACGGGAGCTTTATTTCAGACATATACATCGTAAAAGAAACGCATCACATGATAAAGCGTAAACACATGTCATCAGTAACAGCAGGAAATGACATCAGAGGCAGCCTGGCCGACTTCAGAGGGTTACTCACATTCCCACGTCTGGATCTGCTCGTCATTTACGACTTGGTCAGATCGCTGTTCCCTGCTATGTTTCACTGTAAGAATAACAAAACCACACGTCAGAACAAACCGGCACACACACAAAAAAAAAGAGAGCTGGAACGTTTGTTATTGACGACCTCTGTGAGAGGAAGGACGGCCAGCACCGCTGACCCCGCCGTGCCTCATAACGAAGCCTGTGGATCCGAACTTCTTTGATGACTGCAGATTTATGGACACGCTTTACTTATCGCACCTATAGGGGCAGACAAGGGCAAGGGGGGGTGGGAGGGTGGGGATGAGGTCTTTCTCACAGTTTGGCTCAATTTATACCACAGCAGGATCCGGACATGCTTCTTTATGTTCAGAACGGGAAGGATCAGACCTCCGGAGCAATGAATCTTTGGATGATAACTGAATAAACCTCATGCGCTTAGTTTCAAGAGTTACAGTTTGACATTCCTGTTTTTAATAATGCACATTTCTGAGATGTTACATACAGTATTAGGATAGTATAGCAGAGGAAAATGTTTCTAAGCTTATATGTTTTGTTCGGTTCCTATACTAAATTTACAGTGTTTAGGTTTTGTACTAGGTTCACAAAATGACATCTGTTGGGAAATGGAGTGCATCTTTTGGTGTTTTTGTTCAATTTCCCGTTGATGTCTGGCTAATAAACCTGGCGGGGCTCTCTGACAACTGTTGGTGGTATATTCCTAACCCCTGACCTTGCACTCATTCCTCAGTGGAGCCTGCTCTGCAGCCTAATCTCTAATGCCTTCCAAGCTACACTCTAATTCATTACTTCCCCTTCCAGTGCCCTGCCTGGGTCAAATAAATGACACCAGCAAACTGGACCCTATTATGACCGAGCCTGCCTTTGATCTCTGCCGTATCTTCCTGGCGTCTGCTTGCTGGTGCGAAGGCGGTGATATTAATATTAATTTAGGAGTTGTAAAACTGACCTGATCAGGAATGATGTCAAATTAAGACACATTTTAAAGTCGAAGGAAAAAAAAAAACTTTGACTTTTCTGGGCTTGCTGGCGTGAACAACGGCCCCAGCAGAGTGAGTTATGGTGTCAGCGGGAGGATCTCGGGAGAGCTGGCTTGAATAAAGATAAAGTCAATGCGGAGGGTAATCCCCCCCTCCTCCTCTTTTTTTCTTAATGCACATTAAAAATCCCGTAATAGCCAACAATAAAAAGTGACCCCTGACAATTCCTGCAGCGCGGCTTAATTCCCAGATATATTTCCCTGTCTTTTATTTGTCCATGAAGGTGATGCTATCTGAGCTAAAGATAAAGTGTAGCTGTAGCTCGGGGTCGGCCATTTAGTCCCATTCATCGGTATTTAAGATGATTTGCAAATATGGCATTGGTGTTCTACATAGTCATTACAAGTGTCTCCGCTTACTGCCCTCGTCTCCACATTGCACATACGGCATATTGTCTTTTTTTTATATTCATCAGCACACACAGACATGACATAATAAGCAATAAGATCAGTAATTATAGTAATTTTATGGTGAATGTCCTCATGTGTCTAACGCCAGTTGTCTGACGGTAATGTTATTCATGCGATTACGCCTTTTCCAGGCTTGTTCCTTCCGAAATGACTGAGAAACAAGTGTTTTCGTCATCACTTTCAGGCTGCGCGTGATGTTGGAACATCTATATTTTTCTCTTTTAAAGACCCAAACCAGCGCAAAGCTCATTCAACTCATTCGCTGTTTAAACGCAGTCAGCTGAGAACACACATCCATAATTTAAAGCAACACCGCAATGACTTTCAATAAAAGTTCTGTTTCTGTTTGCAACCAATGTTTGACATCATGTTTCAGGTCGAATAAATGTCAGGTTATCGAACTCCGCGTTTATAATGGTCCTTCCAAAGCCCAACCGCTCCGCAATAAAGTTACTGGTAATGCAATGAGATCATGTTAATGACAGCAGGCCCCATAATATCATCAAGTTTCATAGTTTCAATAAAGTTGTCCAGCATTAGCGTGCTGGCCGGCTCGCCGTGTGCCCTCGGTCTGGACCGTGGTATCCTTCGTCGCGTTGGCTTGATGAAGCAGTTGCTTACTGTATTCGCACACACAATTTGTTATGTGGTATTTCATTCAGCCGGCTGCCAGAAACCCGCTGCACCTTCCATAACTCTTGCGCCCGTGAAAGATTTTTAATTAAAATGAAGACAGCTGGCTGAACTGTGGAGATGTCACAAATAGTTTTTGCTCCCAAAGAAGGCAATCAAGGGCTCCCGGCATCAGATTGCCAGCAATTTCAGCTTTTTTGAAGAACTTCTTCATCACGTCTCCTTCTTAATTCAATTATCAACAGCTGCAGATTGATGCATGTGGAGATAGGGAGAAACAGAGAATTCAATCGCTTTCCATCGTCTTATGGCTCGTCATCTGTCCCCTTTCTGTATTATATATTGATATGCTGGTGACCCTGTGCATTTACTGTATTGGATTTTTTTATGAGTCACCTTTGAGCTCGTGCGGAGGAATAACCACTGACCCCCTGAATGAGAACACAGGGGCCCTGTCTGTGAGCGCGAGTGTGTGCACGTGCTTCCGTCTAAGAACACACAACGTATTACATTTGTAGTTTTGCATGCGCGATCAAAGGGTTTGTCTTGTCGGGATAGGGTACCAGCTGCAGGTCAGAGGGTCAGCGGGGTACTTGTGGGAGTGGTTTGATGTAGTTGGGGGGTGCGAGAGGTTGGGCTCCGGGCTGAGTACGGGAGCTGGAGAGTTGGAAGGTCATGTTCATAAATTGTTGCCCGTGTGCTGGGGCTTAATTGAAAACGCTGGCAAAGGGAAGGAACCCCTGATCCGTAGGCCCCCACACCCCTCCACTGTGACCCGCAGGTCTTCACTCATTCAGCTGTGCATCTGTCTCCATCCTGCTGTCCCTGTCACTGTGCTGACAGAGGGGTTTTCTGTCTGCAGTCCGAGATTGTCTCCAGCGCTCTCGCCGTGCCCTTCACTGTACCTCATACTGTCACGGCTCTGCAAACATTCAGCCTTACGCACGCAGTCAATCATTATTTAAAGTGGCAAAACAGAAGCATGAATGTTCTCCACATTTCTAAAATGGGGTTAGTTTAGGCAGAGCACCAGATTATAGAGAGCTTAATGAAACTCAAAGCCCAAGTTGTGCCCAAGATTTGGGGATCCTATTTTAAGATCGCCTGGAGCACCAAATTTATTTTTCACTCGTTATTAGTTTCTATCACAGTACAGAAACTGTCCTGCTCTGTGCTGCATCCATTGATGAATCAAAATTCAACTCTCATTATCTTATGTGTTGATTCCTTATTATTTCTACTAATAAAACAAAGTCTCGGAATTTTGATAATTTATTTGAATTCTTAGAATGATTGTATCCAGCTGTTAAAATTAAAACATTGATGTCTCTCATCACCAAGGGAGGTTATCTGACAAATCTTTAAGAAAAGTTGCCAGTGGCAAAGTTCATCTCAACTAAATCTTGATTTCAAAGGCTTGATCATCACGCTACGGCCTCGCTGATATCACCTCAGTCCATTCATCTTTCAGGTGCCGCTTGTGATAACTCCACTCTTGTTGACAAAGCAATGGCTCATTTAGAAGCTCCCGTCTTCTCTTCCCCTATGGACACCGAAATCTGTCCGCCAAACAAAGCAATCATAAGCATGAATAGAGGCCCGCTGTGAAACTCTATCTAACGTGTCTTTACCTTCTACACAGGTGATACATGGTTGCGGTCTTTTGAAGGGGAACAGTGAGGCGAGTGGGCACTCGGCAAGAAAAGGAGAAGAATCTGTCATTTCACACTGGGAGGAAATCCATCCAGGGAGGTCATTGTTCTGGATAATAGGCAGGAGATGGTTAAACATATCATTTTGACACGCTGGGCGTTATGACACGGGCAGTTTTACCGCTACCATACACGGACGAAAGGAAACTCCTTCTCATATTTCTGCGAGCTGCCATCTCTTTGAATCTTTTCTCTTCTGGATCTTTGCCTCTCCCTGCCTTTGTGTGCAGTTTGATCTCTTTAATTTCATCCTCCCTCGCCCACACAGGTAACTTGGGTTACCATGGTGATGAGCGGACACCTTTAATGTGAATAATTTTAGGGTCTATGGTTCTTTCTTTCTTTGGTGTAAAGTTACACAGGAACATCAATACGCTCTTCTGTCTGTAACCGTGTATGCAGGAGTTTCTACAAGCCCTCTGAAGCCTGTTCAGCAAAAAAACAGAGAAAAAAAGGGGTGAACTGCAGAGACAGCAAAACTCGGGCTATTAAAAGATTACAAAGTCATATATCAGCACCTTCAAGTCTCATTAGGTAAAACACGATCCCCCTTTTTGTTGATTTCATGCATGCGTCTGACTCAATGTGCTGATTGTACAATTTTGAGACTGTTGCAAACCTGCTAATAATGTCAGGTCATCTTCTGGAAAGTTTACATTAGAACGCATGACAGAGACACTTGCAGGAGTCAGTCAGGCTCTACAGAATAATCTCCTCATGTTTTATATATGGAGTATATAGAAATATATTGCTGTTGGGGAAAAAACTACAAATTTTGAAGTGTAAGTTGGCCACTAACGTACAGTTATAATAAATTTATTGCAAAAGAGTGAGAAACACCTGTTTGACAGCACCTCCAAAACATCCATTCAGTGCAACAATGGGGCTTCCATATGCTCCAGGGTTTTCACACCTTCAAACCACATCAACTCTCTGCTGCCTGTCAATATGTCAGCCATCTGTTACCAGACAATACGCTCGGTAGGGGGGTTGGCGGGGCAGGACTGCGCTGCTGCACTGTTTTATAGGTCTGAGGTGTGAAGCCCCCACTCCTCCCACCCACCGTGGCTACACGTGGAGCATCTCTCCGCCTGCCGCGTCCACCTGAGGTCCCAGGACAGCAGTTACAGGGGACGGCCGCTGGCTGGCTCGCCTCTGCTCTGACGACGGCCTCTTCCTGAGGTGTAACAGAAACAATCCCATTAAGTGGTGGATCGCCTTTCACACAGATTACTAAGCATCTGTCAGTCCTGCTGGGGGGGTAGGGAGGCAGAGGACGAGCTCCCCGCAGCAGCACACATATGTGCTAACGTCAGTGGGCGCAAAATATGCAGCAGCATAAATTATTGGAAGTTTGAGTAACTTAAAGAAAAGATGCTAAATCTCCTGAAATAACAAAGCAAAGGAAAAATTCCATAAAGAATGGTTGCAGGTCAGAAAACATCACATCCTCAGTAGGAATACTAATAAAAATGTAAAGTAATTATTATTCCCGAATTTGGTGGAGACTGAGAGGTATTGAGTCACAAATTAAAGTAGCACTAATCTCACTTTGGGATGATTCATTTTGACAACAGTCCAGATTTTAAATTATCCTATATCTCACACAGTCAGCAGGAAGAGTTTTAGATCACCAAGGCTCAGAGCAGCGGAGACATTTACCCCCTAACGGAACGGAAACACATCCAGAACAAAGCGGATTTCTCTTTTTCTTTAGTTTTCACAAAGGAGAAATCCAAAGCAGCACAGCCAGGGAAAAAAGGGAGGCTTAATGTTACAGACAGTGGTGCTGGCCTCTGACATCCGCAGTAGCCAATTATGTAATAGGATCTAGAGGATCGTTTCTAGACGGAAGAGTCCAGTTAGGTTTTTATTTAACTGGTAGACAAAAGCTGTTCCAGTATTCAGATGAGCTGCACAGACACCGGACAGCTCCTCTGTGGCTCCTCGGTGTGAGCGGATGCTTTGTGTTGTGTTGACCTGTCCGGGGTTTATTCCTGCCTCTCACCTGCTGGCACAGACTCCAGCTCCCCTCATGAGTCTTTTTTTTTAACTTTAAAATGAAGTTGGCCAGTTTGGGGGACAGTTGGGGGTTTAGACCACCTGTAATGTTTACGACCGCCCTGAACCCAGAGAAGTTTAATGGTTAATTCATGTTATTGCTTCTTCTTATTGACAGCTTGTCCTCACAGGCAGGGGAACAATGTGACACTGACACCTGCTACCTGAATAACAAGCCCAAACTCGACAACCTTACACTTCAACCAGCTTTTCATGTCTCCGTGCCTCGGCGTCCGCTGTGACGTCACCCGCTCGTTTGTTCTCCCCGGCTCCTTTATGAGAACTTTCAGCATTTCGCTGACTTGCCACACAGCTCGGCTCGTCAGGTCGGTGTTGTGTTCGGGTCTCGGCGGAGCTCGAGGGGCCCGGACGATGCCGCCTCGCGTTCACCCCGGGTGAAAGGTGAGAACTCTGAGAACAGAGTGTTCTGGTCTGTTAGAGAAGACCTGCCTGCTCTGTTCTGCATGCTTGAGTTTGGGCCAGGGGTTGTGGAGGGGAGGCGGGGGTGAGGACGAGAATATTTAGGAGTTAAAAAGACCAATGTTTAGGTAGAGATTAGTGCAACTGAGGACAAATAATGGATGTCACAGCTATAGAGAGAAAAAGAACTACTCTTTTTAACCGCTGTGGATGATCTGACAGTTACAGCCTAAAAGACTGTTGGACACTTTGATCCATATTACTGACACATTTTCAGATAGTGGAGCCCAGGGACACCCCAGCCCCCTGCAACTGAAGGAGCCTAAATCATGGCGTAACACAAACTGTGCTGCCAAGCTATGCACACATTCATGTTACCTCTCAAGCAAAACAAATCTGAAATATCAGCCTCCCCTTGTCCTACTAGAAGAACTGTCACCTCTGACCTCTGCCCCTTTGAACTACAGCGATCTAAATATTTGAAACAGTTTATATCCTAAAACCATGTTCATGAATACAAACTTGCTTCCACCAGTATTTACATGTGAGATTATTGTAAATGTTTCGCCACTTCTTCAGAGTTGTGTTGTTATTGATAATCTCTCAGGTCTGAGCGCCTGTTGGTGTTTAATGGTGTCAGAAATTAAGCTAAATATCAATAAATAAATATCAAATAAATTAGTATAAAATGTAATCAAACATTAATTTATTTTGTTGAGCAAACAATCTTTACATTTCACCTACAGATAGATAATAGGATAGAGTTCAAAATAAAATATTTATTTTAAATTTAAGAATAGCCTGGTGTAGTTTATCTATGAAAGAAAATAATTTGTGTGTAGATACACAAGATGGAAGTTAAATGCAGTCAAATGTTAGTCTGATAGTGACTAATCTAACAGTGTTTTATTACATCCCTGTGCTGTTTAATGACGCAGAAATAAAAAGCTTAGTGTCAAAAATTGTGGCAATCTAAGGAGAACACAAAGTTAATGCGAATTATCCTACAATCACATAGTAAATTCAAATAAGGGAGGCCAGATTTCAAGGATAGATCACTCTGCAGCTACACAGTCTAGCTGGTAGTTGACACTTGTTCTTTGTGTGTGTCATTTAAATGATCAGAATGGAGCGCGCGTGTGTGTGGGGGGAGGGGGGTTTGGGTGATGGAAAAGAGTGAAGGAGAGCAAGGAATGAAATAATAATAATCATAAAAAGTTGTGGCCATGCTTCATGGCTGTCTTCAAAACAAAACAGATGCGCTTTAATTTATGGCCACTTTCTGTGATTGGAGAAGAAAGCTGTGAATCGATCTGGGCCTCTCTTTCACCTGTTAAGAGCTTTCCTCCTAATTGCCCCCCCCGACACCCCCCACCCATCCCCACACGGCCAAAACTGTGGCCTCCTGTGTTGCGCAATAGTATGTTAAAGTATGTGTAAACTGCACCTATTTTTCATCTGCTCTTGCTATTGATTTTTAAATGAAGTATCGAAGAAAATCAATAGTAATCAACAAATAGAAGGCAACGCGCTATAGTGTCAGATCCCGGGGAGCAGCGTAATCAATTCCGATGCCTGTCACAACATGGGGACGAGAGGGAGACGCGAAACAAAGTTGCGAAGCTGGTATGAACAGAAAGTGAATTGTGGGACCAGGTCATTTGTCATTAGAGAAGATAAGAAGAGAGTGATGGCAACCCGAACTCTTGCGCCTCTCCTTCCCTCCCCGGCCTGTGAGGGAGCATTTAGCCCTAGTTTAGGGCAATTCGTGTAAAAACATGTGCAGTAGCACTCAGGCCGGGGATCAGGTTTCACCCGAGCGAGGTCGTTCCGAAGGAGACCGTCCAAAATGGTAAATGAATCTCCAAGTGAACTGTGGAGCAGGTAGCCATGCTGCCACTCACTGTCAACACCTGAACATTTGTCAACGTCACAGGGCTCCCTCCCCACTGCATGCCTACATATTGGGCTCATGGTGGCTGTTTGCATGGACCTCCAGAGAAGGAAGTCGGTAACCGGACCCTGAGTCTTTTCTGATTGGTATTTTTAGTAGGTGACGGCGGCACCTGATTCTCTTCTTTTACCATAAAAAGCCGAACCTTTACGGGATCTCTACACAATTCCCAATCTTTACAATTAAAAAAACAAAACAAAACAAAACAAAACAAAAAAAATCAGCAGACCCCTGGTTATCGACCACTGAATGTTCCTAGTTTGGGAAACATTTGATCAACGTCACAGAACTTCACTCTTCCAACATAAATGTCAGAATTCCAAATCCTTTCATGGAGAAGCAGGGCTGTGTTAAGTTGTAGAAACTGTATCATATTGGACTCCAGATTACACAACTGGAATTTAGAAAGTAACCCATCAAAGTTCCATGTCTCTGGGCTAAAAAGTAAGTTTTAACTCCACGATACATTTCCAGACCCCCGAGTGAGCCAAACAACCTCTGGAGCAGAGCCCTCCGAGGCTGCCGTCATTACCGTTTTCTTATTTCTGGTCAAATGTCACTCAGCGCAGCTCCATCTCTTTTCATTGCATTCTGAAGACAAAGGGCAGGATGCCATGCCAGGCCTCCCTTGGGGCTACACTTTCGAAGAAAATTCGAGACTGCGGCCAAGTTTATGTTAGTGCCCTTTGCAGGTCTGAGGTTGGGGCCAGTCAGCCCCACCCCGTCCTCCTCCCACCACCCACCGCACATCTAGGAGCAGACCGCTGTGCCAGGCCTCCCTCCGGGCTACAGCAGCGAGAAAGTGACAACATAAGGTCCATTCTGTTCCCTGTCACTCACAGCCCCAGGCCCACTGCTAAATGGAAAAGGCTTTTAGAGGCTGTAAAAGGGGAATGGAAGCAGAAAGAGTGAGCTGGGTCACAGTGGACATCTCACTCTTTATCTGTGTGTGTGTGTGTGTGTCCAGCACACCTACACAGAGGCACAGAGGGGAAGCAAGGGGGAACAGGTTGTTATATACGCGGGTGAGGCTGGATTAGCCTTTTAAATAGAGCGTGATGTGTGGGACACAGACAGTCCGCGTTTATTGTTTTCCACTTCTGAGGTCAACTGTCGGGGGGAGGGGGTAACGCAACGTTCTTCAATCTTTGTTTCAACGAAAAACAGATGCATTTAACGGTGTCACCGTCCATTTGACCTATATTTTGCACGCAGGACTCATGTTTACGTTCATTTCCTCATGATAAGAGCCTGCTTAATTCAGGCATCCTTTATAATGCCAGCACACGGTGAGAAATGCAATGAATGCAAGCACTCACCATGGCTTTTTAGCAGATATATGTCCTCTGTCAGTTGCTAAGCAGCCCTGAAAGCCAAATTCCTCACTGATCTCTCTTTATGACAAGGGTTGTTTGCATCAATCCCACAGAGGGGTGAATGCAAGGACGTTTCTGATTAATAGGTTATTCGTGCAGTTTTGAAGCTTCCGTGGTTTCCCTTTTTTTGGAACGGCTGATCATTTATATTTATAACCTGGTGAACGTTGCTCTGCAGTTAGTTTTCATTGTACTTTGATAATTTTTTCAAAAGCTGCATTAACCAAAAGCTTCCTCCAGAACTTTCTGTTGCTTTTAATTGTTCATAAATCCCTAATGGCTTGAATCTTGAATTAGACAAAGCAAAGCAAGTGGATAAACAACAGTATATTTAAAAAAAAAAAACAACAACACTATTTTTCAATTATTATTTTTTAACAACTGTTTTGAGAAATATGAGTAATTACTGGTCAGCTCATCAGAGTTCAGCAGCAGAATGCAACACTGCAAGATAATCCACAGAGGAAAAAAGGCACTTTTTTCTTTTCCTGCACTCTTTTTCATAACCGTTGACAATGTGGACATTTGATACCCCTGCAAGAGATTTTCTTTTTATAAAGGCAAAGTAATAGACAAAAAGAATCCAAAATTTCTTTGAGAATGCATTAGAAATCCAAGTTTACTTTGTGACAGGAGTGATGGATTGACTGTGGTGTGTTGCAGGCTTGTCAGTGGTAAGTGTGATGATAGTCAGCTGAAGCCTCTCTGATGCGAATCGAGGGGACAACTGACGCCGGCCCAGTCTAAACAGGAGTCGGCCCTTGCTGTCTGAACAGGTCTGCACCACACTGAGCAGAAGAAGAAATTCAGATTGGCACACACACGCTTGGACAGCCCCACCTCCTCCACCACCTTCATCCATCACACATCATATGAGACTTACACACACAGTGACTGTGTCACGCACCACTGCAAGGATTCACCGTGGGATATATATGTTTATCTTACTTGTACAGTATGGATGCGCGCGCGACACACACACACACACACGCGCGCACATAATCTGCACCATAACACTTCCAGCCAAAAAATGTGGATGCAAGTGTGTGTGCGTGTGTGTGGATGCAAGTCTGTGTGTGTGTGTCTGGGCAGCAGGATATGTGTGCATGAGTGATGGTGGAGGCGAACCATCTGCTCTGCTGAAGCCGGGCCTCCTTGCTATGGCCGCTGCCTTGGTGTGGCTGCCCCACAGATGTTTTGGTTGTTTTTAGCGCAGCTTTGTTTTTGGTTTCCCCTCGTCTGTTTGAAACTGAGGGGATTAGACACCATCCATGATGGGACATTTGAAGAAGTGTTGGTTAAGTCTTCACATTGTGCCCTTCTATAAAACTGTCTGTGCTGGCCCACTTATCGTTAAACACGGATTCACGTATTTTTGCAAAGACCATAAAGCAAATGCAGGGTTTTTGTTTTTTTGTTTTTTTATAGCACAAATTGCAAGATGAGACTGTTTCTATTCCAGTTCTACTTGGGTTCATTGACTTTTCTTACTTTGTTATAGCTAAAATGTATTTCTAGTTTTGTGTGTGCCTCTTGATCCATTTAAGTGTCACTTTCTTGTTTTGATGATGATTTTTCACTATCTGAAAAAAATCTATTTCTGCTCATTTTGTGTGAGGCATGTTCTTCCTGTATTTGAAAAAAGAATGTGTATATGTGAAAAGCCTTACCACTTGTACTACATATTGTGTATACACTCTGCTACGCTAATGCTGACTCTTGTTCCAGAGCTCAGATTACACAATTTGGGGATTTTCAGCTTGCGTGATGGAAGAATTCCAAACCTCTCATCATTCAAGCCCTTTTTAACCAGTTTTCTGAAGTAATTACACACCAGCAAGAGCATTTAAAGAAGAAGAAATGCTAGGAACAGAACAATCTTCTGCAGGCTCCTGGCATGGTTTTGGCTTTAAAGATGGAACTGCGGAATAAACTAATTTTGTGGAAGCCTTGTGTTTTGGTTAATCACCGCAGACTCCACAGAAATATTTCTTTTCCCAACTTCAACCATCTGTTTTTTGCCATCTGTCATGAGAGAAAATGAGTCATGCTGACTAAGCGGATCTTCTGGAATCTGTTGGATGAAGTTTATCTTCCTTCAGCCAACACAGCCTTTTTAGATCTGTCTTTTTATCTGTTGGTCTCTTGGCAGCGTTATCAGCTGATACCTACCGAAGGCATAAGGACCTCACACACACTGAAGGCGAGGCCCGTTTTTGGTGTAGCTCCTTATTTACATGGTTTTCTGGTGTGAGAGCATATCCCAACAACAGTTAAGAAACAGTTTTGCTTGTTCACAGTTTCTAAAGCTCAGCCATTACTTTTTCTCAGCCACCTACAGAATCTCAACTCACTGCAATATTCCAGTACAAATTAGTCAATTCTTGTTTTGTCAGAGTGAGGCAATAAGTCCAAACCTGTCCCATATGTTTTGAGTTGTTCTGAGTGCTGAGTGGGGCGGCTAGTGTTGACTCACTGGTGAAAAGTGGCCTTGATCCATCCCTACGTGGTCACTTCCAGGTCAGGCCTTAGGCTGGGCCTTCCAGGGGTGTGCAGCGGGAAAGCAGGATATCAGAGACAGGCCAAATAAACAAACCTGTCAGCCATAGCATGGCCCTCTCGACCTTCCCTGTCCCATCTGTTTTCTTATCTACTCTGCTGCTAATACTGAGAACAAGTGACACCTCTCCCCAGCACAGCAATGGCTGTTTTCTTTCCACTTTACTGCTGCAGAGCCACAAAAAATCTGTGCCCTGCGAGAAGAAAAGTATTTTATGGGCTGCAAGGGTAGAAATTTACAGGCAGATGACACCCTTCTTCTTCTTATCTGTGGTGAATGGACACTTAAAGACCTATTTGGGAATATATTATTTAACCTCAAAGGTGACACCTGTTTTCTATTCAAACTTGAACATTATCTCCTGAATGTATCAAGAAGGAGAAAAGAGAACATTGCAGCAGAGGTAAAATATTATTTGATGAGGAGCCATTGCAAAAAATTGTTTTTTTTTTGTTTTTTCATCATCACCTACTGACCATGAGTTAGAGATGTTTGATACCTGACACTTGGGAAGAATATGAAGAAATACTACGGGGAATGTATTCAAAACAAGTGCAGTGTGACGAGTACTCAGAGGCACACACACACACCTCGTAACTGTCAGTGTTTTACGCCTGTCCCCTCCCCTTTGTGTTCAATCAGGCGAGATGGATTAGCCGGGCCTGTGTTTATAAAGAGAGACATGGACTGTCCATCGCTCCCCACCGTCCCCAACAAGACCATGGACCCATCTTCCACGCGAGGGGGTGGAGCAGATAGATGGCTGATGGTGTCAATCATTGGCGAGGGCGGAGGAACCGGAGCCCATTTATGATTGTCCCCAGGGATTGCGAGAGATTGTGGGGGTGGAGATAAGAGGAGGGGCTGCAACAGGAGAGGAGGGACCATTCCTCTAAGAAGCATGGGAGAAGGGATGTATGCACTTGGAGAAGCGTGTGTGCGTCTGTGTGTCTGTGTGTAAGTGCGTGTTTGTAGGTGGGAGGGGGGGGTAACAAGCTGTCACACTGCAGGGAAGTCTGCTCAACTCAGGCACATCTGCCAACATGCACGAGGGGGCATGCCTCAGGGCTGCAGGGTCAGAGGGCAAGACATCCCCCTGCAGAGTGCTCAGATCACATATCCAGTCTAGTCAATAATGGGCTGCTGTCACTGTTACAGACACTGAAAATACAGTCCTTTTGTCCTACAGTAGGATGGAACAACGTCCCACTAAGAATGAATGAAGGGACATGAGTGAAATTTCCCTCTATATAAATACCAGTTTTGTGTTTTTTTCTTGCGTGGTATTCTTTTTATCCATCTGTATTCAGTGTTACCTCCCAAATCTAAACCAACAAAAATTAGTTTGAATATTTATAATACAGACTCAGAGGACAGTTCTTTTTCTAAAGAATTTGTAAAAGCTAATTTGATTTGATGATTATTCCTTAATTCCCCAAGATGAACATCTTCGACCATTTGTAATGTTATTATTAGTAGTCCGCTGAGAATAGCTGCAAATGTTTGCTTGAGTCATCAAACCAGACTTCCTGGTTTTCTTGACGCAGACTCAAGTGAGATAAATTCTCTTTGGCAGAAAGAGTTGTTTAACAATTAGGACAGCAACTCCCATGATCCCGAGCTTCATCACGTGGGTTGGGTTGATCATCAGCTCTCATCACATTTAACCCTTTCCCACTCCGGTCCCGGTATTTGTTTTACGGTCTTCGAAAACCGAAACCAGATCATGTCAGTGACAGGAATCCTAAATTCTAGTTGTGTCAGCTCATCTGATATGATGGAAATGGAACATCCAGGACAGATGTGACGGCCGCCTGTGTCGACCTTTGACGACTGGTGGTCATCAAGTCTGAGGGAAACCAGGTTTGTTTATCTCTGAGTTACCAGAGGCCGAAGGCTGCTTGTGTGTGCGTGTGTGTGTGCATGTGTTTGTGTGTGTGTGTGTGTGTGTGTGTGTGTGTGTGTGTGTGTGTGTGTGTGTGAGACAGAACATACAGGAATGCAACCCCTTTGCTATACTGGCTTTTGACAAAACAACAACGTTTTTATTCTTATTGCTATATCTCTAATGTCCTGGTACAAACAAAGCTAAAGAAATGGTTTTCTCAGGATTATCAGATCTTGCAGTTACACTCCAAAGCAACGTGAGAAGAGAATGTTGTCACCCCCTCCCTCTTTTCCAACCCCACCTCACTTCTGCCCCTCTGTTGTTTCTCCTACTAGTTTGGCAAAGCCCCTGACCTCCCAGTGCAGCTCCCTCAGTGACCAGTAATGGTTTATTTTATGTCAAAGAGCATTTTGGTGACGCTGCGTTCAAATTCTCAGGACA
>CAAE01014685.1:241236-289376 GCA_000180735.1 Tetraodon nigroviridis | reverse complement strand
GCGTGTGGGACCATGACTCATTGCATCTCCATGGAGATGCTGATAGGAAAAGCCACAGCAGCGCAAAGTGCCAATTCACACCTGAAGCTATTTGCAAAACACAGATGTGGTTTTGCGATACAACAGGACAATAATGGCCCACAATGTAATTACTTCCTGTTTTTGGAGAGGTGCACGTGTGTCTTTCTGTACTGACTAAACAGTCGACCCCAGACGCCCAAAACCTGTGAGGTTTCCTTCAACACCAGCTGGTCAGATAATGATGATTAGATTTAAAACCAGCTCTCTGAATCCTGGTGGTAGGTTCAAAGAATCCACCGATGTGATTTACACAATCGTGAAGTAAAGACTGTGAAAGGACTGAGGACGGCTCAGGAATCTGAACACCACCCCAGTAAACGTCCCAGACTGGGAGCCATTGTACGAAGGTAAAATTAAATTGCAATAGCATCCCTAATCCTCTTTTCTCCCACCCGGATAAACCATCTGCTGTGGAATTCAGATTGGACTTCATACAGCGTTAAGAAAGCTCAGCTAAGAGGACACATTCCCAGCATCTTGACTCTCGTGCTCAGTCATACCAGTCAGAGAAGATACACGGTCTGCTCGCGCCATTGAGTGCCCGATTACATTTGGATTTAATCCATGTTTAAGTGTTTTATTCTTGAAAATCACATCCCCTTCAAATGCAACAAGTCAAGTTTCAGAGGTTTATCGAATTTAAGAACCTGCTTTATACATTATGTTTAACCCTTGGTTATCCCTGGCTGGGGTGGTCCTGCAGCCCCTGACAAGGTTAAGCTGTTTAGAGTAGGTGAGGAGATTACACATCTTATTATCTACATCTCTCTCTCTCTCTCTCTCTCTCTCTCTCTCTCTCCATCCGCCATTCTTACAATACACCCCTCCCCCTGGCTGGCTGCACGGGGCAGCTCGGAAATTTAATACCATGTCTACAACAAGATAAGGCTTTCTTATAGACAGATTAACAATATGCCCTTTGTTTGTTGCCCCCGTGTAGCCTGGCCAGGCATTTAAGCCAGGGAGACGTTTGTCCGCTCTGAAGAGAGGGAGAAAGAAATGGCGATAGAGAACGGACTGGAAGAGTGACAACGATGAATGACAGATAGATAAACAGACAGGAAAAGGCCGAATGGGGAGAAGAGGGGAAAAGCAAAAAGGGTGGAATTCGGCAACCTTAGCAGTGCCGGGTGGAGAGCAGCATTCTTCCCCAGTAACAGGAGACAGGGGAAAGCATGTCAGCAGGCAAATTGGCCCTCAAACCCACTGACAAGGATTGTCAGCAGAGAGGGGAGACAGATTCTTTCTGGCCTGTAGTCATGCCAGGATTAATTACCAGCAATTACAGAGAGGAGGAGAAATCAGAAGGCTGTGATGATCTGGCACTGGAGCGTGTGGGATGTGGGTGTCATAAGCCACAGAGACCCAACCATTTCTCAAACACCGGACAGTTTCCTTATGCATAATGGACTGTGTGTGTGTGTGTGTGTGTGTGTGTGTGTGTGTGTGTGTGTGTGTGTGTGTGTGTGTGTGCGTGAAGGCTCTTTAGAAGGCTTTGGGACTGTGCATATGGGATCATGTCAATGAGTAGAACAAAAAGATATTAGAAATGTCTTTATCTGGTTTTTTTTTGTAAAACATTAAAATTCAGTTGGTTTTGAACTTAATCTTTGTATCATTAAAAAAAAACACGACCTAAACTAACTAACAAAAAAGAAAAACCCTACATACCTGAAAACCCAAAAGCTAAAAAACAAAAAAAATTACACTATAATTTCCATCAGTTTACTCACTGACTGATGTGTAGTATCAAAATTAGCATGTATGAACAAATAAATGTGTGTGCGTGCTTGTGTGTGCTGCAGACACACACTTATGTGCCAGTCCCAGACCATTTGTATTCATATTGTGACAGTTGACAGCTGTTTTTTTTTTCTTCTAATAAGATTAGAGTAAAGAAATTAGTTGTGCACTCTTTAATCTGCCATTTAACGGAGGGGGCCACCTGGGGCCTGACTTATCCCATCCACTCTGAATGGCTAATCAGAGGTGCTTTGATTCACACAGGGATGAGCGCAGCACTCAGAAACTGCAAGTCTAGAAGCCAATAAAAGGATGGATTTCCCAAGAAACCATGCTTGGACGCACGTACGACAGACTCTGGCCATTTTTATTGTTATTTTTTCTGTCTTTGGATGATCTATTTCAGCTATTTTATGAATTTATCACGTGGTTTATATAAATGATGTTTAATTCCAAAAAATTATATTTAAACCACAAGCTAACTCCTGATGATTGTAGCTCAATACAGAGAGAATAATCTTCAAACCAGCTGGTTCCTTTATTCCCACTTTTATTCCACCTTTTTGGATTGTGTTTCATCAGCGTTGTGTTAACATGGTTAAATCATGTCAAATCTGCCAGAGCAGAAAAGTGCTGTCACCTTCATCTTCCCACAGAGGGGGGTCTCATCGAGGTGTGGTTGATAAGCAGTTGGAGCTGGGTTGTTCTGTGCTGTGCGGTGCTGGGCAGGAGAAATCGTCCTTGGCACGGCGGCTCAAACGGACCTTTTACTGGGCGAATCAGTCAGGCAGACCTGCACTTGGGCCTCTGCCCAGAAAACACAGTTGTGAGGGAGTCTCACCTTACCTCGCACTGAAAGGAGCCAGTATTATCACTGTGCAGCACTCACCCTGTCACCTCCCATTTCTTCTCCTCTTTCTCCTCCTTCTCCGCCTTCTCCTCACTGTCTCGTACTTGCACCAGCATGGTTCCTCTTTTCCTCCCCTTGCGCTCTGCCTCTTCTCCGGCCACACAGATTACCATCAGGAGGCCGTGGGCTGAGGAGAAAAGCGGCCCTCTACCGCTGGCCGTGTTCCACCCAAATCAGTTGTGACAGATTCCTATTACATTGTTTACCTGCGTGAAAGCGGAGGCAGACGTACGTTAACTACATTCAAATCTGGAGCGACCACAAGTCCACACTAGGCTTCTTTGAGTCGCTGCGTACTGCGGTTTACGATGTCTACTGTTTTTCCAGCGAGGATCGGTTCGAGAACGAGGACCAGATGGCGAAAGTTATCGTTGATGCTGAGATGTTTATGACCGGGAATAAACAGATGCTTGCTTTAAAATATCTAAGTCGCTCCCTTTAGATTCCATTTCTGTTCAAATTAACAATCGTTTTTGGCTGAGTTTGAATGTAGATCCAGAATGAGAGTTAACAGATTGGAAAGCTTAGCTGAAGCCCTTTAGAATCACAAACCTCTCTACATGTCATGACGACAACAACGCCATGACAACAGAATTCGCGACTTTTATCTTTCAGAAGCATTCTTTCGTCATAGTTTAGTCTTTCTTACTCTAAGCATTCAAAACCTGCTTTACACTCAGAAACAGCACAAATTTCAACCCAACAGTGCTAACAAAGGCCAGCCCTTGGTGTGGCGTTGTCTCCGCTCATGGGAACTCGCTGTGGTCGTTATCTGTGCGTACAGGTCACCGGGTCAGAGATTACACTGTCAGAAACACGGCACCCGTCTTCCTCACCCCTCGCAGCTCCTCCTCATACTCAAAGTTTATGTTTTAGACCTTTAAGTGCTGGTCTAATGACCGCAGCATTTCATTAGGATGTTTTTATTGCCAGGCTACAAGCGTCCAAGGATCCCAGCAATACTATATGTTTACAAAGATATTGTTTTGATAATTGAGTTTTGATAATATAAACTTGTCCTTGCAGTCATGATATGGTGGAGTTATACACTTGAAGTTCTTTTCAGAGGACCAATACCATTTGTAAGTTTTAATCTTTATGCAGCTTTACTTTGAGCGTTATTGATAATATGCAGAAATGTGTAAAAGCACAAAAAGCAGCCAATTCAACGCTTTTATTTAAAGGACTTTTGGAACTGTTGTGATATTCTGTACTGCCAGAAACAAAAGAAAAGTAAAGGTTGATGAATATAAACCATAGCTCCTGCATGGTGAAATATAATTACCTTGACTGATAATGACTTTAATGCTTTAATGTCGCCCAGAAACCATTCCACTGTAAAAGAAGTCGTGGATGTAATCTAGTAAAAGCTCATTTTGTTCTCTTAAATATTGAGCGTATTCACTCTTGCTCACGTCGCTGTTTATCAAGAACGCAGGTGAAGGAATCTTTGCCACTGATGCTGATGTTTGTGACACTGCCAGGAACACGGTGAAATCTCCAGAGTCCAGCAATTAGTTAATTGAAAAGTTATGTACTTGAAATGAATAATTAAACACAGAGTCTCTAGAATTAGCACAGCATTCCGAGGTGCAAAATAATCATCTGTATCCATACCGGGAGTACAGAGATATTTAATGACATTGCTGGCCTCCATGGTCCTCACACAGATGTTAACAAAGACTGAGGAAATTTCGTTTTCTCTGATAACTTAATTTGTTGCCTGCTGCAGTAATGTGTTTTATTTTTTTTTAAACTGATCTTATGATTGAAAGACAGCAGTGATGCTGAATTTGTCACATTTTCATGTAAATGGAACCAGGCAGACTAAACAATGTTGACTCGTCAGAACTGCTCACATGCCCAACAACCATATGGTTCGTGTTAGGAAGACGGCTTTGGCTGTTTCAGTTGGGTGCAGATACCGGCAGCAACTGCTCCACAGCGAGCAAAACATACAACGGACAACGAACTCTGTGATACTAACAAATATAATCGATTAATTGTATAGACACTGACTTTTAATGGTGGAGAGACATGGTATCCTTCCTCACAACAGAAAGTAGTCCTTCACCTGCCTGGGAGCGGACAACCATTGAAGAAGGCTTTGAAATGGAAGAGTAGAAGAGTTTATGGTAAAATCAATCAATCAGTCACTTTATTTTTCTTTTTTTTTTGCTGAGTCAGTCTCCTATCTTTACCCCCCCCTCCCCCCCACACACACACATGCTCTATGGTTAATTCTAGTTGCGGTGCTTTCCTAGTTAGCCTCAGTGTTTAACCGTGGTTATCTGAACGGGGCTAACATGACCTGCAGGGTTCCTTTACACCGCTGCGACCACTTCCGGGACTTCTCACTTGTCTGCGTTTGGCACACGACCAGAAAGCATCTGTCACCGTGACTCCTGGTGACCAATTTAGCCCAGAGCTGATGAATAATATAGAGGCATGTGCTATTATTCATGGTGCAATGCCACAGGTTTTGTTCTGAGACTAATCATGTCTGAGAAGGTGCAAAAACGCTTTTGAAATTTTATTTCATTTGACTTTAGCCGGCCTTCACATAAATCTTGTTTCTGTATGTTCTGTGTAATGCGATAGGCTTCATCATAACACAATTGGATTGTGGAATTGTACTAAACACGTCTGTGAAACACTGGTGTAACTCTGGATTCTTACTCCGGTCATGATATTCCCTCCAAGTGTTCTCCGTCTCTCAATAGGCTTCCTTCACTCTGGTGACAGATGAATCAGCCTTGTGCAGCCATCTCCCTCCTCCGACCAACCCGATCACTTACCATGCGAGAAAGAGCCAAACATTAGTACCGCTGCCTAGCTAGCATGGCGAAGTGCTGAGCTGGCGCCGCGCCCACGTAAAGCTGCACGGCTCTGGAGTTACAGAGCAGGAAGGATTCCATGACTGAGCTGTATTTACAGAGGACATTTAGCTGTTGATAGTCCGTGCTTACAAGGGGGATACATCATTTATATGAATAAATTGCTGCTGGTGTTTAATATTCATGGAGGGATTTTAATCGAGCCCACTTTTCTCTGGGTGCTGGCTGGGCCAGAGACTTCAGGTGTTTTCCTGGGCGGGAACTGATCTCTGCCAACCTCACACAAGCCATTAAATAACACAGAAATATGGTTATTGTCCCTCCTGAAGCCACACAATTAAGTAATTGTCTTCTTGCAGACACATTTTTGGGCTTTAAAATCATTTCAAAGATTGAATTCTTCTCGGCAGAATGGCCCAGGTTACACATCAGTTTCGGAGGGGGTAGCAAACTAGGGAATTTTCAGATGTGCTCTCGTGCACAATAATCAAAATGCAGAGCTGCATGCAGAGCAGATGTGACCCGTCCTTCAGTCGCTAATGTCATGACTCATGACGGAGGGCTGGAGCCTTTTTCCTCAGCTGCTTCTCTCAGCCTGTGCAGTTCAGCTCTTTTGTTTTTTTTATTTATTTATTCATTTATTTTACAAGGACATCACTGAATTTGACAGAATAACAACCCAACATTACAACAATTAAACATGACTGCTCAAAGCTCAGAATTTGGTCGTCTTTTTGAATTCTTTTTCCGCACGTTTACGGCAGAGATCGATGTCCATTCTCGACACCCAAGACATTATTTGGTGCACTGGCACTTTACGCTCACTTCCATTTTCATTTGACACATAAACTAAACATAACAACAACATACAGCAAACACTTAAGTAATTAAATGGCAAAAATAATGACTGGTGAGACTGAAACCTTCAGATGTGAGCTCCTGTGCATTAATATGTATGTGGCTAAGGGCGGCCTGTTCTGTTGAGCCTTGTACGACTGACAAAGTGACAATAGAAGCCTCGCTGAGCCCAGCAAGGAGGAGAATGTCATAACAGCCTGCTTAAGCCCCAGTGACATGTGACACATTGAGCAGGGGATTGTGAGCAGTTTGAAATTGTAATTACAGGTACATGTAAAGTCCGCACTGACTGACAGCTCCAACAAAGAGGTGAAAGAGGAGTGGGATTGTCCTGGAGAAGGGTGAAGCTGTTTTAGAGGCTCTTAGCAGCGCTGATCGAATGCCACTCAGATTTGCGAGCTTACTGGAAGAAGTTTGACACACTGGGAGGTCTGGTGATGGACAGCTCTCTTGGCGGGACGTCCTCTTCTCTTTTTTAAGGAGTTGGCAGCAGCCCCTCCAGGGCAGACATACCTGAGGCAAGGTGAGATGGGTCCCCACACCAGCTCCACCCACAGTTCAGTGGGCTCCCTTTCTGGGAAAGCTGATTACCAGTGATTTGTAGTGGACAGAGAAGGACTTGTCACCAACAGACCAATTAAAGACATCACAATAATTCATCGTCATAGTGGATTTCCTTGTAAAGCATGGGAATAAAAGGTCATCAAATAGCAAAAGTAGAATCAAATGCTTAAAGAACAGTTTAAAAAATTAAATACCTTCCATTAATTTTCTTCTTACTGCTTTGTACATGCAAACGAATTTACCTTTTTTGTAAACTGAGAACCAATTCAGCTCCTAATTCAATGTTTCAGAAAAAGTTTCAATTTAAATTCACAAGAGCACAAACACCCCGGATGGATCTGATGCACGACCATAAATCAGGCCTAAGCCTTCCAGACAAGAGGGCCGTTGGTGTCTGTGGCCAAGGTGCTAAGCCTTTTGAGCGCCGTAGCATCTCAGGGTACAGACACACAGGTGTTTCACATCAGTGATTAGACGAAACCTGTGTCTGCTGGATAAAACTCAAGCACTCCCTTCGCCTCTTTTGGCAGTTTTACACATCCACTGACCGCACGGAGCTTTGAATGAACATTAAATGCTTCTTATTTTGCTAAAATGACCTGAGAGACCCATCTACCTCCCTCTCCGCCTCTCTCCCTCTCTCTTTCACACACACGCATGTATATTCCTGTTTACCATCTGCTGTAATGTAATTACAGTTCAGGATTTATCGAGGTAAAGATCAACGTTTATCAAAGAAAGATTAAAGAATCGTTGCACACTCATAAAAATGTGTCTTTTTTTAAAGCGTTATTCATTTTTGCGCCATGGCTTAATTCTTTACACTTAGTATCTTTGTATCTACTTGTATCTACTGTGAATTAAAATGCATTTTTGCTACTGACAATAAATCCCATTAAGACCTTCCCAAAGATATTGACGTGGGGGGTATTTTTTCTCAACCAGCACATGACAGTCCACTCCAGTTCTAAATATCTCCCGACCACTTGAGGCCAAAACGGACGCCGTGGAAAAGGCCTGTCGAATCAATAACCCACAGCGTTTGTCACGTCTGCCATAAATCAACCATTCAAACAGGAAAACAGCGCTTTGACGCAGCTCACGTCCATATGACTGATTCCTGTCTGTGTCCGTGTCAGCTCACGCCGGCTCCAGCTGCTGCTGCTCTAATGACAGCCAGCTGTTTGATGCCCGTCACTGAATATGTGTGAGAAAACAGCCATTTGTTCCCTCGCCCATTTCACAGTCCCACCATTACCAGTTTCAAACAGTAGCCAGTGACTGTAACCTATAGTCGTAAAAAATGTCAACGAATTCAATGTGTTGGGGATTCCTGAACCACAATGTAAGGTTTTTTGGGTTTTTTTTTTTTTTTCTAGTTGTGCTGCTCTGGTGTGTCTTCATCCCTAAATCAGCCTCCATTTTGCAGAAAGACACACTTGTCTTTAGTGCTGTCTCTGGCAAGTACATCAAGACGCAACCCCTGGCCTGTAGGAGACCTAATGGTGTCTCTTTAGTGCCATTTGACAGTCCTGACCCTGCGGGGTCCAGGGGAGACATTGATTTCAGAGGGAGGAGCAGTAGGAGAAGTCGCCCCTGCTTTGATTTTAAGATGACGTGCGAGTTGACTGCTCCTCCGTACTCCTTTCCAAGTGTCGCCCAGTTTGGCTGTCAAACTGTGCTGATATCTGCACCCGGGTCTCAAGGCAATCAGAGTTCCTGAGCCCGTGTTTGCAGGAGCAAGTGCAACTCTCCCATCCAGGCTGGAGCGGAGGGAGAATTTGCAGCGAAAATATTTGCTGACTCATTACGAAGCCTGAAAGGGGCTTAAGTTGCAGCACTCGGAGATCAGGCAAGTTTGTGTTTGTTCAGGTACCTGCTGCAAACAGCTCGGCCTTTATGGGATGGAACAGCAGTCTGGGGCTGGTTACATAATGACTTTATTTGCTGTAAATGTGCTTAATCATATGGCTTTTTCAGCCTGCCTGCATCGCTTTTCATCTGTGAACAAGGATTTCTTGACGGCGCGCAGACTCGTACAGCTACTCGCAAACATTCACACTGTCCGACGTTTTTGTCCACTGTAGCATCGCTCACTCCCTGATGAGCTGCAGTTTATATAAACATAATAAGATCAGTGTCATCAATGGCCTTAATCCTAATACATGTGGTATGATGTCATGTCCCACACAGAGGCACCTTAAACTGAGCTGCTGCTAATCTCAGATTGTTCACATTTATTTTATCTCCAACCCGTCACCCGGGAAGTTGCCCCCTGCGAGAACAAACGGGTGTGACCTTTGACACCTGCTAATCCATCATGGGGACAGACGAGACTCAGGCTAAATCACCCTGCTGCTTTCATGTATTCACTCGGTTATTCCTCTTTTATTCTCGTAATCTGAGCACGGACGTGCTCTCTTCTGTGTTTTCAGCCATTCGGAGGAGAACCCTTTTAAATATAGCAAAAACAAGTCCTGTCTTGAAGAGTTCTCTTTTGAAGATAAAGGGGGAGAAAAAAAAACACATGATAGCACTGAACCAGAAATAAACAAGCAGGAGGAACACGAGCTAGGAAGTAGCTCGTAGATCAGCTTGATTACATCAGAGGTGGTCGACGGCGATTTTCCTCCTCGCGCGTTGCAGCTAGCTACTAGGAACATTTTTGCAAAAACACAGCCACGAAACTTCAAAGATGATCCGCAGTCAATGATTGGGCTTTAATTCCACTCCCACCTAAACAACGACCGCGGCCGCTCTGACCGAAATACACAAATCTCCTCTGACTAATGCTGAGCAACGGCATCATCACGGTGACAAAGGTAAACACAGCAGTTTGTTCAGCATGAAATCAGTTGGAAAAATCCAAATATTTTGCTGAAGGGAAAACATCATTCATGGCGTATCTGGGAAGTTTGTGTTCACAGGACAGTTGAAATAATGAGCTACTAATTATTCACCCTCCACCAGTTCCATCCCAGCCCATTCCTTTTGTTTTATCTTAAAATCCATCAACAGTTTCTGTGTAATCCTGCTCATAAGTTAACAAGTGCGTCCATAAATAACCCCAAGGTTGAACCTATTTTCAACAAGCAGTTCCCTTGTGTTGTGTGAAAAAAAAAAAAAAAGAAATCAATTTGTTAAGCAACTGTCAAGTGCAAAGTGCCCTCCTATAAACCCACCAGCGCTTCAGCTCTCGTCTTCTAGCAAACAAAGGAGCATGTTGGGTTTTAAACATCCACTCTAAGTCTGCCTCCACTTAAATACGTGTTACCTTTTGTTCCCTCACTTGGATATTTGACCTTCGCTGGGCAGAATGACACACCGACCGGTGCAGACTGCAGTGCTAAATGGTTGCTTTTTAAATTTCTTCTTTTACTGGACAATCATTGGCCAGGTTATCACCCGCTATTGTGTTTTTCTATGTTTAATCTGACATTGACAAAAATGAACTAGGTAACTGTGTGTTTATGTTCATGCCTTTAGATTTTTTCACATATAGAAAGTGTAGCAAGCCTGCGGAGTGTAAACAGATGTGTAAACAGATGTCCATGGACCGTCAGAGTATATGAGCAAAGATAGCGCTATCTACTGCTGTGCATGGTGTCGTGGGTTTACGGGCGTCCACGTCCTCACTTAGACTTTAATCTACTGTTCTCCTGACCCGCTGCTGTTCTGTCACCCTGACATGTTTAACAAATACTGTCTGCCAGCGACAGGATGCAGCAGAGGTGTTGTTGTCGGGCCTACAGAAGGTGATGGATTACATGTGATTCAAGCTCCTCTCTTATCAATATCCTCAAACTTCAAACACGCCTACACATTTCTTCACTCTGAGAACACCCACATATACACACACGGCGTACACCCACAGCCAAATATTAGCATTTTGAAGACAAACAGTTTTTAATTCCCCCCCCCAACCCTTATTTTCTGGTGACTTCGGCTCTAACCAGAGCGCAGATAGACTGTCAGTGGGGAAGGGAGGCCGTCTCGGAGCTCTCCTCCTTCAATCACTCAGCACAAAAGCAACAAAACACGCCTCTGTAAATATTTCAGTGGCTTCAGCACCTCGTTCCAGAGTCCTGCTGCTCGCTGTCTGCCGGCCTTCGGGGCCAGCCATTGTGCGGGCCCTGGCAGACTGTTTTGTGTTGTGCTGCTGGACGTGGCTGCTCTGTTGTGGGGAGGCAGCAGAGCCTGCATGCATGCAGTAGCGAAGGGGAGGATTAGCGCTGAGCTTTTTCACTGTGTCTAACGGGCTGCCAGGCGTGCTGGGCCGCCTTGGCACAGCACACATGTTTGACATCATTTAGTGCTGAAAATCCAGTTTAGATAGAGTTCAGAATAGTGGTCATTAACTTTGCTAAAGAGATAAGTTAGCAAACGGTGCTGGGGTGTTTGACATGTGTTAGTGTTTTCTTTAGTAAAAAGGTTTTTTTGGTGTTTTTTTAAAAAAAGAAAAACACTTCTTCAGTTTTTCCAGTATATTAAAAACTCAATGGTTTGGAAGAGGAAAGTTGTTCGCGGTCCAAGATCATTGCTATAATAAATGGGAATGCTGTTTTAGTGTAGCTGTGCCCTTGATATGAGCTGCTTCTCCGAGCGAGTCTTCAGGGAGCGCTTTCCAATAAGAGTAATGTCCCCCCCGCGCATGGCCACCATTCAACAATTTACGGGCAGATTACAGATTCTAATAAAATTTTTGCAGCCTTAATTAAAGAATCTGCTCCCAATTTTATGATAGTTCAGTGCACCCACACTGCTTCTATCCAATCTAATTATTCTGATGTACACAATTAGCATGAGGGGCACATTGTTGGCTTCATTTGCATATTATATTGGATAATTGAATGAGAGTGGCTGATGATTAAATTAGGTTGAATGACAGACGATTCAGCCCACCGTGAGGAAAAGTTAACAAAATGAGCGGATGGGGAATACAACATGTGCCTTTTGAATATTTATATCCTCCATCGTGGTCACCTCCAGCAGACGTGCACTGGCTAATTTGAAAAATGTGCCGCCAGCCGGCGGCTGAACCGGTGCTGCGTGTCTGAGGCTGCTCTTTTTTCAGCCCGGCAGCGGCTGAGCATTAAAAATGGGGATATAGGAGAAACTTTCTTTTTTGAACGCTTAATGTTCATCATCTAGGCGACACATTTAGAGACTGATAAGACAAATGAGGAGAGTGTGAGGAAATTCATTGCTTCCAGCGTAAACACAGACCCCTGGTGCCTGCTGCAAACTCCACTGCTGAAGTCATTTTTGGCAAAATGCTTCAGTTGAAACTCATTTAAAAATGATGAGGCAGAAAATAAACTGCAAACATGCAAGCTTTCATAAATGCTTCCTTTGTTTCACCTTAAAATATTACGTTCTTCCACAATTGAATATCATTTATTTATCTTCATTCCTGTTCATGCTGAACATTTTCTCTTTTGTTGTTGTTGTTGGGCCGTGCTCCTTTATTAAGCTAGAACGTGAACAGCTCACGTCCTTCTAACATTCTCCACTCATCCTATGTTCCCCGGAATTTTTCCATGCATGGTTTCGGACAGAATAAATGTTAGAGGAAATATTTGGAACAGCTTTAGCCTTTCAAATGCTAATGTAAGCACTGGCGGCACAAGAAAGCTGGCCTGACCCGGGGGGCCACGCAGTGACACAGTCTGCTGATTCAGTGCCGGCAGCTTCGGCTTTGTTTATGTGTGTGCACGAGAAATAATGCACATCATAAAAAGGAGAACTTTGAAGGGGAACCACTACCCCACATGATAAATGCCCCTTACTCCTCGGATATAAATAACTCTTCCCAATAGCACAAAAGCAATCTCAGGAGTGACTTATTCACCGTCATTTCTACAATAACACTGGGCCGTATTTCCACCCCTGGTGTTCCTCACACACTGAATCATCCTCTGTAGATTTGTCAAACACTGATTTGGGAGCTGGCTTATATGATTTTTGGTGGTGTGTGAAGCAAAACGGGGACGCGAAAATGAAATAAAGAGCAGAGCTGCTGATGTTACGGCCACCTTGGGAATTTTTGAACCAGCTCTGGACATAAAACGCTTCATTGGTTTACTTGAAAAAAAAAAATTGTCCAAACACAATTTGCATCACCTGTAACTTGTGTTTGTCTTTGTCTCCCACGTACCTTGTAAAATCTCCTCTGTTCTCTGTGTTATAGTACACGTCAGTACACAAAGTGTCGTCTCATTGTCTGCCCGGGAGTCATTTCACGGAGCGGAGGAATTTACACAGACGCTGGAGCTGTCGGTAGGTGGTATAGGAAACTGTAAAGATAAGTCCCCACAGCAGCTTAAGCCTAGCTTCCTTTTCACAAGAGGTTTCGGCATCTCTCAGATCTCCCAGATACACAGCTGACGTTCCCCCGCTCTTATCAGAATCCTGAATCCAGCGGAAACTTCCCAGTGTTTAGAGATCTGCAGGTTCTCTCTGAGTGTGTGTCGCTTTGTGAGGCGATGCCACCCTTTTAAACACATTTAACACATTATGTAACTGACCCCGGTTTCATCCTCAGACTAGGACAGTCTCTCTCTCTCTCGCTCTCTCTCTCTCTCTCTCTATCACCATATCTCTCTCTCTCTCTCTCTCTCTCTTGCTCGCTTTCTCCCACCAGTACAACCAGACTAACTGGTGGAAGTCATTTGTTCCGACCCTTTACTGTGACCCCAGATCTTCCTATGACCTCTGCCCCCCCGAGGCTCCAGGTTTGGGTTAGATGTCATCACAGGTTCATCATGAACTTTTGGGGACGTGTTTTGGTGTCTCTGAAATCTGTGACACTGATCTTGTCCACGTGGCCTCCGTCACACACCATCACATCCTTCCCTCCACCCTGACACATGCACGCATCACACACTTTTGCTTTTGATCAATTTAACATTTGGCTGTAAACGCTGCTGCTGCTGCAGGAAAAAATCATCTAAATAACTACATTGGTTCAGCTAACTTAAAAAAAAAAAATAAACAAAAAAAAGATGAGAAAGGAAAGCCTAGCCTGTTTTATGGAGCAGCTCTTCGGCGTCTCTGCTGTCCCTATAATCTCTCCTTGGTTTAAAAAAAAAAGGCTTCCAACAAGCTGCATAATGCAGGCTGACAGGCAGAGAGCAGCCAAGACATTATCATCCTGTTTCTTGGAGCAACGCAGAGGCTGCCACCCGTCCACCGTCAGCCCTGCCCTCCGCGCTGCTCTTGCTTTATGTCTTTTCCTGCAGCGAGCACTTGACGAAGGACAATTTGTTTGGATGTTTCAAGCTGCAGCTCTGGCTGGTGGAGGATTCTATGAGATGGACCAGTGATTTGTGGTGGGTTGGAGTAAGTATGTGCGTTAGTGCATGGAAATGTGTGGCCTTCTGTGCAGGTGTGCATGTGTGTGTGTGTGTGTCTTTCAGGTCCTATGCGCCCGGAATCTCGCCTGCTTTAGGGAGTCTTTGAGATGTCTGTTGGTTGTCTGTTTGAAGTTGAATAATCCAAAATAATCCTTAAAATTCATTGTTGCAAGATTTATGGAAGCCTTTCTGTGCTGCACACGAGTGTGTTTTTGCAGCCAGGAGAGTCACCGAGCCTTCCGCAGATCCCACACACCTCATGACCTACAGGAGCAGAGTGAAACGGAGGCAGCTTCACATTCAGGGGCCTTTAAACGCATCACGACTCCCACTGTGTTCACAAAGGTTTCTGTTTCTTTAAAGATTTTACTTTTCCATAAATCTAGAACGTCTTCTGGCCAGGTCCACGACACCATGCTCCCATGATATTTCTCAGTATCAGCTGTGGTGCCCGGTTTAAATCAGTGCCCGGTTCTTGGTAAAATTAACCTCTTTGTTCTCTTTTTTCTTTTTCCTTCAACAGCAGAGAGATTCACCAGTTACGTCTCAACGTTGGTCCAAAAACATCTTGCGACAGGCCTTCATTTGATCCATTCTGGCTCCCTTTGAACGCCGCTGTAGAACGTGGTCCTGAAGGGCTTCACCTTCAGATGATAAAAAAAAGTGAATTATTGGTTTGTTTATCATGCTCTTAAAAGCTAAAGTGCATTATTAAACAGAGAGCACATTAAAGGGGAGTATTGTTAAAAGTGTTTTTAAAATCTTGTAAATCCTGGTAATTTATGTCACTGTGTTCCAGGAGGTTCACCCCAGACCTTCTGGTTTTAATTTGGGTTAGGTTCTGCTCTTTGGGGTCTGTACCTGCGATTCTGCTCTCTTTTCTCAGATACGATCTGACCGATGTGACCCCTTTAGTGCGGCAACCGAAGCCAAAGGCGAAAGACCAAATTAGCATATTTGAAAGAACGCAGTAGAAAAGTCTAAAGTATTATATCTTTCTGGAGAAAAAAAAAATACTGATGTTGATTTTGCTTTGAGACAAAATACAAATTCAAAGCAGTCTTAAAAATTTTCAAGTAGCTAGCTGGGTTTCAAAACAATGTTATGTTTGCAAAAATGAAGTTGTGCAAAAATATCCCACTCCAAACGGATCTATAGGTGGTTCTGATGAAGATGATGTGTAAAGTAAAACTTCTGAATTAAAGCAGCGCTTTAAATAAATCAGTGTTGGTTGGAATTTCAGTGAAATGTGGGCACAGTTGTGGTCACAAAAACCTGGTAATTACAACCAAAACCTAATCCTTTCCAAACCCAGAGTGGTTTCAGCGCCTGGAACCTGATCAGGCCTAAACACAACACAGTTTCACATCCAAATGTGCCGCTTGATCGAGTTAAACAGAGAAAATTCTGCATGCATCTTTTCGGGCTTCTTAATCCATTTGAATTTACAACCACAACAGCGGATGAGTCAATATTGTGGTCGTGGCCGGAGCACCAGATTTAAATGTGATCCATCCTTCAGCTGTTGAAATGTTTTCGTGTTGGGTGGAGAAACAGATCCGCGTTGTTCTCCAAACTAAGCGCTTTAGGACGGTGGCCTGTGTTGGGATGGGCTAAAACGATACCGTTTCTAGATGGAGCTGGGAATTGTTAGCCTGTGTGGTGAAAATGGAAGAAACTGCCATAGCGGGGGGGCGGGGGAACGGTCCATTCTTGATAATCCACTCTTCTCCCATTCTGACCTTCACCCTGTCCAGCAGATGTAACTGGAAGGTGGCGTCTGGGCCTGGTGTGGGTGCTGCCTGGGATCGGGAAGCCGCTCCTGCCCCCGGGGAATCCCTGGCAGAGGCAACAATGGGTCAGACCCTCTTCTTTGTGTGGTCGCCCTCCTTAATCAAACTATCCAGAGGAGTGATTGGATTTTAATTCTGCTGGTCCCACCATAATGGTGTGATGGACGGGGACTGGTGAATTGGAGCAAGATGTCAGCCCTCGGAGGCCTCCATTAATGATATTGCTTCATTTCTTAAAGTGGCAGCAGCCCCTTGGGTTGATGGGATGGGATCGCACTGAGTCGCATCTGTCAGTCACATACATTCACTGTCTTATTTCAATGCTTCGAAGCATTTTGTTGGGAGTTCTCACGACTGTCTGTAAGCAACCCGTAACAGAAGCGTTTAGGTTTTTAAATGAAAGCCTGTGAGGAGGTGTTTTCACCCTGTACTTCAGCCTACGGGGCTGTTTTCAGCCCACGGGTTAATAACCCAGACAATATTTCCATCTGCGTTGATGGTTGCTATAATTAAAGTTTGTCTTCCGCCCGAACTGACGAGTCCGACGCTTGAATGAACCTTGGCACTAAATCTCTGACTTCCTGAAAACATTCTTGAACTCCTGAACTGACATTGACGTGACCTGATGAACGCCGGAGTGCCTGCCTCCAACCTTCCGATGCGATTAGCCATCAGACTCGTTGCCTCCGTGTTTGTCCTCCGCGCTGGGCTACAGCACGGCCTACCGGGGGGAAGGGAGGGAGAGCGGGGAGGGAGGGGAGGCACTTCAGGTGAACCCTCATTGTGTTTTATAGCGAGTCACTGTCAGGTGGGCCGGCTCCAGCCTTCCTCCGGTCTCTTAATGGGCGTTGGTGTGTTGTTTTTGCAGCAGATTTATGTGTGGGTGGGGCACGGTGATTTACAGGCCTCTGACACCGTCTCGGCAGCGGGACCAGAGAGGCCGACGGTGGCTCTCCGTGTGTGTTCCTAGGTGCAGTTCTGTTGCACACACACCGAATGCCCTCGGACTGATCAACACAGTGTGTCGGGACACAAACCGGTGGGTGCGTTTCTTCCCTGAAAGTAACTAGTCCGGGAGGGTATTGAACGAGGCGAGCGAGAACTGCTTCCCACGTAGTGACAAAAGAAACAAATAACAGTCCACATACGAGTGACGCTATACCGCCACAGGGAAAGTCTGCACTCTCCAGAGCAGCACCTTTCTGACCATTGCTTTTAGAAGCTGAGTGAGGCTGATGCGGGTACAAACTCAGTCTGTCAAAGTCCCGTAAAAGCAGCGTTTGTGGCACTGGAAGCGCACGGGCAGGCAGGCGGATGTCTCCATTATCAGTGGAGGAGATTAAACTCTTGTCACCAGATGTTAAATTGACCATTACCCTTCCAGGATGAAGGCTAAAGGATAGATTCTCCATTCAAAACACCTGACAGGTGGAGGAGGGGTGTAAATACACCAGGTTCTAATGATGTTGACCCTGGGATTAAACCTCTGTTTGACTGTAACTGCCTGCAGAATACAGACATCTTTGTCTTCCTTTTTTCCGCTCGTCTGTCCTGTTTTGTCGTGAGTCACAGATTCTGTGATTTCTCACTCTCCTCCGCAGGCGGTGGAGCGGCGCCCCGGGACCGGCAAAATGGTCTCGCATTGATTTGATTTTTTTAATAAGTTAATGAGGCCTCCAGCCCAGCGTGGTTCCTCCACTCAAGGATAACCCTTTCTCACCCCCTCCGCCTCCTTCTCCTCCCACGGAAAACAAACTCTGCCTTTAGTCAGTCTGTCAGGAAGCTTCCCCGGAGAGTTTCAGACTTGACGTTGGTCCCGACAGCTCCTTTGCTGGTGGCCCCCGCTGGAGGAGCGAGGTCCCGCTGGACCGCAGCGTTGCAACTTTCACCGAGGCGCCGCTGAAAAACACCAGCGTTTACATTTGACACCCGGAACCACCAGGAACACTGATTCAGTCTGAGTGTGTGTTCCAAACATTTATGTGAAATGCACTTATTTTCTCTCTACACACAACACTGAGTTACTAATGACAATAAATAATTAATCTCACTATTATTCATAATATTATTTAAGAAATAACTGTTATTACATAGCCACAATTTTGCAACAACTGATGCAATGATATTATTAATATTAAAATTCAGATAATGACTTAGATATTTTATATTTCTGTGAGATTCAAATTTGGATTTATTGTTCTAGTTTAAGAACTGTCCCATGATTTGTTTGATTTTTCCTTTCTTTACAAACCAAACTGTGTTTCCAGCCTCTGCTCGTTTGCTGTTGATGTTGGGATCAATATGCAGCAGAACCTTCCAGCTCAAATGTGAAATTGAATTGCAGCAGCCAGTCTTCCAATTACCAGCTCATCAATTCATTACTGACTAGTGAAAAACTGTGAAATTATTCAGCTGTTTGTTAAATGTTTATAAAAACACCCGCTCAGCCAGCTAAATCACAGTCACCATAGCTGCTCTGTCTTTACTGAGTTAAGATGGAATGCTGAATGATTTATAACCTCTCACAAAAACTAAAAAAAAAAAAATCTATATGAACATATCAGGATAAGATTTACTACAGGATTATGTGGACTTTAGCTGTGGTTTAAGCATTGTCACAGTAGAACAGTTTATTATAGGTGCTTCAAAAGATTTAAATATGCTCGAAAATAACGAATAGATTTGAAGAGTTTGGTGTTTGGGTGCATAACATCACGCTTAGGTTAGATTTGAATTGGAAAATCCTTATAATTATTATTATTATTATTATTATTATTATTATTATTATTATTATTATTATTATTATTATTATTTCAAAAATAAAATATAAAACGTGGGGTTTTTTTCAGCAAGTAACTCAGTTACAGTAACTAGATTGTCTGTCTGTCTGTCTGTCTGTCTGTCAGTCTGTCTGTCCCATTACATCACACCTGGTACTGAAGTGGTTCGTCCCTTCGTGGCCATTGGGTGTTAATCCTTCCGAATCTGAGGATTACCGGTAATTATGGGAAATATTGTAGTATGCGCGCGTATGTGCCGAGGCCCCGGAGCTCCAGGTGAGTCTTCACACTGAGCCTGACACAGTCCCCGGAACCTTATTTTGGGGCCTTTTTGTTTGTTTGTTAGCACGCAGGGAGGAAACGCACAAGGATCGAAGATGCGCCGGTTCTGCACACCGGCTCTCAGAGAATGACAGGAGGTGAGGATTTGTACCATAACGACCCGATTTCTGTCAATAAATAATATTCCATTATTTGTTAATGCAACCTCATCTAATAACAAATAGAGGTAATGCTGAAAAAAATCAATATCCTGTTTTAAAAATCTTTTTTACCATTCTGTAATGCGTTAACTTTTAAATTCTGATAAACCAGTGTAGATCCATTTCTAATATGCTGTTTAGACATCTCCATTCAGCAGATAAGTTCCATTTAGTGTCCATACAGATGTCACAACATATCTGACCTACCGATATTTTTCCTGCTGTGTTGATTGAATAGGCTGCATTCTTCTCTGCAAACGCCATTGTTATTCTCCTCTTATCTCTGTTATCTTAATCCGCTCGCCTTGTTTACTTATCTTATTTGAAATAGCTCAATTACAAATCTATTATCTACCCGTTGTCATTCAAATGCCCGATTAAGACTCTGTCACATCAGCTCTAAAAAAATAACAAATAAACTTCTGTTGAATTGCCATACATCCAAAAAAAAAAAAAAAAACCATATGTGCGTCTTGGCAAAAGTTACTGGGTCTCTTTCTCCGTGTTTCCGTTTTGTTTGTTTTGTTTTCAGAATATCACATCGTTTGCTTTTAAAAAGGCAAACAGCAAAGAATTGCGTGTTTCAGAGGATGTGCTCCACGGCCTTTTCCGTGCCTGCATGGCGGCTTTGTCTCCTTCTGCACACAGTTTAAAGGGGGTCGCTTCATGGCCCGAGCCGTCACCGCGCCTGACCCGTGCGCAATAACGCAATAACGCACCCAAGGAAAATAAACTGAGGAGGAGAAGTCACCCTTTACGAGCTGCTCCCCCCCCCCACACCTAAGCTCACTGGGAGTTTGTGCTCCTACGAGTGGGTGTACGGAGGGTTGCGGAGGGGTGGGGGTCGGGTTAGTTTGTTGTGGCTTCAGCCGGTGTATCGCTCGCCGGTGATGCCAAGACCAGATAAGAGGTTGCCGAACCCTCCGCGCTGTCTAGACCGGTTTGTGACTCAACCAGAGTAACTGGACGGAGCGCAGTTTACAGCAGCTTTCTGCCCCCGAGATAGCAGCTGAATGGCCGCTGATACCTGCTGCATGGCCGGAGGGGGGGAGATGGAAGCCGCTGATAAAGCGACACAGGAGCGGCTCAGCCTCACCTGATGGACCGACAGGCCCAACAACATATTCTGAACTCGTAAATATCTGGTAAACCTTCTAAGGGTTGACGCTGGGTTTACATTTAGAAAAAATAAATAAATAAAAACCGTTTTTTAATTAAAAGGTGTATTTGATTTTGTTGTGCCCAAAGCGAGATTTTGCTCAAATGATTTTTAGTATTTTTCTGTTTTGCATTTTAAAAAACACTATAGTCGGAGCAGAATCTTTAAATTGTATTATTGTGTAAAGTCTTAGAGCTGGAAATGGTGACAGACGACTAAAAACGTGTATCCGCGCAAGGATCATGTTGACACGTTATATTCGTTTTTTTTATTATTATTTTTATCAGTTAATAATCCCTTTACGAATTGTTTTATAACAATAAATAATATAACAATAATTTAGGTTTTTTTTGTCCGAGAAGCTCAAACAACTGGTATCCTGCCCTTAAGATAAAGTATTTTACAACACGAGTATTCACATGCTCCGACCTTAAGACAAAGAGTCAACAGGGCTCCACGATCCAATAAATGTATCAAATAAAAAAAAATTCTGAGGAAACAAGACAAATATGCTCACAATTAAATGTCCAGAATTCTGTCCCGGCAAGGAAATGTCTTCCAATCTGGATTCCCCCCCCCAGAAGAGGTCTCGGTATATCCGTTTGAGGGGCTTCTGTACAAAAGTCTTTCTCCGTATCAATCATGCAACAACTGTTTGTGTCATTCAGAACTCCACAAACAGAAAACCAAATCTGGGTCAGAGGAGGCTTTCTTTTCCTTCTCCTTACGTGTGTTGGGGGGGGAGGGGGGGTCAATTTCCTCTCTGTAGTTTGGATGAAGTGATGAGCTGGTCACATGCGGGGGGACGAGGGGAGAGGGGGTTGAGGGGGGGGGTCACGGATCATGCTGCAAATGTCCTTGCAGAAAGGGAAGGTGGGATGCCGAGGCTCTGTTTCACGTCTCCACCGGGCTTGGGACCATACTGTTGGGGGTGTCCGGTAACTGGGAGGACAGAGAAGTCACGTCGCTGCCCGAAGAGTTCCCAAGAGACCCCGACTCCGAGAAAGACACCTGCGAGCAGGGAGAAAAGGTGTCAGAGGTCAGAGGTCAGATTCAGACAGGCAGACAGGCGGGCAGGCGGGCAGGCGGGCAGGTGTACACACACCAGTTGTTGGAAGGCGGGCTGGTCCAGGTCGCTCTGCAGGGCGAACTCGCTCAGGGCCTTCCAGGGAGGCTGGTAGGTCTGGACCTCCACCGGGTTCCCCCTGCACGGCGCTCTCGTGTCGGATCGGACTTCCAGCCACCAGAGGCGTTCCTGTGAGGCCCTGCAGGTTCTGCCACGAGCATTCAAACACATTCCAAAATATTACTCACGCAGCTTTTTGGTTTTTTGGTTTTTTAACACGTGTTTGTGTGTGTGTGTGTGTGTGTGTGTGTGTGTGTGTGTGTGTGTGTGTGCTGCAGCAACTATATTGCTTACAAGTGTTTCAAAAACATTTTTCATTCCTGTTATAATCTGCACGTTGTCTTCTGAAAATTCTGGGTTTTTTTCCCTCCCAAAATAATTCCTTCTGCACTCACATTTAGCGGAGCATTTCATAAACATACACGGATCTTTAAAATCCAGAATAACGGACATGAATTAGTCATTTAAAATAATTGCTTGTAATTACACTGATGCGATCATAGGATTACTATTTTGTAATCATTGGAATAAATCAAAGAATAAAGAACAAATAAACTCCAGAGTAGGAATAAATCACATATGCACTCATACAACAACCAGGACTGGTGGGTTAAATTTCAGGGAGATTCAGTTTTTGTAAATTTAAAAAGGTCTTGATTTTATTGATTAAAAAAAAAAAAAAAAAAAACAAGAAATGCACAAAAAAAATAAGGAATAAATGATTTAAGGTAGGAAGCAAATGGTCAAACTTACGAAGATGCTTACAGTCTTATCACTGTGCTGCTGCTGCTGCAGTTGCTTCATCAGCTGTGCCTTCTTCTTGTCTTTGCAGCGCTTGTTCTGGAACCAGACCCGGATCACCCTGGGGCTCAGGCCGGTCATCTCCACCAGCTGCTCCTTCATCAGCGCGTCCGGCCTCGGGTTGGCGTTGTAGCACGTCCGCAGCGTGTGGAGCTGCTTCTCGTTCAGCACCGTCCTGACCCGCGTCGTCTTCTCCGACTGCTTGTGGACGTGGTTTCGATGCGGACCTGCCTCATCGTCACCGGGTCTGCAAACGCGGCACACCGGAGAAAAACGGTCAGGAAGCTCGGACGACGAGCTCCAGAGAGCTTGTTTTCCACCATGGTGCAAATTCCTCACAGCCCCCGTCCGCGCATTCAATCCCTCTTAAACATGTTAGTAATATTAAAATAAAAGGGAACAGATCAATGAGAGTCCTTGCAAATAAAAAAATAAAATCCCTGATTCCGTCTCTTGTTGGCGCCAGGAGATTTATTTTGATTTTACTGTGGAAACAATTCCATAGTTTAAGGGTGAAAGACAACATTTGCGTGTTTTTTGGCTGCGGCTGAAAGGACACATTCACATTTATTTATTTCCCCCCTTATAAAAAAAAAAAAAAACAAGTGCACACGTTGTTTTCATAAACCCTCCGAGCGAGGCCTCTGGCTCGATTGGACCCGGGGCCGGCGGAGGCAGCCCCGGCTTTAAACGGCCGCGGCGGCGCTGCGTAACTCCGCCACCGAGCGCTTCCGCCGGTCGCGGCACATCTTTCACACCTTTGCTTTGTTCTCTTTGGGTTGGCAGGTGATCTGAGCTGTGACCGTTTACGCAGACACGAACGGGCGTACGCGCGCCTCTCACTCGCTCCAATAGCAGATTATTCAGATAATGGCAGCAGGAATGGTGAAAGCTAATGAGATCAATTATGGAATAAGTCCAACGAGAAATGGCGCTGCGCGCACACACAACCACCCGAAGAAATACGTGGTAAATCCAAATAAAAATTATAAAATTGCCTTTGACTTTAAGAAATTATTTGGATTTTAATTATTAATTTTTTTTTAAATTGCCAGAATGTTTCTGCATTTAAACAATTTAATTATTTTGCTCAGGTTTCGACTGGAATTTTCTGCTTTCTGCAGCATTAAAATAATTTGATTTTTTTTATCTATTTTTTTTTTTTTTACATAAATAAAGCACAAGTTAACCAGTAGCCAATAATAACATAACTGCAGTGAGAATGGAAGTAGAGGCGGACCTGTCAGGTGCAGGGGTCTGTTGGAGTGGATGTGTCCGGGGCTGATGGGGCTTCCTGCGGAGCTCCTCTCCAGCAGCAGGCTGTGGTCTGCCCGGCAGAGCAGCTCTTCTTCCCGCAGGGAGAACTCGTCCCCCGGCAGCAGCTGTCGGCTGCACACCGAGCACCTAAAACACTCGATGTGGTAGACATGATCCCGGGCTCTCATCACCAAATCGCTGCTGCTGAATCCCAGGTTGCATTTGGCGCATTTTATTCCAAAGAGTCTGCAAACGTGAGAGAAGCAGACAAATGATTAAAATTCATTTTAATAATATACCGATATCAACATCCATCTACTGCCAGGTGGTGTGAAATAATGCTGGGGATTTTCCTTCTGCTTTATAAATCCATATTTCAAATTTGCGCTTACTTTTTGCGCACTGGTTTTTACTTTAAAGGCAACCCTCTGTTTTGACTAAATTCATAATGTTTATCTCGTTATCAAATTTAGCCTAAACACACTCTTTATTCCTGGGAAACATTTCTATAATCCTACCTTACATAATCTCTTTTGCAGTAGGTTTTCCCGTCTCGGACGAAACATGTGCAGGTCTCGTCCAGGTACTGGCTGCACTCCGCGCACTTCAGGCAGGCTGCGTGCCACTCCAGGTCCGGGGAGACTCTCAGTATGTACTGGTCATGGATCTGGCTTCCACATCCTACACACATGGCGAATCCTTGCTTCTCTGCAGAGATCATACACGGAAGTCACACACACACACACACACACACACACACACGCGAAACCCGCGACACTTTTTTATTGAAGTTTGCAACATTCGTGCGTCGGCAGCTCCAAGCCGAACTGCTTCGGCTCTGCAGCCAACTGGCGTTTTCACGAAACGAATAATGGTTGGTGTTATGTAAGAGATAAATGTCATGCAAATATTTTTAAATAAAGAGAACCGTCTCATAAATAATACACTTTATTTCCGAACTGACATTAGCGATCGGTGCAGCGCTCCGATCAGGGTTGTGTGAGCAAAAACAAAACAAAACAAAAACATCAAAAAAAAAAAAACCCCACAATCCAATCTGGCCTTCGAAAAGTGCCCCGACGAGTTCGGATGACTTACTTTTGGAATGATCCCCCATATCACCCAAGAAAGAAGAGCTGAAGATAATATCCACCATACAGGACGGATGGAGGGACGGCGGTAGACGCAGAAACGATGTGCGCGGACGAGCGGCCCTGCGACTCCCTCCCTGGTAACGCGCGTCTCTCCGGACTTTGGGGGGCCGCGGACGAGGATGCAGGGGCCCATACGCGCGCTGGCCCGACGTCATGACGTCAGCGCGGGACCTCGCCAATCGCGCGAGTGCTCATTTCTAGTGACTTGTGCGCGACAAATAAATAAACATATAAACGTTTGTTTAGGAGAGAGGTGCGAGAATGTAGTTGATTGTGTATGTTTTTATGTTTTTTTGATTTCAATAACGATCTAAGCCAGTGAACGGCATTTTGAAAGTTGCACAGCAAATTATTAATAACTGCTGCTGTCCTTGTTACTGCTGCAAATGGGTTTTTTTTTCTGTATTGCTGCTATTTTTTTATTCTATTGTTTACTTTGTGACATATATTATTACAAATATTATTCAAGTTGACATTTTTCATGACTTACTTTATTTCACTGTCTTTTCGCTTCACCCGTGCCTTAGTGCTGTATTTGCCGGGAGAAATTGGATGTCTCAACAAGCCATGACTTTGACTGTGAAGTTTTCTGACGCTTTAATGCGAATTTTAAAAATGTCAAAGCTAGGTTTTTAGGGAAATCTGATTTCTGCGGACTCGAGTCCTCCGTGTGTTCTGCTCTCATGACGCCACCGTTGGCTCGAATGTTGCTCCACAACAGCACCATCTTCTGGTGAAAAGATGGAACTACGCCGATCCAAACTGCCTTTTCTAACAGGGTGTGATGGATATTTGGTGTGTTGTCGTGCCAGATGTGCAGTTCAGAGTCTAAAAAAATCTCCAAATAAAAAAATAACCTAAATCATGACATTAAACATACAGTTAAACGGCCTTTTGTTCAAAGTCACTTGAATTGATTTTGAGTTAGTTGGAATGCTTCTATCATCATGTTTTGTTCGACATTAAACACGTGTTCGCTGTTGTCGCCATAACGTCAAACATAAACTGTACTCTGCAAAAGTTGAAATAATGAGCTGGACTGAGCACAAAAGAGTAAAAGTACCAGTGATGATGTTCTTGTAGCCACTATCAGACCTGGAGGTGTAGCTTTTACATTTTAATAAATAATAAAACATTAAATGACATGAGTAAATAATCATATAAACATTTTATAAACTTGAGTATTAGTTTATCTGTTTTGTCTTATTAAAAAAGAAGATATATAAATGATTTGTTTTGCGTGCACACACACACTCTTGATTTGACACTCAGCTAGCAGAACTCGACACACGCCGACCTGCATGGAATAGTGAAGCAGTTGCACCATTTCTCCCAAAATCAAAGACTTTGATGTTTTGTGTGTGATCAGATTTCTGTTAAAGATGCAGAAATAACAATGAAGTCGTCCCTCAGAGCATCCATGACTGCAGCCTTATTAAATCTGCTGCCTCACAAGCATGTAGTAACAATTTAGAGATAATCTTTGGTAATCTAACAAATATATTAGTATTTTTTGCCATGTGGGGTCAAAGGTCATACCTTCTCACCTGCAGGCATAAGGTCACCTAATGTCACGTTGTTTGGAGAGTCAGTTAACGGAGACTTTCCAGTCTCTGCTCTGGCTTCAAACTCATCTGTGCCATCTTGCAATCACGAGCATGAAATCTCATTTAAAGTTCCACAATTGAAAAGTTCCGAACAAGAAAAGAAAAGAGAAGAAAAGAATCAAAGAATCCAAGTCACTGAGAGATTTTAACTCGTTTCTATTTGGCTGTGCATCAGAATAATTATGTCTGGGTGTTCTAATGCATCCTAAGTTCTTTCTCTCTTCTTTCTCAGTTGACATCACTCTGTAATCTGACTGTTCAATACGGCCCTCAGCTCGCAGATCTAATGGTATTTCAATTAAATTAGGATGCATTAAACTAAATCTGAGGTATTTTATTACAGCTCATATTGATCTTTTCTTTGGAGGCTACACATTACTGGGTTCATTATTAGAACAAGGTGCAGCCGGCGCTTAATTCAGCGTGACCGACTGGCAGCGGCCGCTTTAATTCCTGGGTATGGATTGGCTTTTCAAAGGGAATTCTTTCATATGCAGGCTGCTTTTACTGCTCTTTGTCATATCTGGTCGGCTTCGGCGCGTCAGACGCCTGGAGAAAATCCTCCAGGCCGGGCCGGCGTTGCCTCTTCATGCCTTTTTAGAATCGTTTTCTCTCGTTCTGAGCGTGTTTACGGCCCTGGACTGGAGGGGGTCACTGTTTGGGAGCTTGCTGGGGTCAGAGCTGAAGATCAGAGGCTGAGGGGTTGGGATATTTGACCAAGCCTCCCAACCCTCAGCTGGGCTGTGCTGAGTCATGGAAACGTTCCCGTTTCTGCAGAAAAGTGCTGATTATTCATCACGTGTTTCTCATTACTTCTAAAAAACAGAACTTTTTTTTTTTTTGGGTGGGGGGGGTTGATAAGGCCTGCCAGATCAAGCTCAGCCTTCCTGGATGTCACTCTCAAATAAAAGCCTCCCAGAAGAATCTCTAATCACGCTTTGATGGGGCCCATTAACCTCATGAAATATATATGTGGGACTGAAATCATCCACTTAAACTTTGGCTCGAGTCAAACGCTCTTGTTTGGAATGAAAGCGGGCGGTGGTGGTGGTGGTGGTGGAGGGGTGGGTCTCATGTGTGCCAGGCTGAGCGTTGCGTCGCATTGCCGAACTTCACAGCGTCTCCTGAATGTTTTAGGCCTCTGTGGCACGTTGCCTTTATTGTCAGACCTGGCTTTTACTTGGCCGGCTCCTCTAAACTCCCTGAGCCTCTTTCTGCTGAAACAGTGCCAGTTCAATGTCTGTGTGTGTGTGTGTGTGTGTGTGTGTGTGTGTGTGTCGTGTGTGTGTGTGTGTGTGTGTGTGTGTCTGCCTCATTTTGCCCAAAACATCTGCTGGTTAAAGTTTGCAGTCAATGAAAAGTGAAAAAAGCAAACGGTGTTATTTATCTGCAGATTTGTGTCACGTTAACTGATTTTCTTTGAAACCAAACCACCTCTGAACATCCAGTCCAGAGTGGTTTGGTTTTTAGTTGAACGTGGCATGGTTTTTGATGGCATGTTTGCAGGCAGAGGTATTTGTCACATGACAACAGGGTTAAAAAAGAAAAAAAAAATCATCATCGTCATGCAAGCAAGACTAGTCTGAGAGGGGAACCATGTTGTAGATTTATAATTCATCATTCTGCAGAGTTAATGCAGTATTCACATGATAATTAGAATTAATTTTTGATCGGTGCCCCGGGGCAGCGCTGTATTGTTGGGCAGAGGAACCGGTGCCATTATTACCTTATTAGTGTAACTGTCAGGCGCCTGCTTTATTTTACAAATGCCCATCGTGTTTTCTTTTTTTTTCCCTTATCCGCCGCTCTCGTCAGCGCTCAACCGCGCTCTTGTTGCTTGCCAGCACCTCTAACAAGAGGCCGTGTCAATGAAAGGAAAGGAGCATCTCTGTTTGGACCCGTCCAAACAAGGACGGCGTGATGGAAAACAGCCCCTGATCTTCCAGCTTCATCCCTTTTTTTCATAGATTCCTGTTTCTGGGAGGTTTTGATGTATTTAAAGTTTACATCTGGAGCCAGATTACAGCTCCGGTTTATTGGTCTTCACGATATCGTTGTCCTCTCTCAGCTGCTACAGGTCACGTTTTTCGATCTGCGAATTGCTAGTTTGCTCCGGTGGGCGGAAGGAGAGCAAACCAATGACTTATTTCCAAAAAAACTCTCGCTAGTTTAGGTCAAATCTAAAGAGTCTGATTGGTTGAGTGTGTAAATGATGATTTCACAGAATGAGCCTGAACAGAAACCAGCTGAAACACAGCCGCTCTGCTGCGACGTCAGACGTTCCTGCTCCTCCTGTTTAGCATGCATGCCTGGACGCATGCACGCTTGGTTTATTTGATCCAGGATAATATTTTAATGTGAGTCCGGACGTCACGCAGCACCGGGCCCGGCTTCCTGACCAGCCGATTACCTCCGTTGTGTCACCTTCTGCTTGTTTTGGGAGGCGCGCTCGTGTTCTCACACCTGAGTGAAGCTTTGCTGTGCCAGGCGGGAGGTTTCGCCATCACTTTGGGGTATTTGATCAACAGGACAGCAGGTGCTGGGCTCCCTGACCCGCTCCCTCCAGCTGCCGCGTGCATGTGCGAGCATGTGGACACCGACTGGAGGGAAAGCGGTGCTCTGGGACGAGCGGGGAGCCTGACGGCGAAGCGAAAGGCCGTCGGCTGCTGCCTCAGACAGAAACTTTGGAAAGCTGCTTGTCTGGAGCTGGATACTGGAGGGATGAGCTGCTTTCTCTCCCTCCCTTCATGCATGACACCCACTCACTCTCTCTCTATGGACTGACAGTGCCTTTCATACTGTATTATCCGGCCTGGCTTTTAACTCCAGGAGAACTGTGTTCACAAATTGATGCTCTGCTCCTCTGGGGCTCCAGCTGAAACATTAAATCGTACTGAAATATTCATATGTGAGTGCATTTAGCTGAGAGCAATTGATGTGCGACTCCCCAGACGCCAAATGGAAATGCTGCGGGGGCCCCCACATGTGCGGGCAGACACCCTGAGCTCCGGCCGGGGACACTGATTGGGATGGAGTCGGGGCTGTCTGACTGTGGAGAACAGCTGGAAAAACTCTTGTTTTTGTTTTTTTTGCACTTAAATTCAAATGCTTTGATTTTTTTTTCCCACCACCAACATTTATTTACTACAAATATAGTCAAAGCGTTTTGCAGAGCTTGTGGCAAAGGTCATTCATAAAAACAGCTCCACCTGGAAAGGTTGTAATTCCCAGACTGTGGATGTTGGTGTAATAAAGAAGACCGTGACTGTCAATATTCATGTGGCCACAACAGGAATAAAACAATACTGGAATTCTGGTGACAGTTTCCCTAAAGAGCTTTTGATTCCAAAATCTCTGCTAATTTAACCCAAGGTTAACTCATGCATACATGGGACCTGCTGAATAGATTCTGATGTTTTAGAGGATTTTATTCAGCTGTTTGGAGCACATCGTGAGGTAGAAGCTCAGGATCCTCATGTTTATCACATGACTGATTGGATCTTTCCTCATCTGATCACCCAACAAAACCAAATAGTGCTTCTTTGTTATTTATCTCAATATTACCTAAAATTAAATGGTAAAAAATGTGGAGAAATCGGTTTGTGTTTGCTGCGGTTCACAGATTTTCATTTTGTGCATGCTTTTTTCATTTTGCGCAAGCTTTTTTCATTTTGTACATTCTTTTATCAGCCAATTACAATTGAAATGTACATTTACGAAAAACAGATTTAATGATTGATTTGTCCCACTCAGCATTTGCAGGTCATTTCTTTCGCTGGCTGACTCACTTTTTGCCGAGGTCATTTAAAGCGGTCGCTGACCTTGATGTAAACGAGGCCAAAGAAAGAAAACGTACCTCTATGTCCATGACACCAAAAAAAAAAAAAAATTCCTCTGTAGCCATGGAACCAACAGTGCTCATGAGCGGATTTCTTCCACCGAACGAACCCCCTGTGCTACTTAAAGAAATATGTTTCCAAAGAAAACCCGAGAAGCTTTTTAAAGAACGATGTATTATTCATTTGCAGTATCCATCCTGCAGGAAAGACGGTCCAGTCCTGTTCCGAATCCATCCCAGCACCGCGTGCGCCGCGGCCGCGCTCCCCGCATAGGTTAGTTATCAATGAAACTGGCCCCCAGAAAATAAATTAATAAATTCGGAGACACTGCAACCAGCTCATCGGAGCCACTGTGGAGGAAAAGAATTCTCATCCAGAAATCCACATGCGGCGGTTCTACCGTCTGCTTCACAGATTTAGTTTCTCCGCAACATCCTGGAACATTATTAATTATAGCAAAGGCGCGGAACTATTATTGTAGCATATTTCTGTCATAAACAGTACAAAAGTGATGCTCAGCAGCGTCATTTATATATGTTAACATGTTAAAGAAAGCAAACGTGTTAAAGAAAATGCATATTTAGTAGGAAAGAGTTTTGGTAGCTTTTATCTCTAACTTTATTTAATTACACCTGATTCCCATTGATCCACATGATTCCAAAGGAACCTGAACCTGTTCCCTTTGTTCATCAGAATAAAAGCAAAGATCATGTAATGTTAATGTGCCTAAAGTGACTCCCTCCATGCCATTATTAAAACATCTGAATAATTAAGCTTCGCCTAATGGTCACCGCTAATTCGACTCGGCTTCCTGTGATTGTGACAGGACCGGCTCCTGGGGGTCCCAAAAGGACCTGAGCCGCTCTGGAGGTCCGACCAGCATCCCAGTCCTCCGGGCCCCAACCAGGCGGCCCTGCTGTGATACCTGTTGACAGACTCATAAAAGGTCATCTGTTATTTGGTTATTTGTGCAGCAATCATACATATTTTTGGTCCAAATGCTCAGCAGAACAGCTAAAAGTTCATGTTTTCTGGAATCTGATCACTGCTGTTGTTGTGTTAGATGTGGGAAAAGTCCTGTGGGTGAAAACAGTCTGGAATAAATGTAAAACACCAGCAGGAAAACAAACAAACAAAACAAACCAGCGCTTTTTCTTGAGTGGTGCGCTGGGTTCTGGAGATGAACTAGGTTTGGATGGTTACAAACAGTCGCGCAAGTCCTTCAAACTGCTCCATTCACCAAAACACTTGTGTTGATTGCCTAATTGCAGTAATCGTTATTAACAATTAAAACACTCTCTGGACTCATGTAAACATTTGACAAGCAACAAAATGGTACAGCAGTTTATGCTGTGAATTAATGATAGGAGGTAATTAGGGAGCAGAAGTCTGCTCGACAAGCTCCCACTGACTTCACCAATTAGCAGCTACCACAGGCCTTTAATGTTAATAACCTTCAATAATTCACATGATTTTAATTACATGCACACGTGGGGCCTGCGCTGTGAGAGGAACGTGCACACTCAGGGCCCGCCATCAAGGTCAAGCAGCAACAAAATGGCAGCCAACCCGGAGCAGGTAAGGAAATACTGACTTTTATTTCTTTGATCCTCATTCAAATAACGACATCGTCCATCTCTGGTTTATAAAAGAGTCTGTAAACATTAAAGTGCAAAGATTTTTCTTGCCTTTTGGGGAAGGGGGGCACAGATCTTTTAAAGGTTCATGCTACAAGCACTCCAATCGTTGTTGTTGGGTTTTTTTTGAACATTAGGATTTCAGTCACTTACCCTTTAATTCTATCCACACAAGCACATCCCACTGTTTGTTTCTCTGTGTTTTTTTCTTTTTTTCTAAACTAGTAGAATGAAAACACCGCCTAAATCCAGATAGGTAGATGGCACGTGGTGGAGGATGGCGGGTGGTGGTTGGAGAACGCTGCTCCGTGTGTGAAATCAGTTTCCCTGGATCATCAGCAGCTGCTCTGGAGAATTCAAAGAGCTCCGAAACCACCTGGAAGGAGATGAACTCAAACGCTGGAACGCTGCATTCATGTGCTTCTCTGTTTTGCCCTGGAATTTACAGCTTCAAAAAAAACAAACAAGCAAAAAAAAAAAACTGTAGCTAAAGAAATCTTCATCATCATTATCAATCATTTCCTACGATACAAATATCGGACAGAAAAAGGTAAAAATAGTCTAGTTGAGTACAACTTTCTGTGAGTCCCTTGTGGCTGCTTGAACGAAGAAGATCATGATTTTCTGCTTGAATGTGTACAAACCAAAATACCAAGAAATCCATTAGAAAACACTGGAATAACCAAGAAGACGAAGCAGCGTCCAGGTTGTGACACTGTTCTCGACGACTGTAGGCATGAACGGCCCCACGCTGGTTTGAAAACTGGTCATGTTCAGTGCATTAAGGACCTTTAAAGTTAGAATTCCTGATGAACGTCTAAGAAAACATTAGACTAGCCCCAGCTGGGGGGGGTTGAAAGTCTCTGTTGTGCTCTATCGGGGCAATTTTTGATTCCCGACACCAGGTGGATTGGACACAGTTGGCTGTAGTTTGTGGTATGAGTGTAACATCTGAACAGGCTGACTTGAGGAGCATCCAATCGGGCTGGAAGCTAAGGCTCAACCGGCCGAGACCGGACCGGCGCGGCACAGGACTCACAGCCTGAACGAGGGTGAGCTCTGCCCACCAGAGTTCAAATAAGAGCCAAACAGGACGGGAGTAAAAAGATGTGTGTGTGTGTGTGATGTGTGTGTTTGTGTGTGTGTGTGTGTGAGTGGCTTATGTGTCAGGGCAGGTGTCCCAGAGGTGTGTCCGGAGGCCCCAGGAGCCGGTGTTTCTCCTCCACGGACGGCTCGGCGCCGCCGCCCTGCAGGTGGATGAGCGGCTTGGTTTGCAGCAGCACGCGGCTCCTGCCCCGGGCCCCCACCCCCGCCTCCCGCTCCTCCTGGTTCCTGCAGTTGAAGATGTGGATCCTGCTGCCCAGCTCGGGGCTGCCCGCTCCTGAACCGGCGGGGCTCGGAAGTTTGAGGTTGACGGGGTCCACCGCCAGGCCCTTCCGAGCCAGGCGGGCGTCCTCCGAGAGGGAGGACAGCAGTTCCTGCACCACCGCGCTGGGGTCCCTGCAGGCCCTGGGGCCCGAGAGGGGGGCGGGGGCGCGGCGGTCCGTCACGGAGGAACCCGGCGGCCGAGGGGGGCGAGCTCCAGCGGACGCGTGGCTACCGGCGCTGCACACCCGCTCCAGGGTGAGCCCGGGGCTGGACTGGACGGCGCTGGTGGGGAGATGGATGTCAATGGCTGCGGTTGTGATCACCTGGGCGACAGAGGCAGAAGCTCCAGCATCTGGAACACATCGCACCTCTTTACCGGAGGCCAAACCACAAACGGGAGATATTCGCTCTAAAGCAGCGTCACCGGCGCCACGGACCGGTCCAATGTCAGACCGGGACCGGCCGCCAAAAAACAACAAAAAAGTGATATGATTGTCATGAAAACTGTCACATTTTCTAAATACAACACAAAATGTGTGTCAATAGTGAGCCATAGGCGTGATCTTTCAAAATACATCATTGTTCAGTTTTAGATTCTAAATAAACCAAAGCCATGTATGTTTATTCTTTTCCTGTGCGGCCGGCACCAAATGACCTCCGGACCAGCCCAGCGGTTGGGGGCCGCTGCTCTAAATAGGCATTAAGCTGCGTTAACAGTCAGGCTTTGATCGGCCATCTTGATTCTTCCGCTTATTACCATCATCAACCCGGTTCAAACTCTTCTGGAAGGTCTAATATAGACATTTTAAATGTTTTTTTCCAATGTTTGCTTGCAGCCGAGTTCCCTATTACCTTTTTTCCCACAGGGTAACTTATGAAAACAGTTTCTTGCTGTCTATTTTGTGACTCTTTCCATCAAACAGAACAGACGTCTTTCTCACCGCTGCCGCCTCTGCTGTAGTACTGGCTGATGTAGTTGTTCATGTCATCGCGAACCCCCGCATCTGAAAAGACAGCTTTCAGGTTTTAAACCATAAAAACCCACCAACTCTTTGATGTTCTGCGTATCCATTAGTCAAACAGACATCCATAAATCAATGGCCCCAACAACGACCCATCCGCGAGGCTTGTCCAGCGGCGCTTATCGATAAACCGTGTCGGGGTCTTCGCCTCTTTGCCTGTTTGTGCGTTTGGGGGGCCAAAGGAGTCCGCGTGGAAACTATCTGTTGTGTTTACAACATCATATCGATGGAGACGGCTTCAGCTTCGGGCCACAGGTGCTTCGGGGGCCCCGAGCCGGGATCACGCGCCGCTTGGCTGTGCATTAGAGAAGAAAGGGGAAACTGGGACAGGGACAGGGGCGGGGTTGGTTTCAGAGGTGTGTGTGTGTGTGTGTGAGTGTGTGTGAGAAGAGCAGAGAGCAGGATCTCTTTGTTCAGGCGTAGATCCCTCGCCTTCAGCGTGCGCGGTGAGTGGCCGTGATCCGCCGCGCTCTTCCCTTCGCTTGATTGGTCTTGAGCTCACCGTCGGCCGGCTGAGTGCGAACTCGGGGGGGTGGTGGTGGTGGTGGTGGGGGGGGCCCCTGAGTGCTAGCTCCTGTCTCCTGGGACAGACTCTGATGGGTAATTTCATTTCTTTTTGGGTCTAAAATATTAATCCCTGGGCCCGTTCCGGAGAAGAAGCCTGGCACTCACCAAAACAAGCCGGAGACAATCGCTCCGCAATTAATAACCCATGAGTCCTGGGTAAGAAAAGAAGAAGAAAAAGAAGAACGTCCTGTCCGGCACCGGCACAGGACTGTCGGTGACCGGTGGTGGGTTACCGGGCCATCCTCTGGGCTCCTTTCAATCCACCTCCAAGGTAAACTTTTGATAACTGTGGTATCGGATTCCTGGCATTCCAGTGGGATTCCTGTGGCTGGTTTTAACACGGATTCCACCTCTTCCGTGTAGAATTATGATGTATTTTCTGATAATATTAGATCGGACTGATGTTAGATTCCCTTTAATCTCTCTTGATGACAACCTACACTGGCTTTGTTGATCTGCCTTCATCTTGTAACATCAAATGTGTCTAATTGACACTTTCCAGACGTGTGATAACTGTCATAAACGGATATTTTACTTCACCTCCAACACAGTTTATAGCAGGTGAGCAGGCTGGATTAAGGACACTAAAATCAATCTGGATGAGGAAACTGGGAGCGCTGGAATTGTCGCTTCTAGGATGGCTCTTCCAGATGATGGCTCTGCGCAGGTGAGGGAAGCCCACAAAGACCCCATTGCAATATTCATCAGAACAAATAAAGCCGATTTGATTTGAGCCGTCCTGACTCCAGCTGCCCCGCTGCCTAAGTGCGCATCCCGGTGACCATGTTTCCCAAAAAGGCCCCATTTGTTTGAGAGCCAGATTTCCCACTATGCCCTTGGGGTGACGCTGTGGCCACCGCGGGGGCCTCGTTGGGGTCGGGGGGGGGGCTGTTGTGGTTTGCAGGTGAAGTAGAACAGATGTTGACAGGAACCCACTCCCGCCGACACGGCCCAGCGCACACAGCGCTCCTACCCGAGCTAGCGGTCAGAGCTAGTTAGCGAACGCTGTGGTGGGGGAGACAGCTGAGCTAAAACACAAAAAATTATGTGCAAATCGTTGTCTTCAGGATTTGCCGGATCCTAAAAGCCCGTATTGATCCCAGAGCGCCTGTGGTCAGATGGCTGTTGTGTGCGAGCATGCGAGCAGCTAAGAGGCTGGCCTGGAAGATGCTCCGGGGCTTCTGCTCCAGATTAACTGTACACCACTCTGGCATCCGGTTCACCTGATGTAACAGCGTTAGGGACTTTTTGTTCCACATGATTATGTACATACTTGATGCTGCGCCTCTCTCCTGGTTTGTCAAGCTGCTTTTTCAAGCAAACACTGCACATTGCTGTGCTTTTACTGCCACCAGCCTCCGTCTATGAGATTCTGTAAATCGCGGATTAAATTTGCAGAATCCATCAAAGGCCCGGCCACCCTGTGGCGCTCTAACTCCTCGATACTCTACCTGCAGAGACATGAGGCTTCCTGGAGTTTCTCTGCCCGCTTTCGTCATCAGACTCCCCGGGAGTCGAGCCCTCCACGACCTGAAAACTCCTGCCCTGTTTGCCCCACGCGTGCTGGATCTGCATGGCTGCTTCGCGCTCGGCCGTGAGATCCAGGTCCTGTTGAGCCAGATGTGCTCTCAGCTGCCTGATTTCAAACTGGAGACAGAGCAGAAGGTAAGAACGCACAAAGGTTGTTGTGGAGAAGAAAAGACGCTCCTGCTTTCCTTTTGTTTTGGTTTCAACTGCACTTAGAATTCTTAACATACCTCTAAACTACCCACTGTATCATTTACCCCGCAGATTTGATTAGCAAGAAGGTATGTCAGGAATAAATTTCTGTATTTATCCTCCCTACAATAAACTGAATGTTAAATTCTTATTAATATTCATGAAGGACAGTATCTGCACTGAGTCCTTGTGAGCAGAATGATGATGAAACTCGAGGAAACCTTTGCGGTGCGATGCTGCCCTCCTGTGGCGCCAGCTGGGATCACAGTTTCATACAAAACCACTAATCTGTGACAAACGTTTGCCCTTCTGCCAACAATGTATGGATGTATTTTATTAATATTTCGCTGAAGGCAGTTTCTTGTTTTGCGTTGCAGGTGTATGGAAAATTAAAGCTGCAGCCGAGTGCCGTGTTGTACTCTAGTGTGCGCAGTCGCGATGCAGACTTTAGCGTCAAATCTCGGGGACTCACTGCCTGTTCCTGGCAGATCTGAGTGAGGCGCTCCAGCTGCTCCTCCCTCACCGCTTTGGTCCTCTCGCATTGCTGGATCTCCAATTCCATCTCGACTTTAACTTGTAGGACATAAGCTAGCATGAAGAAAGACAGGAAGGTAGGTTAGGATGTATCAAGTATACTTAGATACAGACACGTGAAGGTCAAAGGTCAATAGGGTCATCGAGCACGTGGCATCAAGTGCCTGACTCTTTTACAGCTTGAAAATGAATCCAGATCGTTTTGTTTTTTTAACACATTAACTCCATTTCCATGTACGTGACGGTGACTTATTTTTATACCTCCTATCAGCCAAGTCAGGAACGTTTCTCCAGGGATCGACTTCATCGTGATCTAAGAGGCGTCGGATCACAGAGGTCGCACTCTGCAGCATTAAAAAGCACGACCTCCTTCCTGTAGCCCTGAACTGACGTGTGTCAAACCTGCCCCCCCCCCCACACACACATTACAGCGCATTTTATTTATACATGACACACTTTTAAGAAGCCAGACGAGACGGTGGACGCTCCCAGTAAAAGGTGGCACACAGTGACTGAATCACACCTCTGTGATCACAGTTGTAATCGCAGCCATGTGTCACATGGCTGCGTGGGGGAAGGTTGCCATGAGCAACATGGAAAGGTGAACATAGACTTTTATTCTTATTCTTTTGTTGTTGATGATAATGACAATGTTCTAAATTATGCAAACATTGAAATTAAAATGAAAAAAAAGGGTTTCCGGAAAAAACGGATGCAGAGAAAACACGCTGGCTTTCACCACATGCTACTTGTGTCTATTTATAATTACATGAGCGCACACACGTTCTTGTACTTTTATTTTTGTGAAGACTTTCATAGACATAATGTATGACCCAGCCCCTTATCCTAGCCCTAACCATCCCAACGAACCCTGACCCCGGCCCTTACCTAAATCTAATTCTAACCCTAACCTTAAAACCAAGACTGAACCCTCAAACAGGCCTTTTAAAGTTGTGAGGACCAGCCAAAACAGTCTCACTTTTTAAAAACGTCCTTACTTTTCTAGTTAAATGCAGATTTTGCTACTCAGTATGCAGTAAGTACAAGAACACACACATACACACACACACCCAAAATGGGTTCAGTAGGGCGATCGCAGACTCTTCAATCAGCCAGTGTTCAATAATGTATATATGGATGTTGTACAGATGTTTCCAGAGCAGCAACGGACTCTTAAAGTAGCACAAACAGTGATCTGATCTTTGAATTTCTTCTAAAATAGAAAGCTGGCAGAATATATTTGGGTTTTTGTCCTGAGTGGATCATTATATTCTGAGGTATGCGGACGTAGCTGACCGTGGTGTTATTAGCAGTTTGCAGCTGGCCTCTGAGCCTCCACTTTCCCATCTACTGACACAAACGTTGCCAAGATTACGTGTCAGGGCGGCTCAGCCGGGGACTCCATCCTTCTGCAGCAGGAACTGAATCAGTTCCACTTTCATTGGCCTGAGTGCATTCTTCCCCCTCCTCAGGCATGCAGCCAGAAAAGCCAATCACTCACAAAAATCAAACCCAACAGGTCAAGATGCGCGTCAGGAAAATCATTCCCTGGAAACGGACACTGCAGCTGCATGCTCAGAAAACTGGAGCTGGCTCCGGCTGATGCACCGCGGCAAATCCGTGTAAAAAAGTCCTATTTTACAGATTATTTTCTTAGTCAATCCTGTCATTTTGGAAAAAAAAAAGACCCCAAAGAATACTCTTGCTGTGTTTACTCTTGCATGCAGTCAGGGGCCCGTGCTGAGGGCGTGACCTCTGACCCCTGATCAACAGCTTTGTTGCTGTGGATTTCTGTTCTCACATCAAGCTTGTCCTCCCAGCCCCGAGCGCTTGTGCCGCTCTTACCGTCGATGATCCTCTTGACCCTCCAGATGCGCAGGGTGATGATGAGGCTGATGGCGTCCCAGGGGCTGCTCGGCCCGTTGGCCACCGTGGAGGCCACCATGGGGGCCAGGGACAGCACGATGACGGCGCCGTCAAACACCTGAGCCGTAGATTTGGACCGAGAGAGAGCGTGAGAGGGAGAAGCATTGGAACAGGTGGTCTGACTAAGAATAGCCGACAGCGAGGGTGAAAGACACACACGCACACACACACGTTAGCACTAACCTCAACTTTGTTCTCTATGTAGTCCCAGATGCCAAGCACAACAATTCTGAAGACAGTCTGGCGCAGAAAGAGGTGAAAGAATTAAAATAGATCTGTGAGGGAAGGTGCTGATGCACACAAAAGGCCTCTGCTGGTATTCTTAGCTTCCTGGATCGTCATCACACTCATCAACCTCTGTCAGGATGTTAGACGAAAAGTTGAAAAAGAGGCCCGTGTGTGTGTGTATGTGTATGTGTGTGTCACAGTTGCTGTGAAAATATCTGCAGCCATCTTCCTTAAAATAGCCCCCAAATTGTAAAAAAAATCTCAATACCTCGATTAGTCAGAAGCAATTCGTTTGAATTCTGTTACGTGTGTTTGAGACAGGATTGAACCCTGTCATTTTCGGTGACCTCTGACCTTAAGCGCCGCTGGTGCGGGAGGCACTTTGTTCAGCGGGAGCGCTTGATTTACACTCCGATGAGCACGGGGCATCTCGTCTGACAGGCCGCGCTCATACGTGAGAAACGGGGCTGATGTCACGATCCTGCGTTCCGGTTGGTGGGCGGGGCCAGCCGCACCCATCCAACGGTGGGCGAGGTGCTCGGACGGATGGAATCACCGTAACTCCATCCCCAACTGCTCGTCAAGCTCGGCTTTAATGATTGCTCCTGCTGACTCGCTGGTGAAAGCGTTTGCTTCAGGGCACTGCGGCAGAGGCTGCCGGGGTAACTGGTCTGCACTGGATCAGGGGCCCCTGGGCCAAGTTCCTACAGATTCTTTCTTTTAAGTCGGCCATTCCACAGCAAAGTGGAGAAAATGTTGTGGTAAATGTGTGCGGTCGGGGTCAGGGGTCAGGGGTCGGGGTCAGGGTCGGGGTCAGGGTCTCACCTCTGAGAAGAAGAGCGATAGGATGATAAGGCTGATCCAGTGGATGACGCTGGCAAACTGAAAAGCGTTGGAAACTGCGGAGAACCGAGAAGACGTTTGATAATGAGGCTACATGAAGGAAATCCAGTCGTCAACCATTCAGCCCAGTACAAAGACCCCAGTAAGGCAAGGCTGTCTACCGTAAATGGTCTCTAGGTTCCAAACGAGCATCTACAGGTTTCTAGACATCTTTCAAGTCCCTCCTTCCAAAAGATTTTCCACTCAGGAACCAGGATGTTTTAGACTTAAAAATGTGTCCATCCTCACCAGCTGACCCTGTTTAATCTTCTAAGTGTGGTTTTAACAAATACCAGATTCTTTTCATTCATTTTCCCCTCCTGGAGGTCAGAATCTAGGAAACGGTGTTTACATTGCAGGAGTTTGGTGTCGATGAGCAGCTCCAGCGACAGGAAGAGCACCACCAGGAGGACGCAGGCCACCAGGACGCAGTTGAAGCCGGCGCTGAGCAGGCAGACCTGCCACAGGGCCACGCGGCGACCACAGCAGGGCTTCAGCCAGTTGGACCTGCGGAAGGGAAACGTGCACACGTTCAGCAGCGCCCGTCTCTCTCCTTCAAAGCTCTGACGCGCAGCCGACAGGGGGCAGCAGTCTGGCCTCAGGAAAAGAAGGGATTTCTGTTGGAAACCAGAGGGTGTGTTCAGGGGACAGCGGGGCCCTGTGAAGAAACCACCAGTCCGGACTCCCGTGACCGGAATACCGATGCCTCAGAGATGAAGGGAGCCGCTGTGGAGGATGTAGTTTGGAATGAATTACACAGCTAGATATCAGTCTGAGACAGGCTTACACACACACACAGACACACACACACACACAAACACAAAACTTCCAGTCTTCGAATGACTTGAAAAGCTGTGCCAGTTTCTCCTGTCTGGCAGGACGAGCCCGTGTTCTTCCGTAACCGGTTCGTCTGCGCTCCCATTAGAGCCGACGGTGGGAGCCCAGAGGGACAGAAACGCCTCTCAGCAGCTCTCCAGCTGGAGTGGAAAGTTGACTCTCTGCTACCTGTGCCTCCTCCCCAGGTGCTGGCACGGAGGACACAGACGTTGGCAGACTCCGTCCTTTCCTCCCATCATCGCTTCATTTTCCGGCACTGTGCTCATATAAGGAGCGAAAACGGCAAATGGCTCTGTTTGACCGAGGGGACATTGGCCCCTGCTTGTAGGTAATAAGACTATAGGATGGAATTAGTCCTTTTTGTTCTCTTTACGAAGCTTTAACGGCAGATATGGAAATTAGCCAGAGTGCAACAAACTCAACGGCACCATCCAATCAAAGCGCCCCAAGTGTCATTATGACCGTAAACACCGTAAGAGCCAAAACCAGCAGATTCAAGGTACTGACAGAGTCCCTCAGATGGAGAATAAACATTACTTTTTCTTGTTAAAAATAAAAATGTTTAATAGGCGTGAGTTTCAGAATGATTTTCTTTTCTTCCATTCAGAACATTCAAAAGCTCAGGTCAGCAAAAGGTCAAACTTTTGAGTCTTTCCTCTCTGCCTCTCGCACTCTCGGTCACATGACCTGTCACCATGACAGCCCACATACACACCACAGAAGAAAAACATGAGCGTTTGGAATATTTGACCACCAGATGTGGGAATAAGAGTTCACACACTTCAGGTCAGGTATTTTTTAGCCTTCTGCTGTTCCAGATCAATTCTCCTTTTCTTGTTTTAGGTCCCAACTCTGCCAATACTCGGACACCTACATGACGACTGCTGGTATTATTTTACTTAAGCATGAGTTCTCTGATATTGATTTGGTTATTTTTGATTAAAACCTGTCGCATTCATCAGAATTTTGGAACTGGCTGCCGTCCACTGCTGCTAAAGACTCCAGGACGCACTGACTTCACACACCAACAGAGGAATAAAGACCTGTGGGAGATCATGGAGGGCACGGTTGATCTGGTCCCGCTCTCAGACTCAAACTCCTGCTCACAAATTAACTCTAGCTTAATGAGACTCTGTAGTGTTATTTAAAATAAAACGCACACACGTTTTTTTAACTGGAGGGAGCAGATTAGCCAGGACCAAGCAGGCACAGGTGGAACACTGGATCTCCCAGGTAGCTGTCTGCAAACGAACAATACCGACGCAATTAAAGGGAACACGGTGACCACCCATAAAGACAGACAACAGAGCAGCTCTGATATTTCTGCCTCTTTTATTCAGCTTTAACAGACAAATCGGACGCTATCTTCATCACTCTTTGTCTCTCTGTCGTGCAAAAATACACCGTGTCCAGGTCGCAGACAGATTCCTCAGAAGCAGTGATCAAATGCAATATTTAGCGTGTTTATTTTACATCTCCAGACGCACCTTGCCACCCCCACTCCCACCCCCACCCTCCCATCGCTCTTGTTCAGTATAAATTTAGATGAACCATCTGGTGTTGGTACCTGACCCTGAACTCTTTGCACATTTGGAACAGCCAAATCACTAAACATATGCTTCTGCCTCTGCTGCTGGCAAACACAAAAGCATCACCGTGATGGGACATGACATCATTCCACCGCTCAAGTGTGTGAGTGTGTGTGTGTGTGTGTGTGTGTGTGTGTGTGCATCTTTAAAAACAAGCATACCATTGCCACTGTTGAATTACTTTGTCATTCAATTAAAAAAGGGGATAAACAATTAACTTCCACCCCACATAGGCAGTCCTCTGGGTGTGGAGACTCTTGTAAATGTTAGTTCTTGAAAAAACATTTAATTTTTCTAGATTTACTCTTTGACGTTATCAGCGATATTTTTAAAAAAGGCTTAGGTGGCCACCATCAATATCCGAAGCCAAAAATGAACCAAAGAGTGCTAACAACCCCCCAAAGAGAAGAAAAAACAAACAAAGGCGGTTGGATGACGAAGGGGAGAGAAGGCAGCCATGAAAGTGCTGAACACAAGCCCACACCACCTTGATACTCCCAGCATTTTCCAAGACAGGAAGATGGATGGGCCCAACGCTATTAATAACTACAGTCCACTTACCATGACGCCAAAACTGCTAACGCTGCAACTGCCCATGATGGTATCTACAACAACCACCTCCCACAATGTCGCCCACGTCCCTTCTGATAGGAACATTGCGTTGGGTAACAATTCGGTAGAGGGGAGCGGGAAATCTACGACCTGGGACACAGTGCGGATCAGCCGGGATGGAAACGGCGAAAAACTTAAGAGGAAGAGAGAACGTGAGGGGAAAAAAAGCTGAGGAATGGAGAGGGAAAAATGGGAAAGTGGGCAAGCATCAGTGAAGTAACACGCTTGTCCCTGATGAGATGTGACAGATCGGTATAAACCGGAGCAAGAAGTGAACCACGATTACAGCCGATTAGGCAGATTCTCAACCAAGGCTTCTCTCTGTCACTCAGACAATAGACTCTGCCATGTTTTTGTCCAAGTATATATAAATGAGGCATAATTGTGTGTGTGTGTGTGTGGGCAGGAGGGCATCACACCCGTATGGGAGACGTCAGGAAGGTCAGCTCCACCTTGGCAAGGCTACAGATATGTAAAGGTGGTTGACAGTAGGTGCTTCCTCGCCAAGTGTCACTTTCAGCGTCAGGAACTATTTTCCTGATCACTGCTCCTCTGTTGATGGTCTTCCAAGACGCACTGCAACCTTTCAGCAAAGGCGAGCCCTTGCAACAGAAAGCGGAGCTATTTTTACGTAAAGGAGCAACACCGTAGATGACAAGTGTCTCTTTTGTCTTCTTCTCATTTGAAACCACTTTCTCTCTGTATTAAAGAGACAGGGAAAGAAAAGCAACCGGTGGGACGGTGAGGTGGGGTTGGGCTGAGGTGGTGTTGTCCTGTCTCGCCGTGGCCCCGTTATCTGCTAACCTCACAGCAACCTGACGACTACGTCTCGGAGCTCTGTAAACACACATATCCTGAATACACCAGGGACAGAAAGGCATGAGATCGCGGAATGAAGTGGGACACATAGGGAGGGTGGGTGTGGGTGTGTGGGTATTGTTGTGACACAAGCTCAGTGTGAGTGTCAGCACCACCTTCTGTTGATGGTGCGTTTGTAGAATCCATCTGCTGCTGCTCATGACTGAAGGAAGCCAATGACGTGAGAGCTGACTTAGCGCACTCCTGTGAGTATGTGTGTGTGTGTGTGTGTGTGGTTGATCCCGTACCACAGCTTATGGTGTTTACGTGCATCCCGGTGAGACCCCGTGCAAAGAGCCATGTTAGCGTCACTGTTGCTGGACAGAGTAAAGATGGGCGAGCGAGCAGATTTCACATGCTGATGGAAAAAAGTCTGTGACTCATCAAGAGGACCGCTCTGACATGAGCTCACATCCATATGTCGCACCGTTTCACACACAAGCATGTAAAGGCAAGAAAAAAAACAAGGACACCGTCAGTAGGTCACAGGTTGAAGAAGCCAGGTTGGATTGTCTCCTTATATAAACGCTATTATTCGGTTTTTACTGATATACTGAAAAAAAAAACAAACAGTAATGATCATGGATGATTGCCAGAGCACATCGCAACAATTTGGCAGAACTCAGCGCATGATGGAGAAGAAGCGCAAAAAAAATAAAACATGTGGAGAAATTGTCAATTTAAAAGGTCCCCCTTAATGTTTATTGTGTTTTTTATCTACATAACTACAAACCGCCGATAGCGTCCTGTCCGACAGCACAGCTCCCGATGGCAGACACAGAGCGAAAAGCGGCGGCTGCAACGTGAACGCATTCGGTGTATTTTCAGGGTCAGAAGAGCCGAGCGGCTCCACGGCCGGATTTGATACTGTCAAAATACTCAAATGTGACAAGTCTGGTAAAAAAAAAAACAATCTGTCTCTTTCTCAGCAGAGGCAGGACTCTAATCAGTCCCAAAACTCTGCTCGGTGTTGAAGGACAACTGCTCCTGAGCGATAAAGGCTTCCCAGCCAAGTACGACCTGGTGCTGTTTGCAAACACTCACCCGTCCCTGTTTTCGTCTTCGTCTGCGTTGGAGAGGAGCTGTGAGCCGGCCAGCGACAGGTCCAGAGCGGCCAGGGGCAGATCTCTGTAGCCGAAGCTGACCAGCTGGACCGGCGGAGCCAAGCACTGGTTCTCGTCCTCCAGCGGCTGGGAGATGACCTCCAGGTCGGACAGACCCGCCTGCTCCGCTTCGCTGCGCAACACAAGCAGGGACAGGACACAGAAACACACAACATGAAGTCGTAGACCGAGACGTTTTAGGACGTCAGAGCTGCTTCCTGACTCTCTTTTCGCGATATGAAGTGGTGAAATAACAAATGCGATGAGCCGCGATCGGAAGGGTTAAACACACACTCGGCAGACAGCAGCGGGGCAACAGTGGGCTTTCTGACACACGCATACACACACAACATGAAACAACATGAATTGGCGCTTGTTAATTGTCGCTCCCAATTTTTTGTTAAATGTTTTAAAGCTCGTTATTTAAATTAAAAGCACAGTTTGAAGTCCAGAAGATCCCACCCTGCTGTGGGCCAGCGTCGTCTGACCCTGTGACCCCCCCCGAGGCCCCCCAGCAGCGCCAAAGCTGGGCCGCCCTGGTGCCTGAAGACGGACACAAGTGCAGCTGCAGACTGCCCCTGTGTGTGTGTGTGTGTGTGTGTGTGTATTTTTAGACCGGCACAGACGCTGGTGGGTCAATATGACGTCACCACCTCCCTCTCCGTCGGCAGCTGAATGGATCCCCGCTCTCTTCAAACGTCAAAGGAAGTCAGCAGAAAAGGAGGATGGTGGGGGGGATAGAAGAAGGGATGAGGTTATATAAGAAAGAAATTAAAAAAGGGACTGAAGTTGAAAGATATATTTTTTATAATAGATTTTTAGGAAAAAGAAAGGGATTCTGGACGGTCTGTGCACGTGTGTGAGTTGATTTGTTTCGATTTGGATTTTGTACGTTTCTTTTGTCTTTCAACATTCCGGACGTACCTGTATCCTACCTGTTGGTGACGCTGCGACGGGAGCATGTTTGGTAACAAGAGCTCACCAGAACTCCGACCGAACGCTAAAGATTTTGACACGCTAATACCAGACGAGAAGAGTTGCGAGCCTCGTCTTTACACCGTAGCTCACAAGTACGCACACACTCATTAAAAATGAAAACCTCTTTGCTTTCTGCTCTTATTGTGGTTAATTCCCAGGAGCCGCTGCCCTCATTCCAGTTTGATGAAATTATTTCCCCCGACAAAGAGGCCATATATTCTTTACAGTGCGTATTTCTTATACTCTGAGCGACAGGCGCCAAAGGCCGTACCGGTGGCTCGCGCACGACGCAGTTTGTTTCATGTCATATCAAGAAAGCATATGTAAGTTACTTATCTGATTCCAACCTTTAGGATCTTTTAGAAACACAAAAACGGGTGTGACTAACTACCACTGGCATGCTGATGTCAACTAAGAACGGACTCTCAGTTGACATCAGCATGTCAGTGGTCCACAAGGGCTTGTTAAGCTCTGCTCCCAGCCTGATCAGAACTGATGAAGCCTTTTGGATAGAAGATGAAACATTTTCAAAAGAAAACTTAAACAAGTCCAGATGAACACAAAGTCTACTCTTGGATAACTATGGCCTGGATGACTGAGAACCTACACAGACGATAGAACACAGATTTTTTTTTTGTTTTCTGCCGGTCATCCGACTCTGCGCGCTCCTCTTCTCATCTATACCACCCCGCACGCGCAACCCAGCAGCAGGTTTGGCTCGTTTCCCGAAGCACCCATAATAACTGATGACAGACACAAGCTGTGGAGGCCGCAGCGTCTCCCGGCTAACAGCTCAGCGCCTGCTGTGCAGCCTGGTGGAGGCATCAGGGGAGAAAAAAAGCCTGCAAACCAGCCCCATCATTTCTGCAGCTATGAAACGCTCATCATTTCTGAGTTTATTTGTTCCCTCTTACACTCTGAGTGATGGATATGAATGTGGGAACAATCCTGCCAGACTGTGTCAAATGATTAGTTACAGTACGAGAAAAGAAGAAAAAAACAGTTCCTTCTTTTGCATCGGTTTTCTGCTAACAGTCGGTCCACATCAGACACTTTAGAGCCTCTAATAAACCTAACCTGACTGTTTCTGAAGTGTGGGAGTTAACTAGAGAACTTTGAAGGAAACTCACGCAGGGAGAACACGTAAAACCTCAAGACTGAACCTAAAAACCTTCTTACCAGGAGGCGACGGTGCTAAAAAATGATGAACCCGAATGTCTGAAACAGAAAATTCCAAGTAAAGTCTGCACAAACTGTAGCTGCGAGAGGACCAGCCCCCCCGCCCCCGCAACGAAAAAGTAATATTCGCACAAAAACATCTGGAGGTGGTACAAAAAGATCACTGGGGGGCTTTAAAGACTCGTGGGCCAGGTCGCAAAGGTCGTGGTGCGACTGAGGGGGATCTGACTGGAAGGTCACGGCAATCACAAGGAAGCAGTGGCCCTAAAAACTGTTTATACCTCTAAATGTTTGGTCTAGTGCCCCTTATAAGAGCGTTAAATGGGGATAGGAGAGGATCGCAAGATCCTCACACACGTTAGGTGTGCAAAGGGGGTGGGATCGATAATTCTGATCCCAACTGCACCTTTCATGCTTGATTTAGGTGGGGTTTCTGAGTGTGTATTGTTGGTCCCGGTTGCTGACTCACACACAACAATATACTTTTGCATCGAAAGAAAAAAAAGAAGAAGAAGAAGAAGAAGAAGCAAAGGAGATGCTGTCAGCTCGAATCAGCAGAACACTGCAGGCTGTGCAAAGGGGACAGCAGAAAAGCTCACCTTGACTTTTACACTGATCCTTCCCAGAGCAGCAAGTCAAAACCAAGAAAATAAATAATCAAATAAATAAAGCAGGCTGTGCAGTCCGGTACCGGTTCTGTACCACACAAAAGCACACGTTCCTTCCACAGAATCCACAAACCACTTCAGGTAATT
>CAAE01014685.1:171236-236236 GCA_000180735.1 Tetraodon nigroviridis | reverse complement strand
CAAAGTGGACCAGGGTCATGACTGTGGTGTACTGGTGCTGCAGACTCTTTCTGTCGGAGTCGCACAGCGTGTAGTCGTCTTTGACGATCCGGTCGCAGCCGATCTCCCCGTTGCCGAACAGCCCGAACAGAGGGACGGTGGGAAACACCTTGCGAAAGGCGCTGGATTCTACGTCGCTCTGGTTGTAGTAGCTCCGTCCTCTTCCCACGCAGGCGAACATGAGCCCTAAGGTGTTCCCCTCGGGGATTTTGGCTGCTTTCAGTCGGCGAACGGTGGCTTCGGCCCCCTTCGGGTTGACCACGTCTTGGTCCAGCAGCACGGAGGCTCCCTGCACCTTAGGGCCACTCAGGGCCAAGCCCACGACTCCATACCCGCCCAGGTCACAGCTACAATAAAAAAAGAATTAAAAAAACAGAGGAGACAAGCAAAAACCACAAATACACCAGCTTTTCACTTGGAATTGTCCCTTGAATGCACCAACGAGACTTTGACCTCGACCAAGGGCAGAGACTCACCACTGACTCCGGGGCGAGAAGGCACTTTCTACAATTCCTCCAGCGATGAGAGCTTTGCTCTTCCCCAGGGGGTCCAGGAGCTGCTTGAGGAAGCGACGCCCCCCGGACTGATAGGGGCTATACACAAACAACAGAACCACGCGCAGGTCGGGGTTATCCACCAGTCCTGTGAGGGAAAACGACAGAAGAAAATCGTTTTAGCCGACAAAAAACAACGCCGTGGATGCGTCGTCGCACGGAACGCCTGTCCTTTCGAGATCTGGACCTCACCGGCTTCTTTCAAGGCTGTTGGGGAAATGGAATTCTTGCAGAAATGAAAGGGCTTCACGTGGACTCCATCCATGCTGGGTAACATGATGGCGAAGCCAGCCTCCCCCTCCTGGTGCTCCTGAGGAGGGCTGGAGGAGGAGCCGCAGGGGGTCACTGCAGAGAGGAGCATTTATGAAGGCAAGGCAAAAAAAAAAAAACGCTAATCTACCGAAGCCGCAAACTCAACACGAAAAACCTGTGCATTCATCTTCAGGTAAGTGCATCACCAAACTCATTTCCTGGTTAGAGCTTTAGGACATTAATTTAATTTAAAAATTAGACAAATACTACAACTTATTACATCACTGCTCGTTTTAATAAGCTCACAAGGAACATTCATAAATAATAAGTCATGATGTACGACGAGCCATCTACAGAGTCAAGCCTATCCAATCAAAAAAAATCTCCCTCCATCCAGATTAGATGTGCGTAGGGAACCGAGGGTGACCCCCAGCTGCACCCTGACAGAGCGCTAACACAAACAGCTGAAAGCGCCATTACACCTGATATACGACAGGGGCCTGATAAGCCATCATCTGACAGTAAGACGCCGCGGATGATGGAGGGCCGCTTCTCTGCCTGGCTGTCATTACAGGGAGAAATAGGAAGCGCGGCACCAGGCCGACTACGGCATTCATCACCGGCAAGACCGGCCTCGGGAACCTTTGGAGGAACTGTCCAATCCAGAAGAAAACCGACAGCACAATTTCATTCATGCATGCTAAGCGTTTTCTTGGGAATACTGGGGTCATTATTAAAATAAAAGGATTTTGCATGTGCGCACAGGAATGGGAGGTTACGAGGGAAAGAGAGACAACGCTTACAGACTATTCCGGGGGTAGAAATTCCCATGATGTCACAAGATTTGGGGAGGAGGCTGCTCAGTACATCCACCATGTCCGGACTCTTGCAACCCAGTTTTCCTTCAGAGTAAATGAAAGAGTAACTCTTATTAAATAAATAAACTGAATTTTAAAAACATTCTTCATACCAACCTTCATTTAGGCCAATAACGATAGAGCGTTCATGCAAGGTATCACAGTCTACCATGGCCAGAACCGTTTTGGGCAGGAGGAACACTTTCTAAACATAATCAAAGAGCAAAGGTGTTGTGCCACAGTAGTTTCAAAACATACACACACACACACACAGAATGTAAACCAGCTTGATCAGCAGGTTTGGTGACTATTAGCCAGACAATTATATTTGAAGTACAGTTCATAAACCAACCTTACATTTGTAAGGTGTAAACATGAATTTGACGTCAGAGCAGCTATCGTGTGTATCGTGTGTATCGTGTGTACCTCCACATCTTCGGCCAGCGTGTTGCAGAGGACATGGATCCCTGTTTTGGATCGCCCGCTGGCTGACACGTAGCTCAGTTGCTGCTGGGTCCTCAGAACTCTGCGGGCACAGTTTTTCCACAGCTTGCACACACTGAAAACCGCACACACACACACACACACACACACACACACACACACACACACACACACACACACACACAAAACACAAGTCTACAGCCATCAGACTGTTTTATGCAGCATCCTAGGTACCACGCCAGGACTGCCCAATCTACTTTTTCAATACCCTATGTACAGTACCGGTGTATTTGTTTAATTCTTATTCTATTTTATTATGTGTGTATATAGAGTTTGTCGTATATTTATTTTCCTATTCCTCCATTTCTCATTTAACTCTATACTTGTTTTTCCTGTATACATTTTTCTAATATTATTGTATTGCTGCTGCTGGAATTTCCCCGTTGTGGGATAAAAAAACATATTCTATTCGATTCAAAACTTAGCTTAGCAGCAATTGGGCAAGAAAAACAAAGTTACTTCGCAAACGTGTGACTACGAACAATACGACTCTTGTGGTGACTACTATACAAACGTAAAATTACTGTCTGCAATCTTACTTGTTGTCAGAATAGTTAAACGTTTAACGGTTTCATATTAACACTGGCTAATGTCAACGTAGCATTCGAACAATACCCATTACCTGGCGATCCGAAGAAGCGATTTAGTTGGTACAAACGTGAGAATTCTCTCGACAACTACGGCAACATTGCTGAGCACGTATGAAGCTTTACTGTCTTGTAAAGCAGCCGCAAAAACTTCATTTTCGCCCATATTTCCTTCTCAGCTCGACGTTTTCGGCACGGATGTTCCAAGTGAATGAACCTTGACCTCCGTTGTTTCGTTTTGACGCACACTAACAGCGGCACAGCGCCCCTCTGGCGAGGAGGCGCTCTAGCAGTTACTGCCACTTATGGCTTCTGGATGTAAATATTTCAGTATGTAGACTTACAGCAGTGGAAGAGTTACTTTAATTTAAAAAAAAAAAAAAAAAAGCTGGAGAAACATTTTCAACAGCAGCAGACAGTGAAGTATACTTCATCCAATCATTTATTCACGATATTGAAATCATTAGAAAATGTGGACACAAACAATTTCCTGACAAATAGAAAAATTGACTGCTTAACTTGTTTCTTTTACTGACGTGAGCTAAATAGTACATTCGAGCATCTGCAATTCATGAATGGGGGAAGTGTAGACTCAAAACGACATTTTACCTCAAATGAGAAACACAGACACAACTTTACAGAAGTTTACATAAAAATGATTTTATACAACCTTGGCTTAACTTATGGCTTTATTTTCATTGATTATACACAGGAATAATTCCTACAAAGTGCAAACTTTCAAGATGTAGGTGCAATCTAAAAGACAGAATTCTAAATGAGCTTTAGAGTAACACAAACTCTGGCCGTACGAAACCATGCGTGATCATTTGTGTACAGCTGAATTCTTCATATGTCAAGGTCCAGGGACACACAAGCACATCTCCACATCGTCTGCAGCAGCCGCACACGGGAGCCCACCATATTCAGAGCAGATGAGGCAAGAACGGCGGGGAGGAGGAGGTTGGGTCAAATGTTAAACACCTCCATTAGAGTCTGATCCAGCTTCTGCTGCATGCTCACGCCTTCCGCTCTAGTGCGTGTGATTTTATCTGTTAATTATAGCATTGCATGAGTTAAAATCAGGTGCAAACCTTTAGAGATGAAAAGACAACAAAAAAAGGCTTAGGCATGGTGAGCATTGTTACAGACCTTACACGTATGGGGGGGGGGACCTCACTGACTGGTGAAGGTTAGCGTTCAGCGGTTAAATATTATCAGGTACGACACTACAAGCTGCTCATCTGTAGCCATTACACTCAAAGGATTGGCAGGGCTGGAGCAGAGGACTAAAAACTCCTCTTGAAGGTTGCACTTTGATGCAAAATTGATGTTAAGTATGCAAATTTCTTTCAATAGTTTTCACAAATCAGACAGTAAATTCCAATTGAAAACATGGCCGTTAGATCTGGGGCGGGAGAGCAACAACATCTGCCTTCCCCGTGAGCCAGAGCAGTTCAGGGGTGCGCCGCGACCTCCAGTCCTGTCAATACCCGAGGTCCGACCACCTCTCGCCTCAACATCCAGCCCGAGCATGCATGACAAGAAAAAGCATACGTTTGCATGTACTTTCCTTGGAAGGGCCTTGACAGAATCACAGCGTTTCGAAAAAATGTTTGAGTTGGAGGGGAAGAAAAGCCCGCGAGAGGCCGCCCCCGTCTAAGCCTCGTTTAAAGCTACTCTCAGTTCATTGGCTAGGAGGCGGTTTTTCTCGAGCTGCTTGAATAGATGATCTTGACAGTCAGAAAGCAGGTGAGAGAAAAGGGAAAGAGAAGGCAGGTTAGTACAGCAGACAAAGAGTTAGTGTTGCTTTAAATCGATCACACCGTTGTGCAAGAGTGGAGTGTGACTGTGGAAGTGTACGAAAACCTAAGAAGCTCCTCGTGACCGCGACGCACGCCAAACACCTCTGCCTTACCTGACCAACATACCCAAGTCTTTGACCGCCTATTTTCTAGAACGATACCTTTTTACCCCCTCAAGGGAAATGATTTTACTCCCACAGGGATTAGGAGATAAGGCTGAGTAAAAAAGGAAAACGTAAATTAAAGCACCCAATCTCATGGTACAATCACTCTCTTAAAGGGATGTTAACACTAAAAAAAACTTTAAAATGTTTAAATCGGTTCTTTATACCGTAATCTGAGTATTATATGTGGATGGATTAAACCCAACACACGGAACAAGTAATCATGAGCTCCAAATCTGCGACGGTGTCCGGTGATGACGTGTAGGCTAAATTAACAAAAGAATGAATTAGAAATCCCCTGGCTGCAACTAGCCATCCTCTCATACAGAAAAGTGAACATTTGAGTGTGAGAGGAGCTTCAGAGTTTATTTAAAAGCTACTCGACAAAATAAATTAAACACAAAGAAGACAGAAAAAACACAAAGAAAGGTGACAAATGAAGAATGAAGAAACATGGCAGGAGAGAGGGCGAAGAACTGGCATCGATGGAACAATGTTTATTTTACATAAAGCAATGCGGCTCAAAAGATCTGCATGAGAGATGAACGAGTGGATGACGGCAGCGGCGGCCCAGTGTGCAGGAGGATAAGAAACGCAGAGACAAAAAGTTGGGCTGCGCTGCACAGCAGAGACATGATGACACTCAACCAGCTTCTGGGAGGAGGAGGGGTAAAGGTTTAGCTGCGAAGAAGAGGAGAACAGAAGTGTTGGAGGGAGCCGCGGAAAGAAAGCAATGGAAAATGAAAGGCGTGCAAAAAGGGAGAGAGAGAGAGAGAGAGAGAGAGAGAGGAGGAATGCAGAACAGTCGGGAAGCGTGGCTAGGCTCCGAGGAACTACTTTTTGGAAATAATCCAGTTAGAAATTATTGTTCAGATCGTGCGTGTTAGGATCAGGGTGGATCGTTCTATAGTGTAGCTACTTTCAAACTATGCACAGCACTCAAACACGCCGATAGGGGGCGCTATAGTTCATCAGCAGGAGGGTTAGTGGCGTGGGGGGGGGGGATCCAAACACAAAGGAGCGAGTGATGAATTTACATGGAAGTCATGTCGTTGAGGGCGTGGTCCAGCTCCTCGCTGATGGCCTTGTACTTCAGTTTCTGGGCATACAGCTCATCTAGTGTACGGTAGTTGTAATCAAACACAGGTGGCAGTGAAGGGTTTGGCATTTAAAGCACAAAGACAGAAACAAGCACCGCAGAACCAGAAACAGAAATAGATAAACGGGGAAAATGAACACACGCGGGACAGGAATAGGTGTGTGTGGAGCAGCAGCTGCTGCCGCTGCTGCTGCGTTAGATTCCTGAGGAGTCAGAGAGAACCCGCCTGGTGTGTTTAGCGGCCCTCAGAAGGGACCGAGCTGGCCTTGAACAGCCACAAACCTTACCCAGCAACGGTGTGCAGCGTCGAATACCTCATGAGCACAAAACACAACCTCGTATTGCGCGGCGAACACAAGGCGACGCTCCAGGAAAGAGCTCCAGAGCTGTCACAGCTGACGACCCGAAACGAGTTCCCCCCCAGTCTGAGAATCAAGTGGAAAACGTTCTTACCCTCAAGGTCATCGATGGTCTTCTCAAGCTTGGCGACGGACCTCTCAGCAAACTCGGCACGGGTCTCAGCCTGATTGGAGGAGCACAGCCAGGAATGAGCCACGGTTAGAAACCGCAGCACGTTTGTTCTGTACACTCAGCACTTTCACCCAAGAACCGAGATTTAAAGGCAGGAAGCGGGTGGAGAAATTAGCCCCTTTAACCTACCTCCTTGAGCTTGTCTGTGAGAACCTTGATTTCCTCCTCGTATTTGTCTTCCTTTTGTGAGTACTGGTTTTACACAGAATGGACAGAATTAGGTGTACATGTTCAAGAGCCACAAAATAGACTTCAATCTTGACCGTCAGCCTTACCTTCTCCGCCTGGGCCTCCAAAGACTTCAGGTTGTTCTGCACCGTTTTCAGCTCCTCCTCCAGCTCGGAGCATTTGCTGCAAGTTTGACGGTTTTAATCAGTAAAATGAGGGAGACGGCTCAGGCAAAAGAATCCAAAATGGAGTTGACAGGAGATGTGAGGAGGGGCAGACCACGGGCTGGCCCTTTTACCTCTCAGACAGCTCAGCACGCTCCTCTGTACGTTCCAGATCGCTCTCAATGATCACCAGCTTACGGGCCACCTGGGGTCACAACAGACAAAACCATGAGGTCATGGATGCCACTCCAGGGTGGAGGAGCGTGGATGGTGCTGTGCCCAGAGAGGAGGCATTTGGACAGCTGGGAAGCTTGCCTCCTCATATTTGCGGTCAGCCTCCTCTGCAATGTGTTTGGCCTCCTTCAGCTGGATCTCCTGCAGCTCCATCTTCTCCTCGTCCTTCATCGCCCTGTTCTCAATGACCTTCATGCCTCTGAGGGAAGAAAATATGACAGTTCAATCCTTAGTGCAACATGTCATCCCTATTCTTTTTGTTATTCTCGTCGCTACAGGATGCTAGCACACGTGCTGCACTCTGGTTGACATTAAAAACATCAAGTGTTACTCCAACCGATCAGTTTAACTCTGCAATAAAGATAACAAACTCCAAGATATTTGAAGATTGCATCTACTACTGTTTCCAAAAGGTCTAAAACGGAGCCATAGCTTTGTGTTTAGGACCATATTGATGATGAGCAATGCCTGGGGGGGGGGTGTTTGGTCCACAAACGCACCTCTCACTCTCATCAGCAGCCTTCTCTGCCTCCTCCAGCTTGGTCAGAGCTGTGGCCAGACGCTCCTGTGCACGGTCCAACTCCTCCTCAACCAGCTGGATACGCCTGTTCAGGGAAGCTACATCACCCTCAGCCTGCAAGAGCACAAGAGCACCGAGCCAGGGTCAGATCTGATCCGTCCGTCAACACGTCGCTCTCTTCGGATGGAGTCTGACGCCAGCGCAGTACATGTTGTTCTCCTCTCCTGCACCGACTCCTTCGTGCATCAGTTCGGAGGGGTGCAAACAGTTCCAGGGCGCCCACAAAGCCAGCGGCTTCTGGGTGATTTTGGCCTAGTTTCCGGCCAGTTTGTTTACCCGGTATTGTCGTTCCATCCTTTAACTCGTGCTACACGCGGCTAATTTCGCCTATAATACTCGACTGCATGTTAGGGCAGCCGCAGCTGTCTGGGGCCTAGCAGCCACGCTTTTTGACCAGATTTACGACTAATACCGTCGACAGTCTGAGCACTAATTGCCTTAAATAATTAGAGGCAGCTTACGGCTTCCCTCGCCCTCGTCTCCTTGTTCAGCTCTCGCTGTAGCGACGCTGCTCGGTCCTCCGCAATGTCGGCCTGCTCCTGCAACGACTTGATTTTCTTCTTCACTGCTTCCAAAGAGCTGCCACCTGCCATATTTGCGCAGTTTTATTAATTTTTCGGCTCTCGGCTAAGCTAGCTTCGGCGAGGGTTCCCTCCGCGGAGCTACACCCTCTCGGTGATGCGGCGCGTTTGATCCCTGCCCCCACCTCCCTTAATCAAGCGCCGCTGAGGATTGGGATGTGCCACCAACCCCGGAAGTATCCCAATTTTTAGGCGAATTTCGACATTTAGCGACAAAATTCAAACGATATGTGACGAGTTAGCTTCCGCCGATTTTTTAAAAATAGGCTGTAATTCGTTTAATTCATTCTTTTTTATCATAAAAATAATTTGCCAGCTCTGAGCGGTTTGCGAGTCCATCCCCTGCTGGTAAATTGAACTGACCCTATCAAAATCACAGCTCCAGACAGTCGGGAGCGTCAACAACTGTCTGGAGCTGAGATCTGTGCGTTTTCTCAGAATTACGCACGAAAACAACGACGTCTCTATAATTACTGTCCTCCCTTTTTAATTTATTTTTATTTTCATTACATTTCAGATTTTTGCTTTCTGTTAAAACGATGCCTGAATCTATGGTTGTTTTTTTTAAGTGTTTGCAGCTTTTTATAAAAAAAAAAAAAAATATGCGTCTTCATGTCATTTAAAACGACTCTAATAAAAGCACAACGTGCAAGTATATTCTTTTGTGCGATTGTATGCATAATCATTTATATATGTATATATATACATATATAAATCATACATTCCACTTTTGGTATTTTTGTAATCTCTAATATTCCCTTATTCTGTATGATTTAATTTGATTTAATTAAAAAAATGGTGTTCATGTACTGATAATCATGTAGTGATAATTTATTGCTGGTGATCAACTAGCTGTACTGGCAGACCATGAAGGACAGACAATAAAGTTGTCGTTTCATCTGGGTTGGACTGAACGGCCAATTGAAACCAGAGCTCATGTCTGCAAAATGTTTGCGGGCCGAACCTTGCTGCCTTGCCTGGCTGACTGAAACCTTACACTGGCCCTTGGGTTTGTCCAAATGGCTTTGGAATGCATTGGTAAGCCAGTAAGCTGTGGTCTTACCATATACAGTGCATGAGCTATATTTAACTGTATAGATTTTCACCTTTTGCAGCTCATAGGCTCATTAAAACCTATCATTGCATCATTATAATTGGAGTAAATCTGTTTGGGGTTTGTAATCCCTTATGCTTTTCTACATAAGGGTCGACTGTCGTTCCCACTGGGGCAGTTCCACTGCTCAGGGGTTCAGTGCCAAACTCACATCTGTGGCCTTCTTCTCAGCGAGCTCCAGTTTTTCCTGGGCATCCTTCAGGGCTTCAGAGTACTTGTCCAACTCATCCTCAGTTGCCTTCAGCTTCTTCTGTAGTGCCACCAGGTCATCCTCAAGCTTGGGAACAAAGAGATAACAACTTTACAAGTATGTTTATGGTTATCCTCTACTTTATTAATCGTGGTATTAATCGGTACCATTAAAATAAAAAAACATAATTATAATAAGCCAAATATGCGTCTTACAGGCCGATATGTGAGATGTATAAGAAATCTTGTTATTCGTGGCCATTCATATGAATTTATAAATTATCGTCAATTTCTTTAAAAAAACACAGTAGATTACACAAAAAGATCCAAGTCAAAACAATAGTTGTTCTTATGTTTTGGTTTGTTTTTTTTATTATTATTTTTCATCACCTAATATAATATTTACGATACAAGCCCGCGGACGTGGAGCAACCGCGCAGTACCGTGCGCTCGCCGCCACCGGCACCGGTGCGTAAAAGCGCCGTAGCGCGTCACAGACCGGGCTCCCACCTGTTTGCTTCTGTCCTCGGCTGCCTTCTTGTCTGACTCAGCCTGCTCAGCTCTGTCCATGGCATTTTCCTTGTCGAGCTTGAGCATCTGCATCTTCTTCTTGATGGCATCCATGGCTGCTTATTGTGAGGGGGTGTCCGCCCGGTACAAAAGAGAAAAGATACTGAATAAAAGGATCGGAGCGTCCGAACCACGCTGAACGTCAAGCTGGAGTGCGAGCTCGCTCTAGCTGTAGTCAGTCAAATATGTAGTTCGGCTGGGCAGTTACTGGATACCCAATACTTTTTTGGAAACAACTGTGGCATTTGCATATGGGGACCGGTCTTTTTTCTGGATCGTGGCAGCGATTCGCTGTTCCAAGACATTTGACCACTTGTGTGACTATACATGGGCTAGGGACGTCAAGATGACACCCACCCACCCCGCAACGAGGCGTCTACTCCAATTTCCTACATGACCCGCCGGAAATGTAGAAAGGGTGCCTCTGCCTGAGGGGCTCATTTGTGAAAAGCATGCTGATAATATCGACCTAATTACCACCTCGAAAGGTAACCCGGAACCTACATGTGACAACCAATGTCCTACAAGTAATTATACATCTGGCTATATCATAACCAGCCTACCCTCACAACAGAGTGATACCCCAATTAAGAGTTACAGCACTCCACACATCAGAGCAATTCACGCAAAACAAATATACCACATTGGATAAGCCCCTGTGAAAGTTCTGCACTCTCTGGGGTGTCACATTAGCTGCCGCAGCCTGTTTGTCTTTCAGGGGATCATTTCGGCAGCTCCCCCCGACACCGCAGTTTCACATCCAGGCAGCTCTTAGATCTAAAGTAGGAACATCATCACACTTGTTCTGCTCTGTCCCGCAGCTAATATTCATGCCGGGGCCTTGTGTCTCAAATGGACCACAGCGTTGGCCCACGTGGGGTGCAGAAGCTTTGGCATTTCAATAGTCTCATTCAGAGCCCCTCTGTTGATGGTTGAAGAGACCGCTGGCACCATCACAGCTGTTACTGACAACCTGTTGTCGGGGCTGGCGGAGCATAATAGTTTTGTGTCATGGTGGGATATGGAGAATTCCAACAATCCGATCCTTAAAAGAATAAAGATGTGCTGCGGCTCCACACATTGTCTCGTCCATGTTGCCCCTGCTGACTGGCTTTTATTATTTTCTAGCTCTCTTTTAGACTTTAGCGTGCCTCCTTTCCTCCCAGGCCCTATTTGTGCTTCTGCGCTGTTGAGTGAATATTTTTGGTGTCTTGCTTCTCGGTGAGCACCTGCTCGACTCAGTCCAAGCTCCCGTGGCCACTCCTGCTCCGACCGCCCCCCAGAAACGTTCTTAAAGACACCACACATCCACTATTTTCCCAGCAGTAAACACCTTTTGCCCAGTGTTTTCAATAAAACACAAGTTTTTAACCAGTGCAGTGATTCTCTTCTGGTGTGTGATCGTAACGATCGTCTGTCCACTCTGATACCTCTCCTTCTGAGTTTTTTTTTAAAGACCCTCAGCTGTCAGTGTGTTGTCATCCCTGCATGCGTTTTGCGACTCTCAAGCAGCCAGCCAGTCATACCAGTCATACACAGAGATCAGAGGAGCTCGTGGTGAAATCCGTGTTAGCCCAGGACTGTGGATAGAGAGAGATTAGCTACACCATCCCCACACACCAACTTATAATTGAAACATTTATGCTGAGGAGTTCCCCAGTGTACTAATGCTAAATATCACGACCCTGAAACTGGTGCAAGTTTGAGAAAAGCTCCAATTTCAATAGATTTCAAGTCTCATAACAGTTTGTCATCTTTAAACCTCCATTCTGTCGTCGGTGTGCCCGCGTTAACAAGAGACCTGGGAGCAGAGTGAGGATTATTCATGTATTATACTGGAATTTCCCACCTTCTATTCAGTAATTTAAAACTACTTCAAAAAACATTTGGAATCTCCTTTTTTTTTATCAAGTTCCAACTGTAGATTTTCATCAGCTCATGTCACACAGAGATAACTGTTATTTTTACCTAGTTTTTAAACAAACGCTGGCATCCTGACTGACCCCATACCTGCTTTCAGTCAAAAGTCAATAATATAAAAGAAAGATTACAAGTCAGTGCACTTCAGGTTCATATCAATAAAAAAGGGAAACAGTTGTCTAAAATATTGGCGGTAATGAAACACAGAAGTTTAAAAACCGTCCTTGGAGCAGCTGGGACTCTGTCGCTGACATTGCCACCTCAAATTTTAGTGCTGGACAAATTTAGCCCGGGTCTCGGTTCATCGACTGGACCCAATATAGCGTGAGGTCTACGCTGACTCAGAAATACCATCCTGTCCTGACACTGAACCAACACAGGCGTTTAAAGACACAGCGGAGAACTCTGGGAGGTTCTGCATCACCTCAGTGCAGCAGAACCTCCCTGAGAGGATGGGGCAGATACACACCATGCTTTCAGCAGAGTTGGAGTTGTAGCTTCTCGCTACCTTAAACGTAGGTTTAAGAACTACCAACATGACAATGTTTGTGGCAAAAGATCAAGAGTTGATGGTTTTTTTAATGAGAAACAGAGTCAAGGTCATTCATTTATCTTTAAGATGTGTAAACGACTTAAAGAGCTATTGATGTTATTGGTAGTGTAAGCAGAGGTTAGAGGTCATGGGATCTGCCTGTAGATTAACAGTGGAGCGTAAGCTCTCTAAACCAGCCTGACTACAGCCGGTTCACAGACACGACACCGACGTCACCGCAGCAGCATCAGCTCTTAACACCGACCCTTTCACTTTGCCACATTTTTAAAACCTTACGCCAATTTTTTGGCACTCATTCGAACCAACCAGACATTTTCTGTCCTGCGGAGTATTACATCCGGATGTCTCTGAGGGTTTGGGTAAAGTTTCCCAAAGTTGCATTTTTTATACTTACAACCACATCAATCAGTTCCAAAGAACCACACAAAAGCAGTGTTACATTACATTGAAATGCTTTATTTTCAGTGAATACAAAAAATAATTTTATTGAGGCCAGATAAATATCTTTTATATCCTACGTTTATCACATTTTTGTCAGAATTTCTTTTTATTCGTGTTAGGGGAGGGAACATTCAGAACTTTAGGACTTGACTTCGCTGAAATGCATCACAACAATCGTCATGGCGACAGAAACGTTCCAATCACATTTACCAATCTTAATAGCTTGAAAGCACACAAAAAAGCCCATCCATTGAGTTAAAGCCATGGACAGGTCAGTTAAAGTGTAGAAGCACTGTGGTACATGCCCATGGAATGCAGTACAAAAATGCGTTCATATACATACATATATCGATGAACACTTGTTTTTGATTCCGCTATCCCCTAAAGGCCTATGATGTGGCAAAAAAAGATAAATACAGCAGGGATCGTGGGTTCAGCACTTCATGAGTTAACAAAAGCTCGTCTAAATGAACCTTCCTTCCCCTTAAACTCGCTTGTCTAGTCCCGCGTAGCGACCGATGGCGTGAAACACTGTATGAGCTACAGACTAAGGCACTAATAATAACACTACAGACCTGACTGACGAGCGGCGGACGCCAAGTCCCCGAATACCACTGGATTCACACCCAACTGTTAAAAAAAGACAAAATGATTTTATGCTAAGGCTATTCGTAATAAAGGTTTGGGATCAGCGGGCCGTTAACAGGCCGAGTCCTTCGAAATCTGCATAAATTTGAATCACAAGCCATGCACGTTCACAGTATGACTCACGCTTACGATACACTGAGGTTAATATTGAAACACGGCCTGTAGAACAAGACAGAAGAACCAAACTTCACAATCAAATAAAAGTAAAAAACCCAAACAGTCATTTGTTGGAGCGAGCCAGCTGTTCAGCTCAGTCACGCTTGGCACACATGCATTTAGGGTTCAAGGTGAACTGCAGCGATGCATTGCTGCAGCCAGTTTCATCCGATCTCTTCATTCTTTTCATTTGAGACTTTTATCGTTTTTTTGTTTTTTTTTTGTTATAGTGAAAATTTTGCTGCCAAACAGGGTGAAGTGAGTCAAGCAGATCCCTGGCAGAAATTCAATATTGCTGGAAAACAAGACTAATTACTGAGAGCGGAAGGGTCAACGTTAATGTGGGGAGTTAAAAACCGTCGCCTGAAGCACACAGACACAGTGGTGAGTGTATTTTACTGATTCAGGGCGTCTGAGGTATTTACAGATCTTCCTCTCCACTCACTCCAATCAATTTCTTCTACATTATTATTTGCCATCTTCTAACTTTCTCCTTTAGCAGGAAAGAAACCAACACCGCCCCCTACAGCACCATCCACCCTATTGCATTTTAACTAAACTGGTTATACTGGAGGTTTCACTATGTTCAAATGATTGTTGAAAACTATTTTTGCTTCCAGAAAGACAGGTGAATAATAAATATTCGGTACACAGATAAAGGGATTTCCATGAGAACACGCTGCACACGATGACGCCTACATTCACAGGCTCAGACCAAACTTGTAACTAGACCTTGAAAAGATCTCTTTCATGTGAAGCCCATCAATATCTGCATTAAAAATGATTAGAAAGAAAGAAAAGAACCTTTATGGCTGTCTACAGAGGTCCAAGAAACCACCAGTGTGCAAAAATAATTAAAACCTGTCTTCATGTTCGTGTTAAAGACCACTCCATCAAACAACACTCCATCAGTGGGATTCACACAGACACCAGAGGGCTAAACCGGAGCTAAAAGGCCGACATTCACCAGAGTAGTGAGCAAACGTGTTCGGAGCTGCAGTTTAAAGGCTATATCACGACAAACGCCAATACAATCAAGTCTGCGGTTTAAAAGGTTGTGCGCTGGAGGTGCAGTTATAAAAGAAAGTGGCCAAACGGTAGCTGCTCGGCTTGCCTGCGGTGTGTCACATTCTAATAGGTACACGGTAAAGACAGAGAGAAATCGGCTCTGCGGTCAAATCACTACAAACTGTGCTTTTCTTTCCAGAAGGTAGTCGGGTCCACAGATGGACATTCGTGGGCTGCAGACCCTTGTTGCATTTATCCTGAAGATGCCACACACACACGCAAAACACACACGGAGGATGCTGATTTGACCCACACAAACAAAGGTGTGCCCTTCACACTGAAGCAGTGGTCAGCCTGTGTGTGTGTGTGTGTGTGTTTAGTTGTTGTCCTCTCTCAGTTCGCTGGGCAGAAACTTGTACTGTTGCTGTCTGATCTGAGCCAGCTTCTTCCTGGCCTCTTCCAGCTCTCGCTCCTTCCTCAGCATCTCTTCCTGGGCCGCAATGATCTGCACAGGTTAAAAACAAAACCTTTTATTTCAAAAAGCCCAGGAAAAACATCTCACTGTGAATTACATTTCAAAAGATGCCAAACGGGAAGCCTTCTCAGAACCTTCTGGGTCGTTTTACCTGCGCTATTCCACCCACGAACTTGGTCTTCACCACGACGTTGTCGTCATCGGCTTTGTTGAACGCCGCATTCTGAGCTGCCCGCACCAGGTTGTCGGACGCCTTCTTCACCGCGTTCCCGGCAATCTGTCGGAAGAAGAAGAAGAAGTAGAAGAAGCCTCAATTTTCCTAGACGATGAGCCGAGTCCCACTTCCTGTTGCGTCACCTGGAGTCTCCGCATGGCCTCAGAGTCCTGGTCGGCCTTCACCTTGCAGGCCACCAGCAGCTGAGCCGTGGAGGCCGCCACCTGTTTGGCTGAAGAAATGAGCTTCTCCTCGCTGGCGTGGCCTTGCACCGAGGCGTTGGCCGCCTCGCACAGGTTGCTGGTGGCCGCCGCCACCATACGAGCCTGGAGGAGAGTTTCAGGTGTTTCTGGGTGGAATTCGGATTCCAGGAGAAAGCGGTCTTCTCTTCTATGACACACTCACAGCGGAGATGAGCCCCTGGGACCACTGTCCATCGTCCTCCGCGTTGGCCGAGATCAGACCCACTTTGCCCTGAGCCACCAGCTCTCTCTGCGCAGCCGAGGCAGATTTGACCAGAGCGCTGGTGGCTGCGGCGATGGACTTGGCCGCTTCCAGGATCTGCTCCTCGAAGTTCAGCGTCTCATCCGCCTGCTGAGGTGAAGACAGAACAACCATTTAAACAGGATTATTCTTCCCCCCTCTTTCACTATTTCAGTCACTTTTAGGGCTTTAACTAAAAAAATCAGGTCAATTGTTTACGACCAATTCTGAAACACGCATAAAGAAATGATCAAACTCTTACTTCCACAAAGTTTTTACAGCCAGTGTAAAAGTTAATTTACCAAGTTAACTGTGCAGACACACACACACACACGCACACACACACAGACACTCTGTAGACAGAGCGGGACACTGTAGGAATATGTTTGATATATAGTTGGGACTGAATAACAACCTAATATATCAAACATATCAGACAGAGCCCTGCAGAGAAGGCCTCCGGTGGTGGGGGCAGGCAAGCAGGAAGGGGGGGGGGTGTTAACTGGGAGCTCGGGGACATACACAGGGACAAGTGGACAGATGCTCTGAGGGAAATATGGTGGAAGCATGAAAAAAAAAAGGCCAGATGAGAATAAAATGATCCAGAAGTATTTGGGGATTGGGGGGAACGTTCTGGATTATTGTCTCCAAGGCCTGATCATATTTTTTTTTCTTTTTTGATGAAAGGAACTGGGATGGGTTTATGTAGAGAGGAAAGGACAGCACAAGACAGAGCAGAAGGGGCTGTACTGTAACTGTGAAAGTGCACTGATTCATTAAATTAGGACTGGAACCTGACCACAAACAACAGACGTGTTCACCAACAGAGAAAACCATCTAAGCAGAAGATATATGTTTACCGCTCATATGTATGCATGGAAGTTTATGAATTCCATGTTTTTTACACAATCCTCTGTGATGAAAACCCAAACTGGAAGCGGGTGACTGACCTTGGGCTTGGCTCTGGGTTTGAGCTGTTCCAGCTTCTTAGCCGCCGCTTCTATAGACGCTGCCGCTCCCAGCAGCTCCGTCTCTGCGATGACCGTCGGGTCTTCGGGGTCCACCCACTCTGAACCTGAAAGATCCCAAATTAAATTGTGCCCCGTGACCAGCGCGTCAACAGGTCACAGAACCAAAAACCAGAGTGATCACACACGCAAACACACACACACACACATGAAAACACAGCATCCCATGCACAGATGATGGAGGCCAAGACGCAGCATTCACTGCAACAAAAATGGAGCCATTTCTTTAGAGTGTGACGGTGTACAGATTAAAGCGGGGTGGATGGATGGATGATGGATGAATGGATGGAGTCGAGTCTCTGCACGAGACGACACAGTGAGCGGCCGAGATCGGATGAATCGGTGTTAAAAGAACGTGATCAACAGCTCACGACTGGTGGGATCAATGAAAGTGCTGAAAACGATGCTAACTTACCTCCATCTGTAGCGAAAGAAGGAGGACAGGAACATTACCAAAAAGACCAATTAATGCACTGTTTTCTGTTTGTGGGCAATTATAAAATGCACGGTTACAGAAGTCGGAGGCTCCTGCTGGTGATTTCACTCAACGACAGGTTTTTGGTGGAAGGATTTATCATTTTAGTCATTATTTAGAGCATCAGATAAGAAAAACAGGACTACGGCTACTGAAGCAGGTACCTTTCATGGCTTCGGCCGTCTGGATGAGCTCTGTCACAGCGCCTGCCACACGTTTGGAGCAGACTGCCAGCTGCTGCTTGAATTCTGCACTGGGCTTCTGCAGGACCTGCAGGATTATGTGTGAACAGCCTTAAAAACAAACAACCCCCTGGTTCCCTGGACCGAAATAATCGAATCAAGAAAGGTATTTCCAGATTCGTTAAATGCAGTCAGTGGGTATCAAGCGTGTTTTTTTTTTTTTTTTTTAATCTTTGAACCTGTGTAAACTCCTTGCGTATGTAAATGTGGGCAGCGAAGAAAGAAAGCTGCCCGTGCTGCAGCCCACCCACCAACAGCACGTGCTCCAGCAGGTCGATGTATCCGGTGGCACACTGCGATCCAAACATCAGCGCTCTGTTCTTCACCTCCTCGCTCACATCTGGGTGGTAGGCCGCTTGCTAAGACACACCCAGAAGCGCGTCTTCAATACCAAAGACCTCTTTTAAATGGTGTCAACATGGGGATTTGGTTTTCTTTTAACCTTGCAGGTGCTGAGCATGTCTGACATGGCTTTGCGGCTGAGGTTGGCTGTATGGATGATGTCTTCCTGTCGTGCAGAGTTCCCAGCAGCCACGGCTTTAGCGGTTGCAGTGGTTATGCCCTTTGTCATGCGAATAAATTCCTCAGGCGTCGTGGTCTTGGTGGGCGGATCCTTGGACTGGAAGAGCTGAAGGCGGAAAAGAAAGAGAATTCGGCATTGTTCCGCTGAAAGATGTGCAGCGATGCTTCACTGTCACACGCAACCATCAACTCACCGCCAGTTCCTGTTTGATGCACTCGATTGTGGCCTCCAGGGCTCTTGTGCCGCGAGTGGCCTCGTCCTCCACAGCCTTCACCGTCTTCAGCAGCGACGTCACGTTGGTCACCATCACCTGAGGAATGACACGGAAAACATCTGCCTCACATCCTTCTGGGCCATCTTCTGCCTAAATATCTAACTTTCATCCAATGTGAGTCCAGCAAATCGTTTTTCCTGATAGGATTTTGGGGTGGCACTACAGCAACTGAACAATAGGTGGCGCCCAATCCACACAATAAAACACCCCCCCAACCCCAGCCCTGAGGACTGGAAATTAAAAATAAAAAGCGTTTTTTAGAAATTCTCTCTGCACCTCATGCTGTAGAAATGCGTGCAAGCGGTGTCAATGTCCTCAACAAGCATTCATAACACGTCGCGCTCAGACAAACTGTGAAACTGACAAAAAAAAATACATATCACAGCTCGAGGTGATAATGAGCAGTTGTCTCCGAGCTTCAACTGATTTATTTCAGAGACAATAATTCCAGTTTGTTGTCATCTTTAACATGAATTTATAGTGTAAACAAGCTCCAGCACAGCAGGTAGGAATGATTTATATCAATGCAGACCTTCAGTTGTGTAAAAAGCCGATATTTCACATATTTTGGCTTTTTCGGGGTGGATTAAACGCAGCGAGATGGACAGATGCTGTGTTGTGTGCTCAGGCCTATTTCCGGCCTTTAAAAGATGTCTTTTCTGTCCGCTTCGCTCACCTTGGCGGCACTCTTCAGCTGGTACATGGACGGATCATCCGCCGCCTTGCCAGCGGCACATTTGGTGGCACTAATGAGCTCAGCCAGAGCTTTTGCCACATCTTTCACTGCGTTTATCAGAACCACCTGGAGAAAAGGACACCGAATTATCAAAACTGCTCTCGGACGGACAATTAACCCCGAAAGGTCACTGCTCAGCCACCGGTATATGAGAGAACAGAGGTGTGATTAAAACAGATATGATGGGGGAGGAACGGGGCCGGCGAACCTGCGTCTCCGGGTCGTCGGAGCCGATGCTGGTGGCTCCCAGTTTAACCACATCGGTCAGCTGGGTGATGGTTTTGGCAGAGGATTGGGCAGCCTGAGACAGCTTGTCCTGACCGGACGCTGCCCCGGACACCAGCATCTTGGTGTCCTCAACCAGAGCTTTAGCCGTCTTTAAAATGTTCTCCCTAAAAGAGGACAAAGGTTGCTCATCACGTTTGCTAGGCAATATGTCAAGATGTTTTCCTGGATGAGCGGACACGAGGGTTTTCTTTCAACTGCAGTCACAACGGAAGTTAAGCAGGTATGACTGCCGGCAGATCTGGGAGGTACCCAGGTTATGAATTTCAAAATAAGGAAAAGAGAAGGCATTCCCTCACTTTTTCCTCTTATAATACTTCCTGCAACAAACAGACGGCACACGCCATCGCCGAGGCAGCTGCTTCTGTGATTGCTTCACTCAGTTTTTCACAGTTTGATATCTTAGGAGGTTTCAAATGTTAGAAAGTTTATCCTGAAAACTCCGGTCCTTCTTCCAGCGATCACGTGTCACGTGTTCAGTGACACAACATTTTTAAACACTGATTAAAACTCAGTTTCCATTCTCTGCCTCTCCTTTCGTCTCACCAGCAGCGCCAGGAAGAGATCTGACAGTCAATTTTTCACAGCCTGAGGATAATTTGTGGTTTCCGACTTAAGAGGTTTCCTGCCCCCCCCCCCCAAACCCCCCTAGTTCTGACAGCTTATATGTCATTCTGTGTCGGAGCTGAAAAACAGCCGGAGGGCCCATCTTTGAGTCAGGTCTCGTACCGGCGGGCTCGCTAACGCCGGGTTCTGGGTGCCCACCTGTGGTCAGCGAAGGACTCCTCGTTCTCTGCATTCAGCGTGCCGGCGGAGGCGAACATGATGGTGGTGTCGAGATCGGCGATGATGCCGGACACGGCGTTGGCGGCTGTGATGCAGGCCTGGGTCCCCTTGTTGCCCGCCTGGAGGGCAGAGAGCACCAAGGACACCTGAGGACGCACAACACACAATTCATCACACAGGCGGCAGGTTTCCTCTCGCCACGCCTTCCTCGCTGCCAGACGCAGTATTTAGCAAAGGACTGATTTACGCAGGCAGCGTTTGAAGCCTCGAGCTCATCATTTGACCTGAAGGATGGGAGAAAACAAATAAAGCGGCGAACCCTCCTCCGCTTGCAAAACACACAAGAGGCGGAGCTTGAGGACACAAACGAAGAAACCCATGCTCACATATAGCTTCTAAAAAGCTGAGCAGGGGAGCTCTGTGTGCGGCCATTACCTTCTCCGTGACGACACGGGCACAATCGATGAGCTCCCGCTTGGTGAAGCTGTCAGAGGGAGTGATCTGCAGAGCTCCAGCCTTCTGCACGAGGAAGATGCAGCCATGTCCTAGGTCCTGCACCCGCGTCTTAATCTGGAAACCGATCTGGATGACACACAGGTCGGAACGTGAAAAAAAAATAGAACACAAAAAACCCAAAGCTACAATCCGTTTATCCGTGGAGCCATGAACAAGAGCTCGGGTACATGGTGTCATGCCTGTAAGAGGACGGACCATCTTGGTAATAGTGAGGAAAATCGACACCCCGGGCACGGCCCAGGACAGCCTCACCTCCTCCGGCTCAGCGGTGTGGGCTGCCAGTCGGCCCTGAACCGCCAGCTGGCTGTAATCTCCGGTCACTTGAGAGGCCAGGGCTCCCAGCTCATCAGGACACGTCACCGATTTGGTTATCTGGGGTGCAAAAGCACAACGAGCCTCGTCACAAACACAAACATGTGGTCATCTCGCTTAGATATCGCTGTCGGACATCATTTGTGGCTGGATTCACACGACAAGTTGGTTGAAATTATTTAATGGCTAAATATTTACCCATTTCCTCTGAAATGATAAAAATGTATCTTAGAAAGACGAGTGTTTTGAACGCTTACCATCTCCTGAGCGGTCACAGCAATGGCCTTCGAGTGTTTCACCATGCTGGTCTGGTAATCCACAAAGGAGCCCTCCGGTGCCGACGGCGTTCCTTCATCCAGCTGATGGGAGACAAACAGGACTCTTACTTATTTTGTCTTTTTACAGACAACAAGTAGAAGCATCTTCGGATAAGCGACTGTCATAGCATCTGTTGAACACCCTTTAGAATAGATCTGCCTGTTCACATGCCATTTTACATCTGAATAAACACAATAAATGAGAAACACATTATTTATTGTTCACTTTCTACTCACACACGGCCTCGGCTTAAAAAAAAAAACAAAACCCAGCAGCAGCAGATCACAGCGCATACATTAGCTTTTCAATTCTGCTATTTTAAGATGACAGTGATGAATGCTGTGAATCCCGCAAGTACAAGTCTGCAGAGTCAAACGACACAACAAAAATCAGCTGTTTTGGATAACATTTCCTCAGAAAAGCATTTTAATTCACCTGCACTGCAGTTACAGTCGGGTGATCATTTTGGGCGTAGATTATCTAGGAGGATTAGCGCTTTTAATCATCTATAACAGAGCGAGAGGCTTAAAAACTCGCTCTATGACCGGCAGGGACGCTGCTGATCCTGGCTTTTCCCGACTGTTGGGCTTGTGCCATTCTGCCATCACTTGAGATAAAACATTTTAATTAGGTAGAAACAAGATAAGATATCTGCTGTGTTGCTCCAGGCAGCCACGTCTTTTTTTTTTAAATTTCCATGACAGTTTAGCAACGGCAGCGGCAAAATGTGCAACAACCAAACACAAAGTTTTATAAGCCGTGAATGAAAGTGAGCAACTAGAGCTGACTTTTCTCTGCAGCTAGAACCCTCAGATCTATGAGATCCTCTGAACCCAGAGTGGTTTTAAGTGTGTGTGTGTGTGTGTGTGTATGTGTGTAGTGTCGTTTTATTGCCAAGCAGCACCTCACCTTGGCCATCGCCTCTGTGATGGAGTCCACCATCCCTTTCCCACCATTCCCACTTCGCTAGCCGCCTCGTTGAGCGTCACCATGATGTCATCCACCGCCTCCCTCATCAGCATGGCCGCCTCCGCTATTGCGTCGTGGGTGTGGAAGGCCTGCGCGTGACCGCAGCACGTTTAGACGTTGCGGATCGCCCTCGGCGCAGAGCGGGGCTGCCGGGTCGACCGTTCTACCTTGGGGTTGCCTCCGCCTTCCTTGGCGGCGTAGAGCATCTGCAGGGCCGACTCGGCCATGGTCTTGGTCTGGTCCAGGAACGTCATCTGCTGCTGGTGGTCCTTCAGCTTGGAGGCCACGCCCACGGAGGCCTTGATCAGCGGTTCGAAGTAACCCGCCAACTGGGTCACCTGTTGAGAAGGGGCGGTGTGTTCAGTGAGCTGTCTGAGAAGCCCCCACATTGGGTTTTTTTTGGTCCGAATGGCTCAATGAGAACATAAGAACAGGTGTAGTCGTGCAAACATCACTGTTACTCCGTCAGGCTCTGCTTTTAAAGTGGAGTAATTAACTCTCTCTGCCCTATTTACCTTGTGTCCTAGTTGGGAAGCTTCGCCTCTGGCAGCGGTGGAAACGGGGTCGATTAAGTGGCCAATTTCCTGCACCGTGGATGTGAGCTGTTCCTGCAGCGCCTCCAAACACAGAGGGTCACGCAGCGTAAAAAAAAGGCACAAACTAGCGTTTGTGCTGCTTTCATGCAGCAGAGAATCCAGACAAGTGCCGGATGTTGAAGAAATAAAACAGTTCCTTTCATTTTACAGAGCTGAGGGTCAGCACAGGAGGGAGAGAACCAATATTACCACCATAGTAGAACATCGGCAACTAATCGATAAAAACGGGGGCAGGAGGGTGAAAACTGTCATTTTCTGTTTACCTCCAGGGAAATGTCGTCTCTGCTGGGTAAGTTCTGGCTGACTGCTGCCAGAGAGGCCTGCTCAATGTCCCGGATACATTTGTTGATGTTATCGATGGACGAGTCGCACTCCCGCTGGCCCGGGGCCTTGTCACTGCCAGGACAAATGAAAAAAAACAGCTAAAATCAGGAAAGAAAGTTCAGGAATGATGTTCTGAAGGGGACGGGGAAGCAGGGAGTCTTTTATAGTAAACGCTTAAGACAAGAGAAAAAGAAAAAGTGCAGAAGCTGTGAAAAAATAGAGATGGACAAGTTCCAGGAAGCACTTGTAGCGTCGGGTTCTGGTTCCGTTTGGACCACATCTGCGACGAGAGCTTCAGCGTCGTCCGCAGTAAACTTAGGTGGACATCTACTGCCATGCCCAACGGCACCCTGGCACCCCACTCTGTGCAACTATCAGGGTTACAACACTGCCTGGGACTTGTGTGTCTCACCAGCGTCGCCGTCTTCTCGTTACAGAAGAGCAGCGTGAACTTCACTTTCAGTTAAAACATTCCAAATGACCCAATTTCACCTCCTTAATAAAATATGTTGAATTAAGAACAGCTGAAACATTGAAAAATACAAATATATATGATATGGTAAATGAAAGAGTGTATAGATCTCTAAGGGGAAGTTGTGATGATATTTCCTTAAACATCTTTAGACAGTTGCTCTTGTGATTCACCGACCGGATGGCTGTGATCAGGCCCTTGATGGAGTCGGACACGGTGCGGGAATGGCCGGCCAGAACCGACCAGGTGGGCGGATCTTTGGGGTTGATGACCAGCGAGCGCGCCGTCTTCAGCAGGTGGGTGGAGCTGTCCAGCATGGAGCAGGCAGACTGAAGGATGGGCTCCTGCGCCGTGCGCCCTAAACAAAGAGGAGGACGTCGATGAAGCCGGAGCGGAAAACAGCCTCCGCGTGTCCCACAGAGGCTCGCGGGGTCGTACTTCGCGGCTGATCTGAGCAGGGACGCTGGCGAACTCCGGGTTGGAGGCGAATATGGCCAAGTTTTCCACGGCTTCGATGAGCGGCGCTGTGGCCACGCGACAGCTGTTCCTGTTTTCATCAGAGAAGTCTCCATCCAAGGCCTGGAAAAGGAGAGGGACAGAATCAGGGCACAAATTCATTTAACAGAAAAGGAGGCACAGCACAGGTTAGCAAAAATTTCCCAGGAAAAACCAAATGCCTCCATAATAACAGATCCATATGTATTTAATTGCATTTGTTTACTTTTTATTCTAAGCGGAATATGTGGCTGCCTGCCCCTAATGATGGGTTTGAGGGTCGTTTAATCACTATTTCCAGATTTTGCTGGACCACCGCCGGCGTGAGGTTTGATCGTATCATCAGCTCACGTCCAGATTGATAAACGTGGACCCTCACGTGGAAAAGGTCGGGCCCCGTGGATAATTACACAGAGTCATTACAGGAGTCTGGTAGGAGCGTCACAGCTCACAGCTGCATGAGAAAAAGGTCCAGAAGAGGAATTTGGATCGGCTAGATAATTTATATGTTCAGCCAGGGATAACGGTTACGGTCCTTGATTGTGTGCACATTAGATTACTATTTGCCCATAAATGATGTGATTTCAATAAAAAAAAACGCCAAGCAAAAGCTTAATCCATAACGCCAAAACACATAATCCATTTAAAATCATTTAAACAGCGTCTTTGGATAAAGTCAACATAGTTTTATTTCAAAACCTAAAAGTATCTCTTTGAACAGTTTTTTGGGTCTCCTTTATAAGAGAAAAACCAACCTTGATGGTTTTGACCAGGTTGGCGGTGCTGTTGGCCACCTCCTTGGCAGACTGGACAAAATGTCTCTTGGCTGCTGGGTTGGTTGTCTTGGACGACGCCAGGCGGCAGGCGTTGCACAGGGCCGAGGTGTGCTTGGCAACAATGGTGGCTGCAGAGAGAACCTGGGCCGCACGCAGAGGGCTGTGAGATGTGCGGTAAACGCACACTCTGACGTCCCGGGTGGGGTTTGCGTACCTGGGAGGGGCTGCTCTCCGGGTCGACAAGATTCTGGCAGGCCATCTGAATTGCCTGGTTAGCTTTGGCGAACTGGACGGGATCCACCAAGCCCTGATGTCCCGCCTGACTGTTGGGATCAGACACACCCACCAGGTACGCCGCCTGTTAGGAAATTAAAAAAAAAACAAAAACAAAAAAACAAGCACCCATCACCAAAAAGAATGAAAAGCAAGAAGCTCTTGTTGGTTCCAGCGTCGTCTACCTGTCCCGCCGCTTCAGTGAGGCCGCACAAAGCTCTGGAAGCAGATCCCACACAGTCTCCGAACGCAGCCACGTCTCCGTTCTTGCAGTTCATGGAGATCCCGGCCATGGATTCTCCCAGGACCTGCGCGGAGCGTAGCGGAGGCTCGGTGGGGAAAACCGTCTCCATACCTGCGCGCAGGCGGAGCTCTCCCTACCTTGGAGTTCTCCATCACGCTCTCGATGCAGTCAAAGTAGGAGAGGTCGCTGACCGGCTCGTTGGGGTGGTCCAACATTCCTCGGACAGCCTGGAAGGATGGGAGAGCCGCAACCCTGGTGTCACCTTTACCTCTAAAACGACCGATCGCATCAGCTTTCAGTTAAGGCTTTTTCAAAATCCTGGTTCACCTCCAGCTCTCTGAGCGCGTTGTCACACTCCTTCTGGCCGGGAGCCTGCTGGGTGCACAGGGTGATCAGCTGGTTGATGCTGTCGGTCACCGCCCTGAACCAGGGAAAAGGGGAAAAAACACCATCGAAGTCATCCCGCCATCCCGGAAAAATGGGTTTTGAACCTTCACGATGGTGATGGAGATGTGATACCTGGCGGCAGCAGCGAGCAAGTTCTTGGCGTTGGCTGCGGCGGGGTCCACAGACAGGCTCTTCGCTGCCAGCAACAGCTTGCTGGAGGCCATGGAGATGTTTTTCAGGCTGCCGATGACCTGCACCTGGTCGTCCTTTTTCTAAAGGGACACAAACGCACCATGAGGACAAGCACAGACTCCGCACGCCTGAACCGAGCTCCTGATGACCCCTCCCCCCCCCGCCGACCTGAGTGTGGCCGGCCATCTCCAGGCCAGCATCCAGGAACTCATCAAAGTCTTCGCTGAACTTTCCAGAAGCTACTGCCAGCTGGCTGCTGGGTCCTCTGGAGGCGTGGACCACCTCCCCGGCCGACTGGTTCAGCTCCTCGGCCGTGTGGTTCAGCTCGTTCTGGGCCTCCTGGAAGGACTTGGAAGCTGGAGGGATCTGAAAGGGAACCAGGACAAGGAACTTTTTACTGCTTCAGCTTCAAAATTAGCGTTCGACCTGAGGTTCTTTAAAAAAAAAAAAAAAAAAAAAAAAAGAGGTACTCACGGTTTCGATCAGCAGCTTCTTGCTGGCCTCCCCGATGCTTTTGAGAGCCATGTCCACGTCCTTCTGTCCAGGCAGACAGTTGACGCAGTTGTTCAGGGAGTGAGACACAGCCTTGGCCACCTGGAACACAAGGAGGCTTTACAGCAGGCCCAACACAAGAAATCCCATGTCTCACACAGAGATCAGTGTTTTCTTGCATTTTTAAGATTTTTTTTCTCAAAATCTGTGTCCTTGAAAGCCAAAACAGAAGATGTGTCTTAATTTACCAAGACCAGCTTCTCTACACCACCTTGGTCAAGATTACCGAGCCTAGTTGTGTTTGTGTGTCGGAAGAAACTCTCCATTTTAGCACCAATAAACCTCTTTGGCAGACCTACAGATAAATAATTGATGCGTTTGGGGGCTTTATTAATGGAGTCCCTTACTGCGTGTGACAGCTGTTCACGTGCATGCACGGCTGAGCTGATGCACACGTTCAGTCATAATTATCAACATGTGCGCAGCTACCTGCGCCATTATTAACACTGATGATGAAACATGCACACACCCTCGCACTGCACAAAACCAATAAATATTCACCCACACACACACATTCTTTTGACTTCATCAGTGCATGTGGGCGTCATCTTCACGGGCTCTCAGACTCCGCCCACACCACCCTGCTCACCTGCGCCAGCCTCTGCTGGCTTTCGGCGTCGCCGGGAGAAACCAGCGCCTGCTTGGCCTCTTCGATGAGCAGCGCCGAGCCTTCCATCACATCGCGCGCCGAGTCCAGCATGGCGGCAGCAGCTTTGGGGTCTGTGGTGGAGGCGGCCACGCCCCGCGCTGCCTGCGCCAGGGTTTTCAGGGCCTGGGCCGTCTCCCTGGCTGCGATTCCTGCGCCAGGGATTCAGATGCAGACAGAGCAAAGGGTTCGAAAATTTAAAAAAAAGACCAATGGAGGACTGTCATTATTTTTTAATTATTTTGAAGAAGTGCTTGCGTCAGCAGCCCCCAACCTGTGTAATGTTCATTTCCTTGTGCAGCACAGGTGAGCAGCTGAGCCATGGAGGATCCTACCGACTTGGAGGTGCTGCCCAGGTCTTGAGCGCATTTTTCCAACTGAAGTAAAAGGTTAACAATAAAGACAAAACAAAAAAACAAAGGCAGCTGAACGCAGCTGAATTAAGCCCCGCTCACCGATTCTCCGGGCAGCGGTTTCAGCTGGGTGTTCACGGCAGCCATCTTGGCGTCTTGCAGCTCACTCCTCAGGGTCTGGATTGCCGTGAGGGCAGAGTCGATCTCCATGGGGCCACAGGCTTCGTGAGCCTGTAGAATGAAGGAAGGCGTGGACGGTTAGGAGCAACAAAAATAAAGTTACCTCTTTTGACGCGAGCTCCATTGACGACACGAATAAAGGAAAACACCGTCAATCCTGCACCCAGCAAACCATGGTTGCTGCGGGGCGGCTGCTCACATTTCTAGGTGTGGGTCCTACCTTCTGGGCCGATGTTCTCAGCTCAGCCAGACAGGTGGCCAGGTTCTTGGCACACTGACCCAGCTGCATGGCTGCAGCCTGATCCGTCACCGTGGGAACAGATGACTTGGCCGAGGTCACCATCTTGCTACCAGGCTAAACAACATAAAAAATATATATAAAAAAGATTTACAGTGTTTCACATCGCGGTAAAAAAGGCCAACCTCAACATTACGGAATAAAAAACGGCCGCTGCTTCAGAAAGATAGGAGAGACCTATTTAAACAGTCCCCAAAGAAACAGTATTTATAACCTAAAACAGCCTGGAAGACGGAACTGGGCCAAAAGTAAAGTTTTGCCGTTTCGGGGAAGATTTTTCAAGACGGTCGTCTCTGGGGGTCTCGGAACTGCACCTGTAGGAAGTTCTGGCTGGCGATGATGAGCGCTAGCTGAGCGCTGAGGTCTTCGGGACTGGCCTGACTGCTCCGCACCCCCTGCACCAGCTGTGGAATGTGGTCTGCCACTGCCTACACACACACACACACACACACAGACACAGGGTCTTCAGTAGAGCCTGTTACACAATCTCCTAAATCAAACTGGTTGCAAGTGTCCGACCGAAGTAAAAACACACTGTAAAAAAAAAAAAAAAAGCGATGAGGTGCCATCGTGATCATACACAAGTTCATGATCCATTAGTTTTGGGTTGTGTTATTTGAACGTCGGATGAAAGCGGCCCTGTTGCGTCTCACCTTGCAGCTCTGCACCAGTTGCTGATGCGCAGCCGTGTTCTTGTTGGAGGCGGCGGCGTTTTGAGCGGCAGCGATGGTCTGCGTGGCTGCAGCGGCGGCCTGCTTGGCAGCGTTCTGAGGAGAAAGGAGGAAGATTTTCACCTCAGGCTGTTTGCAACGGTGGCTGATCTTTAAATGCACGCGGCCGAGTGTCTCGTCATCCACTCACTAAACGCTTTCACATCTGTTCGATTTGTCAGGAGTTTCATTTGTCACCGACCTCCAGTCTGTTAATCAGCTTCTTTTTGATGGCGTTCTGGGCAGCAGCATTGGTGGCCACCCTCAGGCCCTCTGCTGCCTCCCTCAGCCTCTGCTGCTGATCCTCGTTCTCTGGGTACGCAGCCGCGCCCTGGGAACACACACACACACATATACAAGAAAACATTAGTAACCACAGTGTAGAGGATGCCTTTTGTTCCAAAACCATAATAAATAAACCTATTCTGCTCCTGCGTCATTTTTAAAATTCAGTTTTGTTCATAATCTGTTATGTCCTGCTCCATCTGCTTGGAGAGATTTTTTTGCGTTCTCTGTTCAATTTTTAGTGATAATCTCCAAGGTTATAATTGCTAAGGAAAATAATACCAGTAATTGGTATTGAAAACCCATTTTAATTACCTGAAAAAACCCCAAATTTTTATTGTGGGTTCAAAAAATAACTGAAACTATAATCATTAGTTAAAACCTCCTTGTTTCAGACTTAGTCCATTTTGGATTTATAAAAAATTGATTTATTTTACTCACGGATTTTCATTTGAATCATGCACCCAATAAATTACACAAAGTAGAAAAAAAAAAAACTAAAACTAATACAAGAAGTAAACTAAAATAAATATACTTTTTAAAAAAAGACAATTAATAAAACCTAGCGCCCCAGGCCCCAAACCAAATTAAAACTGGCCTAATTACTGAGAAAAAAACCAAAAAAACCCTAAATTTTAAATGAAAAATCTAACCTCAAAAATCACATTAAAGCCATCTGAAAAAAAGGCCACCTGAACTTTACTTAAAACCAAAAAAAATCCAGTCTTTTGTTGACTCAAAAAGTCAGCGAGCGATAACGTGTCCTGGTATCATCGAGCCGCAGCTCTTTATTTTTCTTTTTGTCGCTGAATCAAGCAGCAGCGTTAAAGCAGCTTCCGCCCAGCACGCCGGCGTCTCCCGCTGTCGCTGTTGAAAGATAAGCCTGCCGCCGTTAGGTTAATTAACTGGCAACTCAGAAGCTCCACCTGCAGCTGTGCAAAAGAGGCGCGCACGGCATGAAAGGTGTCATCAAAGGCAACGTTTAATCCTGCAGACGCCGCTGGCCAGAGAAAGATGCACACAGGGAAAAAGCATTTCAAAGGAGGAGAGCCTCTTTTTTTCCAGATATTCCCTGAGCAACATTCATAGTAAAATACCATCGCCAAGATTTCAGATTTTCACCTGATACGGTGTTTAAAAGTGCGGTTCAGGCGGTAGAGATCACACCGAAACATCCGACTGGAGCCTGCGCCCGCTGCGGGCCAGCATTTACTCCCACCGTTTTATTAATCCCGCTGTGCGATTCTGTGAAGGGATAAGGAGGCTAATGTGCAGAGAAACAAGATAAAGAGCTGGAACGTAGAAAGATGGCGCGAGCCCCCGGTGCCCTTTCCCCCGGCAGAACCAAGCAGACGTTCTACCGTTAATCAGCTGAGGTTAAAAAAGGGTGTAAAAAAGAGCCGGCTGGTTGTTTTGGTGTTAATGAGGCAACGTCAGGAATGGCGGGTTGGTTGGAATCTCTGTTTTTCCACTCGAATTCACCTTTGCCGCCTCCACCATCCTCGCCGTGGCGTCCGCCAGCAGTTTGGCAGCCGCCAGCAGCTTCTTGGAGTTGTCCACGTCCACCTCGGCTTCGGCGTCCGACCTCATGGCGTTCACCAGGTCCGAGGTGGCCTGGGCCAGCACCCGGGCCTGACGCACCATCTCACCTGCGCGGAGACGGGGAAGTGAGGAAGAGAGACAAAAGGAGGAACGCTAAAGCTCAACCTGACCACAGCTCATGCAGCATCTTCCTATTAAAAAGGTTTCTATCACCAGCGTCGTTAAAAGATGGCTGGAGAGGGAAAACAAAAGCCTCTTTCCCTTTTGTGGGTGTATAATATCCGACCCAGGACTTTTTCAGCTTTGATGTCTTCGGTCCTTTTGAAAAACATTCCATTTATTAGACTAATGAGGCAAGACGAAAGGGATGGGAAAGGTTGCCGTCATCAAAGCGCTCCTAGCATGCCACAGGAGCTATTTCCGCAGCTACAGCTGATGTGAATCCATCGGCTAATCATGCCAACGCTTCACTGCAAAGACCGACTCCTTTTCTCCAAATTGTGTTTCACATTTGGACTCGTGTGTCGGGTTTCCTAAAACCGCCGGTTTCATCTCTGCAGCTTCACCACGACATCCGATTTCCAATGAACTCTGATTTACAAACATTCCTAAAAAAGTTATGACAATTAGCCAGCGAGTTCAAGAACTTGAGACATATACGATCAATAAATGAAGTTAATATACCCAAACACACTACCTTCATGTGTCGAGGGATATTTAGAAATTTAAACTTTATCAAAACATTCTTTCAAGACATTTAAAAAAACTGGTCCGAACTTCAAGGTAATATCCTCCTAATTGATTCAAACACTATACAAGTTCACAAAGAGTACTTTGGCTTAAAAAGCCTTTAAATTTAGCGTCCATCAGCCTGTCCTTCCTGGACCCACCTGCGTCTCCCATGGAGCTGAAGATGCTCTCGGTGACGGTCATGATGGTGTCGGTGGCCTGGTCGTAGCGGCCGATGGGCTCGCCCCGGGCTGTATACTGGCGGACGTGCTGCAGGAGGTCCTCCAGAGCCTGGCCCACCACGCTGGCTGCTGCGCTCACCTACGGGACAAGAGGAGGAGCAGCATCATCATCATCATCATCACCGTCACCGTTTACACCCCAAAGAAGTGAAGAATTTGTAAAAACACTGCCTGTACAAACTACACTGTAGCTGCTCGGTGGAGGTCTGCGCCCTCCCAGAGCTTCTCTACTTCCATCGGCGGAGGAGAGGCACGCCGGACTCATTATCCTCACGGTTCTTTCATACGGAGGCTAATTATAAACCGCCAGCCTGATCTAACTCACTCGTTGCCAATTAGCGTCACACTCGTCACCCTGACGATCAAAAAAAGGAACCTTTTGGCGTAGATCTGAAGACCGACCTGTTTGAGCAGCTCTCCGTCCTCGGTGGCCGAGAGGCAGGCCTGGATGCAGCTTTCCACGGAGCGATCCACCAGCTTCCCAGCCTCGATCAGCTGCTCCTGGCACACCGGCGAACTGATGGTGGGGCTCACCACCTGCAAAAAAAAGTGACAATGTCTAACGAAAGTGAAGCCTGGAAGTTTTTCCCTTTAGCGATTAGACTTTTGTACATCCGTCCTCCTCAGAGACGCAGAACCATTAAAACAGTCTCAAAAGAAACTGAACAGCCGGTTTTCAGTAAGTACCTGTTTAGCAAAAGCGACTATTCAAATTAGGAGCTGGTGGGGGGGGGGGATTAAACTAATTGCAACCATGTGGGTTGTTCAATTAAACGTGTGCAAATGCGACGAGAGCTCGGGGAGTTATGCTCGGCCTGAATTCATGAAAGAGTTAGATTCAAAAAAATATATTTAGCTGCTAAAATTTGATCAAACAAGCCTCATTTACCAGTTCTGGGATCACAAAAAACAGCCATCCACCCGTCTAGCCGAAACCCACCACAGCAAACACTCCAATGGAATATGGACTCCTTCAGAGTCGGTGGTGTTTTAAAGCTCGATGGTGGGGCAGCGGGTCGACCTTTCACGTCCTACCTTAGCGCAGGCCACCAGCTGGGAGGTGGAGAGGGCACACTGGGTGGCGGCGGCGATGACTCGGTTCTGCAGCACCGTGTCCTCGGCCACCTGCGCCACGTTCTTGGCCTTCAGCACCAACATGGCGGCGGCGTTGGCCACCGCTTTGGCCAGATTCATCAGGATGTCCTGCAACGACCAGCGGCACGGTGGATAAAGCGGTGGTGAGAGAGGCTACGGTGAGGCGATCTAGCAGCATGTTTGGGGATTAAATGTCAGTTTATTATCACCGTGTTCATGCAGGAGATTGAAAAGTCAGATAGAACAGGAAAAGCGATGACGCTTGGATGTTTTTTGTTTTTTGAATCAGGTAAATCATGATGAAGAATACTAGGTTTTACACCTGAAATACAAGGACACGCTTGGAAAATGCAGTTTTTTCGATGTACGGAGAGGCGTGCACAGCGGATGGGTGTGTAGTGACAAACGGTCGGACCGCGGAGTTACCTGGAACCTCTCGTCTGTCTCGTTCTCTCCGATCTGGCGCAGGAGGTCTCCGCTGGCCTGGCCGATGCTGCCTGCTGCCGTCAGCACGGTCTGTCTGGGCTGTTGCGCGCACACACACACACACACACACACACAGTCACACACACATACACCCAATATGAAGCTCCGGATGCCCCAGACCTGCACAATCCTACGTTTTGTAGATCAGCAGTCGACATCTGCACGGAGCATTAACTTCTGAATGAGGCTTTCACACCAACATCCTAATGGAACCCAGAGCATTCGGAGTCCCGAGGAACCAGAGTGCAGCTGCATGGGGGGCCAGTGGCCCCAGAAAGCGCCACACCGGCTGACTCGTTTCGGACGACTCTGCCGTCTGAGTCAGCTGATTAATGCACGCTCGCGGGGAAGGGGAGGGAGGGAGGGGATCTGTTTTGGGCTACATAGACTTGAAAGTCTTTGTTTTCTTTAACACTTTCAATTTTTGTGCATTTTTATCTATCTTTAGACGAGTCTGGAATAAAAGTAACATTACTGATAGAACATGCAGACAGGCAGTAGGAAAGGTCTGATACTGAATGTACGTCTGGCTCTAACTGGAGTCAAGAGGGAAAAATCCTCGATTTCCTTTACCAGAGACAAGAAAAGGAAAATCATCTACTCGGGTTCCCAAAGGTGTGACCACGGGGGGGGTCTCACCTCTCCAGACGCGGGTTCCACAGCCTTCAGCAGGTCGGACACGGCTCCCGCCAGCGTCCGCGCCGCCCTCATCAGGTCGTTGCCTCCGCCGACGTCGTCCTCCATCAGCGCAGCCAGCAGCTTCACGCCCTTGGACATTTCCGTCAGGTTGGAGGAGATGGTGGTGATGGCGCAGCCCACCGCCGTGTAGTCCGTGTCGGTCGGATCGCCTGAGGACCAGGGAAAGGGACAGCAGAAATGAAAACCGATGGAACTGACGGTTTTTCCCAACCTGTCTGACGGAGAGGTCCTCTTATAGGATCGATAAAGGGGACGGTTATCTCCGTGGAAACCCTCAATGATTTCCTACGGCCGCCCCAGAGGTAGATCAGTCACTGACCGGCTGTGAGGTTGACCACAGACGCCGTTCCTGCCGTGATGGCGTCCACCTGGGAGTGGATCTCGTGTTTGGACTCGTCCATCTTGTTCTGGATCCACACCTTCGATGCCTGCGCAGACGGAGGAAGAGCACACACTCAATGGCCACTTTTACCAACCGGACGCACGTACGGCGCAAAAAACATGCACACGGCCACTTTCAGGCCAGGTTTGGCATTTATCAATCTGGACCCGAGCGCACGAGCCACTCTGGTCTCACGTCAGGTCTGGATGCAGCACAGAAAAAGTCTTTAAAACATGTAAAAATACCGAATAAACAAACCTAAATGGGTCATTAAGCACAAGCAGCTACTTAGTCTGTACAGATTAAAAAGTAAATGAATATCATTGAAGAAAATGAAGAAATAGATCAGGTTTTCACTGAGGCGTTTTGATTAACCTGATAAAGTATAACGTGTATTTTCCTGAGAAATTCGAGTGAGGTTTGTTCTTCGGTGTAATTACTTTGGTTTTTCTGACCGAGTTTTTAACTTCTTGTTGTTTATATTTTGGGCACTCTTGTCTTTTTGGTCAAAGTAGATGTTTCCTATTTTTCGTGGTCATTGACAAAACATCTAATAATCAGCAAACCTGCCACAGAAGCATCTGTCCTGTTTGTCCTGTTTTGACAATCGGTTTCAGTCGTCTCATTTATCGGGACTCCCTAATATTTTTGCTGGGATTTTCCATCTCTTGAATTTTAATGCGTCTTTTCGCACCGTGACTCCTGCACTCAGATTTGCAACTGTTTCTATGCCAGATTGATACACGAGAGCCAATATCACAAAGGAGCGAGACTATTTCTCAGTAGGAGCACTCAGATCGACATTACCATGTCCTGCCCCAGCGGGGGGAGATTGTCCACCTCATCCAGGTCGATCTGGGCTTTCTGCACCGCTTGCATACTGGTGTTGATGGTTCCCATCAGAGCCTGCTGGGCTGAACTCTACATATTCAAAGAAAAACCATCAAATAATTCCAAAAATCAGCAGACCTCATTCGATGCAGCGACGCATCGCCCGTCTCACCAGGGGCGGCATGTGGCCGCGGTGCATCTGACCCATGGTGATCTGCTGCTGGGCGCAGGGCATCGTGCCCATGCTTAGAGACTCGGTGCCGATGGAGCCGGAGCGGATCACCCCCGGCAGCGCCACCGAGCCGTGCTCCACGCGGCCCACGCGGTTGAACTGCTGCTGCAGGATGGTGGACCTTCGGAAAGAAGACGATACAGCAGCGATGAAGAGACGCCGCACAGGAGAGGTGTGAAGCTGCACGTGGGACAGATTCATGCTGCACACTCCTGCAGACGGGGAGCCTTTAGGGGTCGTTAGAACGTCCTTTTACGTTACAAATGCAGCCGAACAGTGACACAACAATAAAAAAGAAAAGAATTCTGTGTGCGTGTGTGTGTGTTTCTGGAAAAACTCTGAGCGGTCTGCAAAACTGCGTTGGTTTATGACCCCAGAACAAGGAGAGACGCCACTCGGTTCTCCCACTGCATGGTTTTGAGGACAAAGCTCTCTTTTTCTATGACAGCATTCAGGCCTCCAGTCTTTGGGCTCAAACCACCAAGACAGGATGCAAAAAAATGGATTTTCTAAGTCAAAAGCAGAGCGGCACTTAAACTGAATGTGGATTAGGAAAAAAAAAATAATAAAAAATCCACCATTAGTTACTGTTCGCTGTAGACAAACGATGTAATCCGCATCTCATCAGCAAACGTTCGCGGGGCCTTCGCTCGGAAGCAGAATTTGCTCACATAATGATTATCTCTAAGGATAATGTCAAGCTACCGAGGTGTTCATGTGGTGAAATGAGTTTCTGCAGAATGGATGTGCGTGTCGTGTTCAAGAACGCTGCTGAAAAGGAAATTAAACTTAAAAAAAAAAAGGAAAAAGGAGCCAGGTTGATATAGTCTTTGCTGGAATAATATGCAATAACATGGACAAGCCATTACAGCTGCAGTGTTTCAATAAAATCATGAAATATAAAGCACTACAAGGATTTTCCCAGACTTTACTGAGGTAATCTAATTTTCTGGCTTTTGTAAGGCATTTTTTTGTAATATTATTGATTGTTAGAGCTTTTTTTTTGCAATATGTTAGCAAACTTGTCAAAAAACCAGGAATAGGCTTCAGCTGTCTGCTGCTTTATCTGCCTATAACTGGTCGGCTGATGGACTTACAACATTATGGTTTTCAACATAAATCCTGAGCCTCTGTACTTTTGCTAAAATCCTTGTGACCTTCCCGCATATTTTAAAGCATAAACTTGAGTTTTAAACACGAGTTCCATGGCCTTTCCTGCTACGAATCTATCAAAGCAGGAAATTCCCATTTTGTACAACTGATCGGACTATTTCGTGTTATAGCCATCCTGGCCAAGCAAAAGCTGCTGCCCTCATGCTCTTTGTGGGGCCGAAACGACTTTAAATGCGACTTATTCACGCACTTTTTCGGAGACACGGATTCCTCGAGCATGGTTGACTCCTCATCTCCTTCCAGTCCAAAGCGATCTTTGCTTTGCTTCTGCAGGAAACAGAAGAACCCAACATTTATGATACAACTGGAAAAACAACTGGTCTCAGACAGTAAAACTAAAGTAAATCTTTGGATGGACGTTTGCTTGTGAAATAAATCCTTCTTAGTCTGCGCGAGAGCCAGATTGCAGATGTAAACGTGCAAGCATGCAAGGGCAGTAAATCACTAGCGCAGTGACTGTTGAAGCTACCGTGGGAGTTCAAAATCGGTGGAATTTCCTGGTCCCAGGGGACCGACCTGTGTCTGAGTGTCTGTGTGTGTGTGTGTGTGTGTGTATGTCACCTTTTTCAGGATGATGTCAATGTAACCGGCGATGAGCTGGGAAATCTGCTCCCCTTCAGTGGTCTGCACAGAGTAGTAGCTCTCCTGGTACTCCCCAAAGTCCTGCAAACATCCACATGGAGTGGGCCATGGAGTGCGGGGTGGGGTGGGGGGGTGGGGGGGGGTGGGAGAAAGGTGCAGCTGCACACACGTGCTTGCTTCTCTCACCAGGGGTGAAGCTCTTGGGTGACGCCGCCCATCTCTTCACAGTGGTCAGGGGCCACTCCTGAACCACATCTTTGGTCCGCTCGTCCACCCGCATCACAGATTCTTTGGTGATCCCCAGCAGACGCGGCACCAGCTTGTTCTTACTCTTCATCTTCTCCTGCATAAAACAGCAACGACTTTAATCCTGCTGGACCCCGGAGCTACAGCCGGGGGGCAGATCTCTTGTATTCACTGCCAGCCATCGATGCGTTGAAGACGTGACGCGTTTTGTTGCGCGGCAACTCGGCCGCGGCGTCAAAATGTGTTTACACGGTCATGTTCCTGGAATCTGTGTGGTCACAGACGTGTGTGAGTTCTGGTAATGTCACATTATTTGGTCACAAAGTGGCAAAGCAGCATTTCCAGTGATTTATTTACAACAGATTGCTGCTACTGTGGTCACACGCACATATGCACCCCACACACACACACACACACACACACACACACACACACACACACACACACACACACACACACACACACACACACACAGCCTTCGAGTTGAGTCAACTACAAATCAGTGAGTATGCAGCACATCTGCACAAGATAAAGTCAGTTTTCATGCATTATAAATATAAACAATTTTTTTTAATATTTATAATTTATATAATATATAAATGTATATAATCTACATTCATAATTTATATTTTTTTATTTTGTCAACATTTTACAAATGCTGAAAAATACAACCTTGATAGTCTATATCAACGCTGGAGAGAACGGACATGATATAGAAATAGAAAATATGCATATTAAATAGTAACGGTAAGTTATAAATTATATTTCTAATTAAAAAACCCTAAAATCATCTTTTCCCAGCGATCGCATTCACACTTCTAATAATAAAATCCTGCAGCGCTCCCTAATGTCTCCTTCTAAAGCAACGCATGTATCTCTGTCCATTAGTACTGTGTTACGCTGCTTAAATGGTTGCATAAAGTATTAAAGGAGATAAAAAAGACACAAACAAGCGAGTCCATTTGTCAGCTGTGTTTCCTTCGCTCATCTGCCCACATTCTTTCATTTTCACACACCAGAGACGAGAGTCATAATAAACTCTGCTGCGGTTTATCTTTCCTTTGTTTCCCTAAATTCTTCGAATGCACTCGGCCACTAATGACTCCATCTCATTGCTCCACGAGTCCAAAAGATTTGGTTTTTCTTTCTGGATTTTGTTCAGATGGACAGACGGTGATGGGCTGTGACAGGAGGGCAGAGAGGGGACTTGTGGAAATGTCCTGAGGGGCCCGTAAAGGCTGGCAGGCCTTCGGGGGCCTGTGGCTTCAGCCGCCTCAGGACGCCAATCGTAGCCCCTTTATGAGGTTTCCGCTCTGCCGGATCGCACTCGAGGGTGACGGAGAAGACAAAAGTGGGCAGGTACGCCATCGACCTGATGGAGCAGAACAGAAACTGGAGGCCTGGGAGGCGGTCCAAGTTTTCATTTTAAACTTCGGGGAATAAAAGACAAGTTCAGTGGCGACTTGTGGGGCTGTTCGCTGCTTCCGTAATGGGATGAGACGAGTTCTGGTGTTTCAGTTCCATGTTTGTTTCGAGTAGTTCATCCCAGGCCTGTTGAAAAGCCAAGATGGCTGTGGCAGAAGCTCAGCGAGAGCAAAGTAAGCGACTCCTTCCAAGCAATTCAAAAAAATTATCCTAGTTTTCCCACAAACGCTGGGCAATGAAGCCAGAAATGGCGACGGCTGGGAAAGCCATCCATCACGGCGGACGGGAGCGCTTTTCCCTGACTTCCCACTGGGTGTCCTCCGGGTGACAAATGATTTCAGAGCGACGACTGATCTGTCACTCGCGTCACAGCGCTGACACCGGTGCTACATCAGCGAAAACGCTGCTTTCAGCGGACGTGTCAGCGGGCAGCTGGACTTTCTCCGGAGGAAAACGCTCTGCGGCGTTCCTGTCGGCCACCCATCACAGGCCTTCGGACAGACCGGCTGCTGCTGCAAGACCTCCAACTGCTGGGGTATTCTGATTTTCCCCATCCACAATGACAAAAATGCTCAGAGGGAGCCATTTCTGCTTCTGGCTCAGATGACACACGGACCCCCTGTTGAGTTCCGTATCAAACTATTCCTTTTTTTTTTATCTAGTAAAGACCAAAACCCAGAGAAAAGATTTCACGCTTCAGAGATAAAAGGCTCCGGCTTCATTTCAACCAATTCCAAAAAATCTGCTTCTCTCCTTTGATTCCAAAAGAACCCAAGGCATTATTTTTTTTCCTCCGCTTGATCTTTTTTAATGGAATAAACCGGCGCCGCCTGACTTTGACGTCTTACCTTCACCAGGAAGAAGGAGACGCCGTACGTGCGGAGGGAGCGCGCCAGCTTCACGTATTTCACCTTTGCTTCAATCTCCGTCATTTCGCCGCAGTTCTTGTGCTCCTGCGGGTTCCAAATAAACATGCGTTTACTTCAGTGACCCGGGAAACGGAACTTAGTGACAGGACAACGTGCGCACAACCTGGAATATTTTCTTCTCGGCTCCTCTCTGCTTGATGTACTCTTTGGGCAGAAACTCCTTCAGGCTGCAAAAGCAATTACAACAAGAGCTGAAACGAATGCGGAAACTACGAGAACCAGTTTTATCCGCCACCTTTTTCAAAACGGTGGTGTTATTTATGGGATGTGGGGCTCACTCTAAGAATCCAGGCTTGTGTTTGTGCTCTATATGAGGTCCGAACTGGATTTGCGCCTGGATGCCTCCAAACTCGCAGGCCTTATCGAAAGATACGGGATGGGAACCGTTCAAGATGTCATCCCGCGCCTGCAAAAGACGAAGAGAAGAGCATTCCGTCAGCGCCGGCACCCTCAGATCGAGCAAACGCTGCAGAGCGGCGCCCCTGGGTCACACCTGCACGTAAAGCAGATTGAGCTGGACTGGATCTCTGGAGTCCACGTTCTGGTCGGAGTAGAAGAACTTGCGCCTGAGGAGCAGGGTCTCGCTCTCGTCCACACCCTGCTCTCTGAAGGTCCTGCTGTGGTCCAGCCAGTTCACTGGCAGAAGAAAGCACAGGGAGCATCCATCTTTTTATGTGGTTGATGAGATCAGCGTTATAGAGCCAAGCAGTGGAAACGAATAAATCACAATCTCATAGAGGGATGAAAAACATCCCACAATGAGCGACTAAAAGGGGCGTCAGCTAAAGACAAACAGCACATCAACGCCACGACTCGGCTCACAGTCATCATCTGTGTGCAATTTGGCCTTCAGCTTCTCCATTTTCCTCTCGTCCCGCAGCAGCGTCCTGTCCTTCTTCAGCGTGCCCATCCCGTCTTCCTTCTTCTCCTCCACCGTCTCCTGGATCAGAGAGTACTCCTCGTAGTTTGTGATACCTGGATTCAAAAAGCCACAGCAGAATCTCAGCCACAGCTCCAACACGGCCGTTAAAGTCATTCCTTTACACCCATCCCATTCCCATTCCTGGGATGCAAGAGTCTGTTCCTTTGGTTCCTCCTGACACGTCACGGCTGGCACTCCAAACCTCCTGCGCGTGCTCTCCTAAATAGTTGCCCCCGAGTACTTAAACTCGTGTCCCCTTCATCATTTACCCCCCCTCCTCCCCCTTTCATTCACCCATGTGTCCCGTCTCCAACGGTAGCAGACGTTCCGCACTGTTGGAACACTCCTGTTATCAAATAACTCCGGATTCTTGCTGCTGCAGACGTGCACCTTTACTCCCATGCAGCCTTTTTGCACATATGTTAAATTGTCAGATCGTCTCGCTGGAATTAGGCTTAAAAAAATCAAAAAGCCGATAGTGAAAAGACAAAATAACCACGGATCCACAAACCTATTCTGCTGCAAATAGTCACAAGCAGCTCTCCCACTGTTTTAGAGTCATCCAACATGATTGTTTTGATGGCACCGTCCAACATTTTGATCTTCTGGGGCCTCTGCTTCTTCTTGTATTCAAGGATGTCCTGTTAGAAAAAAAAAAGGTGCAGTAAGAACCAAGAATGGAAGCCAGAAAATGTGTCAGAGAGAGAAAGAATAAGAGAAATCATTGAGAAAATGATCAAATGCATGAGGGTTGCATGAATTAAGGGGAAAATATTGGCCTGAAAACCTCATTTAACGGCTGCCTATCAGAGCGCAGCGGCTCCCCTCCAAACACAACAATGAGGAGAGCTTCGGTTCAGAGTAATTGGTCACAGTCATGGCTTCTACCTGGGTTGCCCTTGGCAGATTTAAAGGGAAGAAGCCATTTGAGCCCTGAATCCAAACCCACAGAACTACTAAAAGTGGGTGAAGAGCCTCACCGAGAATCTGCAGCGCTTCTTTAGTGCCACATTCAGAGAAAAAAATACCCTTTTTCTTTCATTCTGACATTCAAACACTCCTGTGCTGAACAGGTTGGTGTGTGGCTGAGAAACGCCTACCCCGTTGCGGAGCATGTAGTAGTCCAGCGTCCTCCCAGACTCCAGCCAGATGCCTTTCCGGGGGTCTTCATCAGACAGAAACAGACCGTGGTCTGAGGCTGGAACATGGAGGACAAACGCCAGCGTGTTAGACGCGCACGTGTGCATAGGGCAACGTGCCACCACCTCAGAGGGTTAAAATGATAATTAAGTTATTAGAGTTCTAACAGGCCAGTGAGGAAATATTCAGATTCCAGTACCAATTTCTGAAAAAGCAGAAAAACTGCGTGTGCGCTCACCTTGGCCGGTCTGAGCCTCGGGGACCCTCTCCCTGATTATCCTACAGGCGTCGTAAACAGCCGTAGAGGGCTCAAACTGCATCGTCTTCACCACGTTGCACTGGCGGACGCAGATTTTCAGCGACAGCACCACCATCTTGGCAAGCGAGGGGGGGGGGGGGGTGATGGGGGGGCGCAGCTACACACGAAGGGGACAGAACAGGTCAGGTGACCTACTGGACGCTAGAAGCATGGTACATCCAACTGGATTAAGAATAATGCTCACAAATGTCTGATCAGAGAAGGACCATGCGGTCAGTACTGCAGTTAAAAAAAAAGCACACAGAATCTCACACTACATTTCCCATGAGAACTTTCTTTTTCGAAGGGTTTACTCGCAGATGAGCACAGGTCTTTGGGTTTTTGCAGCCACAATAATGACGTCACCTGGTTCACCTTTGTCCATAACCTTCCTGTGCTTGGCTGGAACCGACAGAATGTCATTCATCTTTATTTGTGTCCCTGCGATAACTGACGGAGACTGGGAGCAGAGCGGTCGAGTGTCAGCAGTTCCGTGTGCGCAGAACCTCTGCAGGAAGGTGTGTTGCGCACAGTGCAGGCAGCTAGCTGCTGCTGCTGCTGCAGGTGATAAAGACTCGACAGCCTGGTGATTCACGGACGCAGCGGGCAAGTTTCAGGAGCAGGCGGCGACCTCGCTAACAGAGCGTCTCCTGTCTGGGGGGGTAATGGGCACATAGACCTCCTCTGTGATGGGAGGAGGTCAAAGGTGAGAGGTCAACCAGGCCGAGGCTGAGGCAAGCAGCCGGCCCCTGACCCTGACCCTGACTGACATTAAGAATCTGGTTCCTATGTGAGAAGTGTTGGCATACAGCAGCGAGGCCCATCTAAAGCGCTCAGTGTCCAGTCTGCAGCATCCTAAATCTTACAGACAACCCTCATCGCTGCTCCACCTTCCACCGCTAAAGTGCTTCCCAAATGTTCTAGTTGATACTTGGACCAAAACCATATTTTCCTCCTCACTAATCGTCAGTTTAAGCATGAAAACATGCATCAAAAAAGTTCAAAACACAAATCTCAGCAAACATGAGGGTGGAAAAAAGCCACCGTCGGGTTCAAAAAGACAAACCCTGCTCCTCGTTTCTGCGTTTACCCTATCTGATGGCATCGCAGGCTGGATAACAGTCGTTCACAAAACAGCAAAGATGCAGTGAAATTTCTGCAGCCGAACAGTCTGAGTAACGGCAGGAAGAGTGGAAGTAACAGACGAAGCGCAGAGCTACTGCAACGATAAATGGTTAGCGGTGGAAGCACCGACGAGCACCGCAGGCCTGTGGGGGAACCTCCCAACAAGGTGACGTTAGCCAGATCATCCATCAATCGCATTCACGCACATTCTGGGCAAATTATACCAAATCATTCCTGAAATCATGATTTCAAAATGATGGGGAAACGAATGATGAGGCTTATGGTGTCAATCAGATAAAGAGGTAAATCTGTCTTTTATCCCCCATTAACACAAAGCAGAATCCATCAAGGGCAGAACAGCACCAACGACACACAATTACACGATTCCCTTTCCCAGGATTCACTAAAAGATTTCTGCTTCAGGGTGGGAATAAAGATCAAGAAGCTAAATAATCACCTGTGCGCAGACACAAAAACACAGATCCTTGGACCTGTATCCTTGTGAGGACTTTCATATTACATTACCCTGGCTAATTCTAACCTGACATCAACCTGAACCAAAACCTAAAGACCTTTGAAATTGTAAGAACCAGTAAAAATGTCCACACACACACACACACACACACACACACACATAAACACACACACACACTCCCACACTGTGATGCATAAGCGGAAAGCATCTCTCCCTCTCCTGACTTTAAAGCCAATCGCTTCTGTTACACCCACACTCTTTTCATCTGGTGGAAGCTCAAATATCAGGGCTGATTCGGCTCTACTGTAGATCATCGCTCAGGCGTCTGGCAGCGAGAGCCGAGGTGGATCTGTCCACCCGGGAGCAGGTCTCATTGTTGACCATTTATAATCACAGGTGGACTAAATTGCAGCATTTGCAGCTTTTCGTCTGAATGTTTTGACAACTTCGTTTGAATAAATGATTTATTCCATCATCAATTGATTTAATGAAAGATTCAATAGAACATCTAAAGCCCCTGGAGGTTCTTCCACCCAAAATTAGGACTTCCGATTGGTCAATATTAATGTGCCAAACAACTGGAGCTCCAGCGGCTGCAGGAGACGGGAGACGCAGGTTCCATTTGGCCGTGTCAATGTCATTTAAAGGAAACAGCTCCTGGTCCAGATGGACAAAGGCTCCCGGAATTAGAAGAAATTGGGACAGAGCGCTGGAACATGCAGCCATTGTTCAAGAGATCAATGAGGCAGAAGAGCGGCTGCTGGGAAATGCTCGGCAGCATTACAGGAGCGTGGCCTTCAATCCCATAATAGACCAGCCTGCAGGCAAAAGAGGTCCAGACCTGGAAACATGTGACGTGTCAGTCCGGGGGCATGTCAACAACACAGGTTCACCACCGGGGGGAGGGGGAGGGCTAACGCTGGGCAGCGTCTCTGCTGCTTCAGGGGACCGTAAGCTGCAACTGCGAGCTACCGTCAGCCTTTTTAGGTGCAACACAATCGCCCACAAAGGATTCTCCTGCGTGTTTTTGAGGCCGTTCTGTGGTTTGTCTCTTCAAAAGCATAAAGTTCCTGACCTAAAGCAGTTGCTATTGTCCCTGCTGTGGAAAATGCATCTATGTCGGACAATAGAAGCTTATCATGTGACAGCAGCTTTCACTTCAACGCCACACAGGCCTCAGGGACCTGAGCGAGATCCACTGGAAACCCAGCTGAAACCTGACAATATGATCATTTTACACCTGACTAAATCATTACCGGACCATCTTAAGGCCTTTTTTAAAAAAGTAGATAGCGTTTTCAATCCAGGGCCTCTTCGATGGTGACAGCGTTAATGTTTACAGTTTGTTTTTGAATACTGGATTCTTCCCTCCTGCATGCAGCCCTTTAGCTCTGTGCCCGCACACTCATAGTTTTGTAAAAGCTTTACAAGGACACACACAACCCCACAAACACTTTTAATCTCCATTACAAGGCAACCGGAAGCCTGTTCCAACGCTCCCCTTCCATTCTGAAATATTCCAAAACGTGTTCAAGTGCTGTAGTGTGTCCCTGCATCATGAATCAGGTCTCCTTAAAAACCAAGTCTGTTGCGACATGCAAATGCAGACCAGAGGGAAACACACACCTTCACGCCTGTGTGTAAAAATGGAAACTACATGTGAGAGGAAAAAAAAACCTGTTAGCATAATGATCAACCAAGTGGGTGGTGGAGTCATGTGACTGGCTGCATACTTCCTGGCTGAAAGAAAAAATAAGTCTGCCGTGTGTGTGTGTGTGTGTGTGTGTGTGTGTAAGGGGGGGGTGTTTGCGGGGCAAGGCCTGGTTTTAAGGTTGAGGGTTAGAACAGAGTGTGGATGGGGGTCAGGGTTAGGTGGTGTGCATGTCAATGAAAGTCTGCAGGGGTGGAGGGGGAGGGGGAGGGAACGGTCCTGTCAGCACTGGTGTCAAGTTTCACACAGAGGAGAGACAGTCGGCAAACACCACAAGAGTTCAACAACCGGATCTGTGTCAGGCTTCAATCCGAAGCAAACCTCACGCCCGACGATGCCGTTAACCACCGTGTCGGAATCGATTCCATTAGAACAATCATTCCTGGTTTGTAGAGCAGGACCGCGTGGGGCAGCAGCTCCATTAACGAGTTTCAATGACTTCCCAACAAATAAATCAGCCACTTATCAAACCAAACCCACAGGGCGGTCCGGCTTGACAGCCTTTCACAGTCCCGTCAGCTTTGTTCCTGATCGGACATCGATCCATTACTGGTCAGACTCTGGCAGCCACTTGAGCATGTGCCTAAATCCACATTGCCATGGTAACAAAAGATGCTGTAGCTGGGCTAATATCTGTTTCCTAAGCTGAGGAAAACATTCCAGTTACCCTGGTGTTATGGACGAAACCTCAAGCCGCCTCATGTGCGACTGCAGCGCGACGCTGCAGACACGTCTGAGGTGGCGGTTTTGTTACTGCTGAATCTTGGGGCCTCCTACTGAATTTAATGGTCATTGCGCTGCTGGCTGCAATTAATTACCGTGCTTTCGCAAAAACAAACATCCATCCCAAGAATTCGAGCAGACTTTGTCCATTTAACTTCGTTTTGCCGATCCAAAGGGATGCGCGCTGGAGACCGGGTGACACAGTCTGGAAAGATGCCATCACGTCTGAGAGGTTAATCATCAAGGGTTTTCCGCCATGCCTGAAGGCTTAAAACAAGCACACAAGAACTGTGTGCAACCTGCTTACAAAGAGCAATGAATCAAAACAAGCAGTCCTGCATCACAGATTCTTGTGGTAAATTGTTAAATGACTTTTTTTTTTTTTTTAAATTTGTATAACAACGGTTTATCAGTGAAGCGCCGATCAAGCTGAAAAGCTGTAATAAATCCGCGTCGTGGCTTCAACGTGCTGACATGGAGACCTTTTCAAGCCTGCAAAAACATGGAAAAAAATGAGCCGGGAACATCTGGGAGGGAAATCAGAGCAGTTTGTCACTGGCTGTCTGTCAAACAACGATGGAAGACAGTGGTTTCTATTCAAACATCTACTGGAGCAGGAAGTTAGTAAGTTTGATCATCTGGATGAGCAGTAAGGCCAAATGGAAAAGAAGCCATCGTCTGGTTAAGATGCAGACCGGCACAATTTTCTTTAAATAATTTCCTGAAATCTAAATAACTGGTGAATAAGGGCAAACCACATTTGGGTGTCTATTTCTTTTTTGACTGGCTGAGTCATATTTGAATGGATATTTGAATGAATATGGGGTCAAGGAACCTAGAGTTCAAACAATCCCACGGACGAATTGTCTTATAAAACCCTTTTTCATTCTGTTGGGCTGACAAAGGTTTCATTTCTACCAGTCACTCTGAGATTTATTACCAAAGGATGCTGATAATACCGCTAAAGTGATTAGGAGTGCATATGGAACAGCAGCTCTGCCCGGAACAACAGGTGACTCATAGCCAGGCTGTACGCTGACAGACTTGTACCACCCCCCCCTAGTATGGAAGTGACCCCCCCACCCCCCACCCCCCCACCTTCCAGTAAAATGCATGCCGGCGGAGGAACGGCAGCGTCACACAGGAATCATGGTCCTCCCAACCTTCGCTTCTCTTGATGTGCCTACATTTGTAATTTCTATACTAAACAAGCCGCCTAAACATCCTTAAAAGGTTGGTTGGCGATGAAGGGTACAGTGGTTGGATGTTTACTCCAGGCGTTGCTGTGTGAGCGCGACTTCAAGGGTCGAATTTAGCAAACAGGAATGCAACATGTCAACATGACAGCGAGCGAGCAGAGTGAGTAAGAGACCCGGTCATCATGGGATGGATGTTGCCGAAGGACGGCGCGACATTGACTCAACGACGCTCGACAACATCTGTTTGCAATCAGGCGCGACTGGTGTCCTCACCCCACGATGAATCCCATCCCTGTCAAACAGAACCCGAAATGATCAAACACACTGATGATATTGAAGCTTCAGGAGGAAATGAGGGAACACCTTCATCACAAGTATGGAGCCCCTGGCCCAAATCCAGAAGAATACACGCGGAAGAAGGTGTGGGTTGAAAAAGCCAGGAATAGTTTTCAGTGGCCAGTTTAAGCACCATCACTTCTCTCTTCAGAGAGAAAGGAATACGGCTGTTCTGCTTCGTGTCCAGAAGGTCTGAACGATGACGTGACCGAGCGTGGATCAAGTGTTTGAAGTGTAGCACCACTCGGAGATGACCTGGCTGGAACACGGCGAGGAGATAGATCAGCCCACAACAGAGAGAATATGAGCAAATTGGACTTTCGTACTGAGGAGAACAAACGTTTATCAACTCTGGTTGCATGTATAAGACTGTTCCCCTGACAAATTTAGGTTTAGACGCTTTCGACAACGGAACGGGAAAATATTTAAGCTCAACAATGTTTGGAACTCAAAATGACAGCTCAAATCCAGGAATGTAAACCACACAGTCCAGAATCACCTCCACCCTTCCAACGGGACGGCAGACAGCTGCTCCGTCGCCGAGCAAAAAAAAACCTCGCTGTGAACGAGCCCCAGGAGTTTGGGACGAGTGTTGTCAAAACTACTGCAGGCTGTTCGCCCGAAAAGCAAAACAAACAAAAAAAAAAAAAGGAGATTTACTGGTCTGCAGGGGGAGGCTGCTGGTCGCTGGTCGCCTCCATCACAGAGAGCAGACGTGTGAATATTTCGAAAAATGGACATTAGGAGCATCAGGAGACACAACCTAACGCAACAACCTCTGTGTGCATGTTACTATGGTGACTGGACCAAGCGTTTTCAAACACCATACGTGTGTGTGTGTGTGTGTGTCTGTGTATTTGGTGTGTGTCCGTGTGTGGGCACTGAGTCATAATGACAGCGTGGAAAAATGGACAAATCATCATTACAGTGTGTGAAAGTACAAAGAACAGCCAAAAGTCTAAAAAAATGAAAAAAAAAAAAAAAAAAATACACTGACAAGCCTCAAAACTGCACTGTTTTTGAGGTGAAAAAAAACTCCCAAAAAAATTTAGTCCTTGTCCTGACTGGCCAAGAGATGAAATCACTACAATCATTCAAACACAATAGTGGATTCAAAAAAGACAAATCAACCCTTACTGGATCTGCTGCTGCCCAGCACCGTTTATCTGTGTATTTACACACTTGCAAAAGCATTAACAAGAGAGTAATTACAGGCCAAACACGTGATCTAAGACTCGTCAGGTTCTGCCCGCTGCTGCGGCGCCAGCGTGGAATTCTTACCTTATTGCAGAAGAGAACGCAGCCTTGGATGGCAGCCGACTTTCACAGCTGCAAAGACAGAAAAAAAACGATGGTTGTGTTAGAGAGAAAAGCTCTTGCTACATCACTCGTTCAAGAACAGGTGAACATGTTCCACCGAGAAGGAGCTCAGGTTCAAACTCAGAGCGATGAATCGATCAGCCAACGACGCCGTAAAAACAACAGGAGACAAGCAAGGAGGACTGATTTGGCGATTGTCATTCACAGCATTTGGTTTCTAAATGAAACCAATTTACGGGGATAAAACTCAGAGAGCTGTGCCGTCCCCCCACACGCGTCAGCTGGAACTTCTTTTCACAGAAACGGCAGCAGCATCACGGTGTTGTTACATCCACAGAGCAGCGTGAACAAACAGAGCGCTGACAGGTGTGATAGACGGAGTCTGACGCGGGTGTCAATCTGAAAGGCTGCCGACGCTGTTTCACACCCTTCCTCGCGCTGCACCACCACTCCTGTGGAGGGCTTCAGGGATGTTCCCATGCATGGTTCTAAAAACCTGGAATTCATCCATTCATTCTGCAGCCAAAGATCCACACGCCAAGCTCCCTTTCATCCATCTTCATCTGTTCTGGTGTCACTTCCTCTCACAGCGGTGCTCGATGTCACATCAGGGCCTGAGCGGTGACCCAAAGCAGATCTGCGGTATCAAATTCCCAATTGGCCACCCAGGAGAAGGATGAACCGACCCTGCAGCCTTCTGCAAAACTCAGTCAAGATGTGTCATTTCCACCTCCAGTAACCGCTGGTTTAAGTAAATGACTTAGTTCCCATAGCAGAATAATAACGGATGAGAAATTAGGCCGGCCAGAGAACATCAAATGAGAACACAAGGGGAAGCATTCTTAAATGGAGAGTTGTCTGTGTCTGTGTGTGTGTGTGTGTGTGTATGTGTATAATCCTAATTAACTTAGAACGATGATGTTTGAACTCTCGACTTTCATCAAAGACAGGTCGGCTCCTTCCGTAGTTCCCAGAGGTGGAAGGCAGGGGCACCGCAACAACAGCCATTTCCAGAAGCGCCACAGGCCGCCGGAGACTCTATTGTCCCCCCCACACAACTGGCAATTTCATTAATCGTGCGCGCGGCAGAAGAGGGCCAGAGGGTGACGGCGGGCCAGACAATCCGGTGCCGGGGAAACACCTTGCTAGGGCTGAAAAATGGAAGCTTTAATAATGCTTCTCACTGGGACGTCGCAGCAGTTGGCACCATCAACACAGCTGGACAGGTCATTCAGGGGGGACAAGTCTATGTATTAGTGTGGTAATGCCAGGGTTTGTTTTGAGCGGAACAATCCATTTTTGACAATAAAGCAGCCAGGAAGGATTAAAAAACCCTGCAATTTGGACTCACTCCAAATACCTGAGCACAGAACCAATGTGGTGTTGATATATGAACTTTTAGGCTTGTGGCGTAGCAGTTAGCTTAGCATAAGGGCACGTAATAACTGTCCGAACGACAGCTTATGGTGTTATTAGGGAAAAAAAGTGATGGATTGGCTTTGGATGTCATCTTTAAGCAGCTCTGAACAAACCCAGCTGGAGTTCAGCCGGCGGGATCGCTGTGTTTCCCAGCGATCATTTAAAGCGGAGTTCAGTCCAGTTCATCCATCACGACTGTGAGAACATCCACGCCAATAATAACTCACCTCCACTGTTCATCTGACCGGCTGGGGAGGTGCCAGGTCAAGTCCAGCCTACGAGCGGAATTACAGCTCTACGGCAGCAGGATCCAGTCAAACGCTCAATGCATCCATCTGGCGGCAGCAGCACGGGATCCAAACCATCAGAGATCTAACAGTCGAAAACAGCAGGAACAATCCTGACTTTCATCACCCCTACAACAGCTGCAAATATCCCCCGTTTGCATGACTCAGAACCGAAACCAGGTCAGCGACCCTTCCCCTGTTCCAGCCGTGTCGTCACTATCACAGTGAGGAACCCAGAAAAATATGAGTGAATCGAGAGAAAAACAGAGTTTCAGGAAAAGATTAAAAGTCCCGGATCCGATCCAACAGCGCAGCTCAGGCCTGCAGCAAAGGCTGGATGAATGACGCCCACTGACTAATTGTCTGGTGTCTTCCGCCAGCAGCAGATCCTGATACGCAATTACCTAAATGGGTCCATGGGATCTGGACTTAATAAGGAGGGAGGCAAGTGTGTGTGTGTGTGTGTGTGTGTGTGTGTGTGTGTGTGTGTGTGTGTGTGTGTGTGTGTGTGTGTGTGTGTGTGTGTGTGTGTGGGAGGGTGATTATGACCCAGTAAGATTAAGTTAAAACTGTGTTCAGCAGAACAGGACAGCACAGTTCCTGCTGTCTGTACACATGTACACACACACACAGACACACACCATGCAGCTGCGCTCGTCATGCATACATATGAACAACCAATGGAACACACACCCCAGAGATGAGCCCGTCACTCCACGTACCAACGATTCAAATGATCAGTGTTGTAAAACGGGGATGTGAAAATTAAAAAAAAACAAAACAAAAACAAAAACCCTCTGTTACAGTGAAGGTGTCTGGTTGACCCCATGACCCCTGCCGGTACAGCCTAGTGGCCAGTTTGTGTCTACCAAGGTCTAGGATCTTAATAATTACCGGTACCCTCATATTTATTATAATTAGCCATTATTATAGCGAGCACTTTACTGATACATTGTTAAAGGGTTGTGTAGACTGATGAACCAGGATGTATTTGTGATGAAACATGTCTCAAACATTCTGAATTTGTAGCTCGACATGGAAACTGGTGACATCATCCACGTTATTAGCTGCCGAGATCAAACGTGACTCAGAGAAAAAGCAACTGCACAGAAATACCTCGTGAATCCGGGCAATCGCTCTTTGGAGAGGGGATTCGATTTCATCTACTTATTTTCCCTCATTTGGGGTGGGGGGTTGATAACATCTGGAGAACAGCTGTTCCTTTACATCACAGGCAAACAGACACACACACACACACACACACACACACACACACACACACACACACACACACACACGCAGGGGGAGTTGTAACACAGTCTTCCCATCAGAGGCTAAGGGGTCGGCAGCCTCGTGTCCAGCCCCTCCATTTAATCTATCAGGAGTGGAGACAATCTCTGGAAATTAAACACCACTCAGCCACGTTTACACACAAAAATAGATGGAACACACAGGCACACCACACACACACACACTAGGCCCCGACAGAGAGAGCCCATCTCGCCTCTCTTCGACACAATGCAAACATCCGTCACTCTCACTAGATCCCACAGATTCTTGGTTAGTTGGGGGGGGTGTCACTAAAGACCAGCCCCACTGGCCCAAAAACGTGCTCATGAGCACTGATGTGCCTCCTAGTAGATAATGTACATCATGACATCAAATAGCAGCGCACCTCGTCGTCTGCTGCAGAAACCCCCACCGGTCCGCTCTCAGTTTAACTTAGCTCAAGTTTAACCACCGTCCTGCGATGGAGTACTTCAATGCCGCAATGAGTTTATTACTTTAGCATTTCATATCCCTGCTCCTCGTGGCCGGAGCTGCCCAGATGTGTTTACTGCACGGATTCCTCTGATAAACTCCGAGCGCCTGGTGCTGAAAGGGGATTGTTTAAAGATGCTCCAGCTCTTCTGTCATCACCAGGGCTGACGTGAAGCGGGTCGCAGGGTTCCAGCGGAACCCGCCGAGCTTTGGCGGAATCGCCGACCTGTGGTTGAAGTAAGGCTAACATTTGTGCACAATAGCTGTCCCCGATTTGAACTAATAAAGCAGCATCACAGCCAAAAAGCGAGCGATGATGCGTGTCATTTGCTGCTGGTCTCAACTTTCAACTCTCCTTTGTGCAGAAACACAAACAGCCACAGAAGACGTCATTTCCTCAAGGCCCAGTTTTTGTGAAAACGGTGTGTGACTGACAGCACGGATGATAAGAACCAGCCCAATCTTCTCCTGCACCTCAGTCGTCTCCGAAATGAGCAGACCCTTCACTCTCTAAACCTCAGCTTCCAGCTTACAATTGCTTCGATTAGCAGCTTTTTTGCCGTTAGCGTTTCTCAAAAGTCGATGAGGGATTTTTCTTTTTAAAGCCCCTTTTGGGAGGATAAGTCCAATCTCAAGCAGGTGAGCCAGCCAGTTTCGGAAAGCAGTGCGGTAGCGAGACGAGGCGCGGCTCAGGCACGTTGTACCTGCCTCACTGGCCCACTCCAGCTGCTCTAAGCCTGGGGTGTTTTTTTTTCATCTTGCCCACAAATCAAAAGCCTAGCCGCTTGCTTTTGACTGCTATTGTTCCAAACAGACAAGTACCGTGCCCACTTCACCTCGTATTCAAAACATGCCATTGTTTTGGGATTCAGGAGGCAATCGCTGACTTGTGTGCACATTGTAGAAAAACCAGAAATTTGCCACCACTGGAGCTCAAGCGTGACAAAACTGCTTGACTTTGTCCCTTTGGCCTTGTAGCGAAACACAAATTCAACACTATTTTTCGATAATTTTCCCATGATGGCTTTGAATATAATCAAAGATATATCTTTGTTAGGACTTTAAGTGTGCACAATGAGCTACATGGGCAGGTTTTTATAAAAGCCCAACGCACAAATGAAAAAATATCATTGGGGCTGAAAACTGGCTCCATCATCACGGCAATATGCTGGAGCCACGGTGCCTGTTTCCGCACCTCCTGCCTGGGAGCGGCGGCAGCGCCGACACGCAGCACTGACGGATGGAGAGATAGGGAAGAGGGGAAGGGTGAGAAGAATCTAATGAGATAGAGCGTGAGGAAAGCAGGTGGAATGGTATGGTTCTGTGAGATGGGGGTGGAGGGTGTGTGTGTGATGGGGGGGGGCGAGAATCGAGGCCGCTGCTGTTTCCTGCCAGGTCAGCAGAGTCGTGGCTGATTCCAGACCAGCTTAACTCCCGGTGAGAACAGGAATGAATGAGGAGGCCTGAGATGTGGCTTGACAACCTCAACTGGGGATTAGTCTACAAAAAGGGGTCATACCACCCCAAAAAAAAGAACAAATTAGACGGCTGGATGGATGGAGGTCCTGGAAAACTGAGGCCCAAACAGGGAATTCGGTCACGCTCTCAGATATGCGAACGAGTGGGTGGGGATGGCCCCTGAAGTCATTCCCCCCAGGGTTTGTTCTACGCCAGGCCGATAAGGAGCTAAAGCGAGGACAAGGGTGTCATTCTAGCCGAGCCCACAACACTAAACAACCGAGTCCATTTGAAGGGAGTCATCTGACAAAGCTGCAGTTGTCTGGTTGCCAGTCCGAGAACAAGCTCCCCACAGACGTGCCGAGATGAAACGCAACAACTTTACACCCAAAAACATCCCAGGAAAACAACCGTCTCTCCAAAACGGAAATATTCATACTGGATCACCTTCAATAAATCAAAACAGTGAATGAAAAGAAGTTGTCAGGGCGGTACTTTAGTTCATACCGAATACCGGTATTTATTTTCCTTATGATAGAAACTTTTTGTGCAGCACACACACTGTTGAACTTGACACCGATGTAGCCACATGCGGCAACACGAGCCGTTTGCTGCAGCGCCTCAGCCTTGGAGTATCAAGACTACCGGAAACCTAAATGAAGGTTCAGTGGTTGATCTAAGCCGGTTAACTCGACTGGTCTCTAAATCATTAGAGCGTGGTTAACGCACAGACATGAGTGGAAAAAAAACCCTCATATACCATGAAACCGTTAAATATTTTTTTTAAAAAATGCAGTGATATACATGTTTGGTCATACTGCCCAGCACTAAAAATAAGCATACTTATAAGTTCTTCTGCTTTCTCTGAAGAATTAATGGACAATTATAGTACACCAGCGGTACAAACAAACCTGAGACTGCATACCCGGTAAACATAAGCCTTTTAATTGAGGTCATTTGAGTATTTTACACACAGGGGGTCAGAGTTATAAATGTAATAATAGAAAACTACATGCATTAAAAGCAGATGGTGAAAGTGTATCATCGGTTAAGCCAATGATCAGTGCTGGATAAGCCCAAAGAGTGGAGGACATTGTGGAATACCCTAATTGGGAACCACATTCATCATTCATCAGACAGTTTCTAGCCTCCAATGTTACATTCTCAGTACGCTGCTTTTACAGTCTGGTGTGAATCTTCACTACTGGGCCAGGGGCCAATGAGTGTGAAATGTGATTCGGCTTCCTACACATGACATCACAGCGCAAGACTGCGGCTCTCAGATCAGTTCAGAAACTTCACTGCGGTGCAAATGGGGAACGTGGTGGTGCAGCTTTCTTTTATTTTTTATTTTTTTTATTATTTGCATCAACAGAGCACAAGCAGCCAAATGTAAGCCATCAACAGCGAGCAACCTCCTGACTGCAATAAAACAATAAATTAAGGTAATTACTGCAGGGGATCTTCTGTTCCCTCCAGTCCTCAGAATCCAGCCGACATCACCGGCAGCTCTTTGCGCTCTGAACACACCGGTCGTAGCGTTCGAATAAAATGCTACTTTCAGCCGGTTGATTAACGCTGGGCTTTCTACATGTAATGTTATCCAGCTGCCACTCATAACGCAGGCTTTTAAAAAAAAGGCATTGTTTACAGGTCTCCGCAGCAGAGTACACGGTTGGAGCCGTGGTTCATCTTCTTTGTGTCCCCGTTTTGGCCCAGAGGCCTGGCAGCACTCCCATGTACGCTCCCTTAACTAATAAACAAAGAACTCTTTCCCTTATATAGCTCTGGTCTAAGTCTGCAACAGGCAACTACAGAGGTTCTTTGGAGGGGGGAAGAGGGGAAGGAGGGAGGACCAGCGCGCCTCCTCCAGACGGAGAAGTTCACCGGCCATAGCTAAGAGCAGCGGCAGCACGATTGTGTTACAGTCGTAGCTCCACAGCCCCTGAAAGAGCCATTCCTGGTGCATCCAACTACGGGATCCGGCAGCGCCGGGTGGAATATGTGTGAGACAAAAGCAAAACACCAATGTGCAAACCAGAGAGGAAGAAAACATCTCTGGGCGGACATCTCAAATAGATCATTTCTTCATTTAGTCATTTAAAAAGCAATTACAGTCCAAATGAATCAATTGCTGCTGTGAAGCAAAAATGGCGGAGGGTCGATATGAAGAGGCAAAAATTGATCTGCTCAAGCCCGGAATACAACCCACCCTAAAGACTTACTCTTTTTATTCCTCATTCCTAAAAATCCTCTGTCATGAAACAAACCCGCTGCTATTAAACACAGGAACCTGCGGTGATGCCTCAGGATCGCTCTAAACCAGACGATGGAGCCCGCTCGCAGACAAGTTAGCAGCCGAACGTTCGTGGCAGGACTTCATCCTCATGAGAAACCCAAGAATAGACACCCCCACCCCCCAGGCCCCCCAGGCCCCCCATCCCCATCCCCAACCTCATCCTCAGGCTGCACAAGAGCTGAGATACATTTCCAGTGGGCCCAGAATGATCCCACAACCCCTTCCCAACAAAAACCCCCACCAGCCCTCCGGGGGAAATTCCAACACGGGATTATTTTCAGCCACCAAAACATAGCAGGGATAAAAATAATCGGAAGAGCGGCGATGCGACTGGTCAGATTTGTCAAAAAAAACAAACAAACAAAAAAACGGGTCGGGGGCCGTCGTTCACCCGCAACTTCCGAGGACAGATCTGGTTCTAGCCATCTGCTGCTGAGGAACGGAGAACGCACAGATCCTGTTTTCATCTTTAAAACACAAAGATAGACTTAATGTTTTTTTTTTAATTGACATCATTAATATTATTCTTGGCAGAGCCATCAAAGCTGATCGCTCATCTCGCTTCGGCTGATTTGACTCAACTGATATCTGGATTTCTAAACCGCTGCGGCGGACATGCTTCGCTTCCATGAACTCTCGAGCGTCTGCTTCAATAATCATGCTTTTTTGAGAAAAAACATCTTCTGCTCTCCCTGGTTCCCTTCGCTCAATTAGACAGACGTGGAGAAACGAGGGGGAAGGTCTAGGGCTCTGGGGTCCCCTTTAAAAATAAAATCCACCGTTGGTTTCTGCATTTTTAGCGGCTTGTCCGCGCGGTCGCACTGATGTACCGAGGGGGGGCAGGGGCAGCGGGGGGGCAGCAGACACCTGATTAGGTTACATTTCTGCCCCGGTGACTCAGAGGCATGGGCCTCCAAGTGGCAACCATGGCAGCAGGGACGTCTGCCAGAGACGCACTCCAGCAATAGCAGCAGCGCTCAGCTGCAACCTGAAGCATTTCAGCAGGGATCCGCTTTCAGGCCGGGGTCAGTCCGACGCTCCGACCTGGCCAAAGCGCCTGAAGTCCCGAACTGGGAGTTTCAGGGAAACCTGGATTTTCCCTTGATCTTAATCAGCATGTTAGCTTAGCGCAGGCAACACCGCAGTATATCAGACTGAACAATGGCCCAAAGGCAATATTACTAGAGACTATAATCGTTGGGAAATCATAAATTGAACATTCATTTGCACATTTAGACAGGAGAAATACACTGCAGTGGGTTAAAAGTAGGCAGAAATCGCACAACCTTCACCAGAGACGATGAAATAAAGACTAGATTCGGAGATGTCACGCAGCTGTGGAAGTTCTCAAACTCCGTGGTCCCAGTGTCTGCAGTCGCTACCACCCTTAGCCATGCACGGAATGTGCACGCGCCAAACTTCCAACCAATCCTGGGCTCTCCTCATCTGTCGTCACCAGGATCGCCTTTGCTTCGCCCTCATTGAACTCTTTTTCTAAGGTAAGACAGGAAGCCTAACTTTCCCTGTCCATCACCATGACAACACAATTCCAGATCATTCGGTATGATCAAAATTCTGTATTTTTAGCCCAGACATAAGGTCCACTGATTACATAAGCGACACCCCCCTATTCCAAGCTGTGCGGGGGCAACAGTTGCTCAGGCATGCTGCTCCGCTCGCGTTTAATTATAGTCCCAAAATCAGGCAGCCAACCTGTCTTCCCGGCAGCCATGCGGCCTTCACGAGCACTCGATTAGTGCAATTTAGCTTTTAATGCCGTTTACCAGCTAGAGCTCCTGGGCTGCCATATTTAATGAAACGGTCATTGGTTAATGGAAGGAGTGGGAGGCAGGGAAAACCACAGCGTAGTGGGAAGAGCCGGGAAGACAGCCAGCGCTAGATCCACATCCACAGAACCAGGAAAGCTGAGGAAACCTGCTCCCGATCAGAAGCCTTCGGATGCGAGGAGGCCGCCGGTCTCTGAAGCCCTGCTGGAAATCCTGAAGATCCCACTCTTCTGTTTGAGGCGACGCTTCAACTTGGTTGCAACCAAGCGTGAAATTCTGCGATATTGTTAACTTCTTGGACTGGCCCAGACATTCCACGCTCCCTCCCACCCTCCCACGCCACCCACCTGGCTTTACAGCTTCAAGGACGGTAAAAGAGATGCACTTTTGTGCTTTTGTCTTCAGTTGCTGACTTTTGGTTTTCCCGGGGCACAGCCAGACAGCACATCGGAGCTAAACGTGCTAATTTGCACCTCAACCCCTCATCCCAACGGAGGTTAGTCCCCCATCCCGGACGGAATGGATCGGCCAGTCCAACGGAACGCTCCCGGCAGCCACACACACTTGAGCTCTTCAACAGTCTTCGAGGCCTCTTCAAGCACCAGGCTGATGGGGAGAACAACCCAGATGGAGAGGATCTCTGCTAGGCTAGCTCGGTTCGCCCCTGCCTGGGCTAAAACATCAGCAAGCACGGCTCAAAAGGAAAGCTGCCGGAACGTTACATCCGGAGCTGAAATAAAAGCGTCTGTCAGAAAAAAAAAAAAAGCAAAGTCCAAGCGTCGTCTTCTAGAAGCACCAGTGTATGATCCAAAAGGTCCAGCTTGGTACCACCTGCTGCCCTTCCTGTGATTAAAGTCCCATTATGGCAGCAACGACCGCCTGCTCATGCGCAGAGACAAAGGACAGATCGATGAATTAGCGGCCTCGCTGCCGGCAGACGGGCTCGGCCCTGAGAGCGGTCGCGGAGCCGGCAACGCGCCGCGCGATCCACCCGCCAGGGACGAGAAACGGACCGGGGAAACAGCTTCTCCCCAGCACGATCGGAGATTTTCCAGGGCAAAAACAGGCGGAAAGCTAAAGGTCCAAAGATCCTCAGGGGTCGCTGCTCTTCAGCAGACACCTGAACAGCTGGAGCACAACCCGGGTGGATCCGGGCCAGGCTTGAGAACGTGACACTTCCACCAGGATCCACCTAGATTGGGAAATGAGAGCTGGAGACAGCGTCTTCAAGGCCTGTGTGTGTGTGTGTGTGTGTGTGTGTGTGTGTGTGTGTGTGTGTGTGTGTGTGTGTGTGTGCGCACTTAGGAGACCTCGCCTGTCAAACTGCCAGGGAAAAAAACACTTGGACGTCACACGTCGGTCCCCCTCGCCCCGAGCCGAGCCGAGCCTAGAGCGGATCGATCACCAGTTGACGGAGGAGACACACACACACACACACACACACACAAGCAAGGAGCCGCTGCAGGAGCAGATGACAGCATGTGTGCACGCTCGCCAGGGGCATCTGTACATTTCTACGGAGGGGTGTGGCAGCTGATCCAGGCAGCCATCAGCACCATCCTGCTGCTGGTGAGGACACACACATCATTCCACAGAGGATCTTAACATTCTCACCGTGGGCCCCTTCTCCCCATCACGTTGTCCGCCTCCCCACCCCCCACCCACCCACGCCACCCCCTCGGAATGGAACGGTGGGAATAAAGGGGAAAGGGTTGCAAAGTTCCCCTGCTCGCCTTGGTTTCCTAGCGGGACTCCAGGGATGCTTTTCCCCTCTAGACCGACGCTGCCACAGGTGACCGCCCTTTAACCGTGCGCGTCCGTCCTCCACACGCGTCTGTGTGTGTGTGTGTGTGTGTGTGTGGTTAAAGTTCGGGAAGGGTCGCACGGGAACGTCGGTCTTTTGGCAGCCAAGTGGAGATGTGGGAACTTAACATGGCGGAGAGCCTGGCCGGTGCGCGCAACTCTCACACGCGGCTCCAGACGCAGCAGCTCCGGGCAGACCGCGAGCGCTCCGCCCGCAGGCGGACCCCCCCAACCGCGGGCGCCCCTGGGAGATGGCGACGGTCTGAGGCTCCACAAGTTTTCCTCGATTCACAGGAGCGTCGCAGCATCTGAACTTAGCAGAAGCCGAGCGGCGCACGTCTCTCCAAAGGCGCACCCGCAATAACAAAAAAAAAAAAAACGGATTCCAAGCACGCACGGACGCACGGACGCACGGACGCACCGGGCGGTTTTATTCCGCCGCTCGCAGAAGGAGAAGGTCAGACGGATCCCCACGTCTGCCGCGGAGATGGACAGCGCGATAAAGCCGATTACAGGGTCTGGTCTCCGCTCACCTACCGTCCGCTCCTCTACTGGGGCATTTCACGCTCCTCAGCCCGGACAAGGTGCGCGTCGGCGGACGGCTCCGCTCCTCAGCCGCAAGAATATCCTCCGCGCTCGGGGGGAAATTTCCAAGCGGCCGCCGGCGTGTGAGTGTGAGCAGACGCCACCTCCGTGTGTGCATGTGCGTGTGTGTTTGTAAATGAGGAGGTGGGGGTGGGAGGGGGGGCAGATCATCCCTCAGTGGGGCCGAGAGGAAATGCGTCATCATTAATGGACCGAGGCTGTTGTAGTCCTCCCAGAGGCTCCTGGGGGGGTTTCTGGCTTGTTTACTTATTTATTTTAAATACTGGTAATAATGTTGGATGCAACAGAGCATCCCAGTGACATCTCAGCACCTAATCTTCGAAGAACCCCCCCCCCCCCGGTGTAAACAAATGTATTTATTTACTCGTTAAAAAAACAAATCAAAATAAGTTTATTATTATACCCATTTGTTTTTTCCTGGCAGGTTGCAGGTGGCGACTGAGCTCAGATACGTCTATCCTCTATATTATTAAAACATACATAATTAAATGTATAGTTCCACCTGATGTAATGAATGTGACACTTGGGCAAATAAATGTAACAATTTCATGTCATTTTATTACTGTTTACATTTGTGTTCACGCTTGAGGCAGTGACTCCATTGCTACAGGAGAGGCAATAAGCTGGAGTTGTAACAGTATTCTGAGGCAGAAATAATACCCAATATAACCCAATAAAGCAAATATGATACACAAAAAACGGCAACAACAACAACAACAACAACAATAATTATTATTATTATGATACAATCATAATAATTCCTTTTAATAGCCTATGGAGTGGAGGCCAAACAAAGAAATGCATCCAAAAGCAAAGAGAAAACAACAAATGAGTATAATAAATCTTTGAAATGCAGAATAAAAGGAAACCAGCAGCAGCGACTCCTGTTGTGGCTGAGCAGAGACGTGCCAAAAGTGGGCTGTGGCGTCTCGTTGTCCGGGTACAGATGGCTGAAATGTGAAGCTAAGGTGGGGGGGGCGAAGCCTAAAGATGTTGACCTGGGCTGGAGCGGGACAATCCAGACTAGATTCCAGACATTCTGATAGAAGCACCTCGGCACTGTCGGGGGCATTAGCACGTCTGGCCCTGTAATCTCCACCTCCACAAACACTACAGCTTAAATCCCCGGCCCCGGGACTGCAAGGGGCCTTTTCAAATGTGTGTTAGTGGGGGGGGCCATAAATCATTAAACGTGTTGACCACACCCACTTTACAAAGGTACCTTTGAAACAGGAAGCCAAAGAGCAAAATCGCTGTAGCAACATGTTGACTCTTTTGTGCTTTGATTTTTAAACAAGCCCCCACAGGTATGAAAATAAACGAGATAGTCTGGACTAGAACGCATTACGTGAAGCACAGGTGACCATTTTGATAGATGTTTATCGAACCACTGTTTGAGCTAAAAGGAAGCCATAAGAGCAAATTCCATGTGTCTTTCCGGTCAGTTCCACAATTGGGTGGAAGCAGAAACACAGTTGTGGGTGTCTCATCTTTGCTGTGCTGAATATTCAAATAGCCATTCCTTTAAAAAGCATTCTAAATACATTTTTTTAAATGCAGATAAAAAGGCATTGGCATTGAGCCGAATAGAACGCTTTGCTGAACTTTGACAGGGAGAAATGTCTCCGCCTTGTGGTGAAGAGCATGTAACGCACGGTAGAACCGCAGGAAGAAAGGAAGGAAAAAAGGAACGAATTCAAGTCTAAAATGTTCAGTTACACTAGCCAAAAAAACAAAAATAAAATATCTACTAAAATAGTTTGGCAGAAAAGCAAAGAATCTTTCAATTAATGCTCCACTTTCTAGTTTTTAGTGGAAATGTGAAACACATAGCATATATCTATGCCAAACATTAATCACCAGGGCCATCATTACGATCATCTTTATTTCCAAAATAATACTGACATCAAATCACTGTATTTTCACAGAGGAAAACAGCATAGCGTGGTTGATAGTGATAAAAGAAAAAAAAAAAGAAAACCCGCTCCAACCCTTCTTCTCCTTACATTTCTTCAGGTTTAGGCTCACTTATGACAGACTTCATTCCCGGCAGACAGCTTCTCCTGCGCGCCGCTGTCTCGATCTTCTGCACCAGCTCCACGTCCCACGGGTGACACACGAAGCTGAGCACCTCCACGTCTGCGGGGCCTCCCGCCCTCCCCACCCGGCCCGCCCTGTGGATGTAGTCCGCGTGGGACTCCGGGCAGTCGTAGTTGACGACCAAGCGCACTGCGGCCGTGTCCAAGCCTCTGGAGCCGATGTCGGTGCACACCAGGACGTCCGCCGTGCCTTTCTGGAAGGAGCGGAAGACTCCCGCGCGCACGGCTGCCGGCATCTCCCCCTGCAGGCGGAGGTGCCCGACCCCCATCTCCTCCAGCATGTACCCCAACCAGTTTACGGTGGCGGATTTGTTACAAAACACCAAAACGGCACCCCCTCCTTTCTCCTGCTGAAGCCGCTTCAGGGCCTGGTGGAGCTCCAGGATCTTATCGGCACCTTTGACCTTCAGGAACGTCTGCTTGACGTGCGGCATGAGGAAGTGCAGCATCTTGCTCCTGACCACCACCACGCTGCCGAGGTCCGTCACCCTGCTGAGCACGTCCCCGACGCCACCGGGGAAGGTGGCCCCCACCACCAGCAGCTGGGCCTTGTGCCCCAGGCCCCGCGTCTCTCTGGGATTCCGGGAAATATCGGCGTAGTGAAGGATTTCTTCCAGCATCTCCGAAAAGCTGGGGTCGAACATGGTGTCCGCTTCGTCCACCACGAAGAAGTTCAGCCGGCTGAGGTCCAGGCAGCGTCTGCGCAGGGCCTTAACCAGAGCGCCCGGCGTAGCTACTAAAACATCAGGCTGGTTCCTCCTGAAAACCCCCTTGATGTGTCCCACACCGCGACCGCCGCCCAAAGTCCTGGTCAGGAAGCCGAAGGGAGCGCACAGAGTCCTGGACACGGCCGCCACCTGTTCGGCCAGCTCCCTGGAAGGCACCAGGACCACGGCGCGGACGGTGTTTGCGTCTCCGTCGTGCACCTCGCGGGCTCCGTCAGCCTGAAGTCGGTGCACCACGGGCAGAAGGTACCCCAGCGTTTTCCCACTGCCCGTCTCCGCTGCACACAGAAGGTTGTGACCTTTCATGACCTTTGGGATGCACTCCTGCTGCACAGTGGTCGGACGGGTGACGTCCATAGTGTGCAAAGCATCAACCAGGCCTTTGCAGAGGCGCAGCTTGCTGAAAGGTCAGCTGGTCCGTGTCCCTTTGGACAACGAAGGGCGCGACCGCCGCGACATTGTTGATGGTGAAGTGGTCGCCAAAAGACTTGTTGTGTTTCCATCCTTTCGAGCAAAGCGCAGGCTGTTCGAATTTTCCAAGTATGTATCCAGCGGACTGGTTCAGGCTGGGATTCCTGCTCTGGATCAAGAGTTTTCCAGCTTTGATCGTGCTGATCTTGTTCTTGCCCCGAGTCTGTTGGACGGTGTCAACCCGCTTCTGCAGGTTCCGAGGAACACGGATCACTGTGGTTCCTCCTCCTGTCTGACAAAAACGAACCGGGCCACAAGCTTTACCTCCGCAGCCAACTGATGCTCTGGCATACTGTAAACAGAGACCCCAGCAGGAAGGAATCCCTCTCGTCGCGGCTAGATAGCCGACCTTCACAAAATGCATTTTCAAATGCTCTGCTTCTCGAAAACAGCGAATTACACCTAAATACTCAACTTTAAAAAAATAAATAAAAGGACATCTCGAATGCCCCGCAAACCCTCGCCTTCAGTTAGAAATACTCAATATTCGACATAAACGCCTAGCATTCTGTCCCACTGGGTGGCTGAAGCGCCATGCTTCGCCGGCGCGTGTTGATGACGTCACATTATGCGTCGACTTCTGACGTGCGTGGCAACGGTAATTTTCCGGTTACGGTGTTATGGTTCTAATGCTGTATTTAGACACAGATACCAGGCCAGTTTGTGACAAACATAATCAATTTTATAACTCTAAACATTATTAATAAACCTTTATTAAGGAAAATTAAACCCTGGCAGCTATATTTTAGAGGACGAAACGTAAATGTTAAAAGTAGCGTATTTTTTGGAAAAAGAGCAAACATTTGCACTAGATTAGAGAAATATGAAAAATAGCACTGTGGGACATTCACAAAAACAACCTCTTTTTATCTGAAAAATCAGATTTGTGCTGGGTTTTCAAGTGCCTCAGTCTGCACACAAATTGGCGCTTACCGGGGTTGCCAGTTTAGAGCTCTTAGGGAGATAATCCACCGTTTCCCCTCAGAAGAAAGCTAATAAAAAGCGGCTTATTCTCCCCAGGCATACATCACAGAGGGTGCGAGAGAATAGCAACATACTTTTGTGGTCCTTTCTTTCATTAATTACCTGTCAGGAGTGTGATGCTTGTAATGGTAACACGATTTGCATTTCAGATTTGCTCACTGTGCAACAGCGTGAAAACATGTCTGTAGGTTCACCAGTGAAAACAGTCCACCAGTGAAAACAGTCCACCAGTGCTGCTGTCAGCATTGATTGGACATCAGTTGTCCTTCCCAAGTGCTGAATGAACTCGCTCACTGATTGATTTACTGGGCAACAGTACAAACTA
>CAAE01014685.1:119142-162477 GCA_000180735.1 Tetraodon nigroviridis | reverse complement strand
AAACTTGCTGATATGTTGCTTTGGGCTAGTTGGAGAAGTGCAACTGGTCACTAAACATCAGTCATAGTCAAGGATCTATTTATGTTCTATTTGCAAAATTTAATTCTCAGCTGATAGCATTTCACTTTTTAGAACTTGGTAGAATTTTCAAATGCCACTTTCAACACAGCTTAAAATACTTTCTAATTGTTTTAAAGCACCAAATTGATGTACACCTCAAGAGAAATGAGTGATGTGTTCGGAAGGGATCTTTGTCACTAGGTATTCAGGTGGCTACTTGGCACTCAGTGTTTATCCCATAATTCTATCTCGGCATGACATTGTTAATTGGAAGCTTAATTTAGCTCTCGGCATATGTTAACATTGGCTTAGACAGCCGTTGTTAAGTCTTTGCTGGCTGATGGGACTGTTATGATGGTGGAGGAATGGTTTTTGATACAGCACTAATACAGGTAGTAATAAAAGCATAATAACATAACTAACAACGATCTGCAGTGATTACTCACACTTCACACCACAGCAGCACACTCATCCCAAAACATTTTTTTTACCTGGCCAGTTCCAGATACATACGGATGCATTAACCGGTAAAAAAAGGATTAGAAACTTAAAAGCATTAGAAACATACAGTATTTTATTTGTATGTCTAATAATTAATTCTTTGATATTTTTTTTTGTTTGTTTTTTAAGTAATATTCATCAGGTTTTGCTGAAATGTCCCATGAGACCCGTGTTTTTTTTTTCTGAGCTTTGGCTCAGTTCTGTTGTTTGGCAGCTTGACTGAGCTGAAAGGGGAGACTGATCAGAGCACAAAGCCCTCTGTTTATGGGATGTAAGGAGAGCTGCTTCTAATTCACCTTCTTGCCCACCTAGGGAACCCTGGCTATGGTTTCGTGCGAGCTTAAGGACCTCATGGTGTTAGAGTAAGCGGGTGACTTTAGACCTTAACATGTATGTACATAGTCAGCGCACAAGCGTCATATAGAGAGACAACCACCTGCATGTAGAACAGGGTTATACACACTATCTAAATCTTTATGTAAAACATTATGCACATGAACAGGCAAACTGTCCCTGTGCACCCGCAGGAACTGATAGCATTGAGCTTGTTATGCTTTGTATTGGAAAGGAGTCCTTGCGTCAGTGCTTCCTTGGTAGTAGACCAGGCTTTCTCAGAATGGTGGTGCGAGAGTCACTTCAGGTCCCTGACACACTTTGTGTACAATGAGAATGGGAGGAACACACTCTCTATGCTACGGGATTATCCCCGGTAGCCAGAATCTCCAGGTGACAGCCAGCCAGAGTCTGGTTCGGATTGGCTTCAACGAGCCCGAGAGGAAATCGCCCCTCTGCAGCGGGTCACCTGGTTACACCAAAAACACTTTGTAGTAATGTCACATTTAACAATCAGCAATTTAGAATAACATCTTCTAGTGAGCCAGAGCTATTATTAGCTTAGGTACAAGAAAGCCTCTTAGAGATCTTTATTTAACCAGATTGGCCGTCTGATGTATGGACACCTCTTTCATGCACTGGCACAGTTGCGGCCTCTCTAAAGGCCACTGTCATCTCTCCTCTCCTCCTTTCTCTTCTCCTCTTAACCTTGCTCTCTCCCTCTAAGATGACTGGTTTTTGACTCATACAAGGTGGTTCCCCACCACCCACCCCTTTCCTTACATGGTAGGGTTTTAGGTAGCAGGCTAATCTTATCTCCGAGCAAAGAGAAGGCTATACCCAGGTAAAATGGTTGCCCCCCCATCTGATCCTCTGAAAATAGAGTGATTTGGCATAAAAACAGGGTAATTGACAGGCCAGAGTCTAGGACACAGCGTTAATTTTTTTAGATAATGCACACCAATCTTAATAATATTACACATCTCTTTACAAGTGTAGTTCAATCGCATTGGCCAAAAATATGGATCACAATTTGGAACTTCTTATTAATGTGTATTGAAGAAATAATGAAGGGGCTTCAGCAGATTATTGTTGCTACTCCTCTTTATCCCTAGAGAGAGGGAGAGAGAGAGAGAGAGAGAGAGAGAGAGAGAGAGCCCTTATCCACAGAGAGAGCCCTAACGGTAAAGAAGTGCAGATCCTAGCTAAAACAACAGCATGTGTTGTGGTTTTGTGATGCAGGTGTAACAATATTCAATAAACTATTTATTTTTTGGCAGTGCGTATTTAATCTTTTATTTCAGACTTTATTAATTTTTTTTTTATGAAGGCCTTCTTACCTCTTGTTTTTTGTTTTGTCCTTCTGTTACTCCCTCCGTGTCAATCAGGTAATGTTATGGGATACAATGCTGGATCTTGTGACAGGCCAGCCTATTATTGTTCTACTATTGTGACACAAATGAGACAAATTACTTGTTCAAGTAACCGTGTGTATCCATCAATGCACATTACGAACGACACCCTAGGAACTTCTGTGTAGTGTACTGCAATTAACTGATGTTCTGTTGTGCGCAGTATATTGTCTTTGCAAATGTAATACTTATGTTCTATGTAAAACATACTAGTGGAATCAACCGAGCGTATCTAGTGGAACCTCATCAATACCCTCTTACAGAGTATGTGCCAACATAGACAATAGGCTGTTGTCTGTTTGCCTGTGTTTGTCTTTGTGTGTGTGGGGCTACTGCCCTGTACAGGATGACCTTTGTTATAAATAGCCTGCCAGTGCTAGCTATAATGACAGCCGACAGCACGCACCACTTGTGAATTTGTTTCCTGCGTAGTGTTGTTCATCGTTATCCCTCTTGGAACCATGCCTGTATGACTGCTTGCTACCCAGCAACACACCGGCCTCCAATTTCCTGAAACTGGCCTCATTTGAAAATGTTAATCGTGGTCAAGTCGTACATGGACCTGTCACTAAGTTTTTGTAGTTTTGGCAGCCAGAAAGCCAAAATTTACTGTTTTATAGACATAAATACATTAATATGAGGAATGCAATATTAGCAAGCTGTTGTTCTTATTTAATTTACTTTCAGGGATTGGATGAGGAACAGAGGTTCAGTTTCTCCATGAAATGTCCTTTTACTTTGCAAACTTGATCTTGGAGGTTTGGCTTCATGATTATTGATGACAAAAAGGCTAGTTCAGAAGTAAATGGTTAATTGTTTCACTGTTGAAAGGATGTTGTTGTATGCGTAGATTCTCGATCATCCAGGCCATTGTGATCCAAGGTTAGATCTCTGCGTGCAACTGGACTTTTTAAGGTTTCCTTCAAGACAGGCAGGGCGTTCACCTAGTCTGTTTAGAAGACAAAGGGAAAACACTTAAACTGAAACCAAGGCAACCACCCAGAAGAAGACACCTTCTAGAGAGAAAGGGAAGCGTCTTTGGGAAAAACTCAACAAGTCTAGTTGCGTGCAGAGATCCCAAGAATGTGACCTGTGGTGTTGGGACATTAATGGTTTTAAATAAGCTTCTCACTGAACATCATTTTAGTAATAATCCCTCAGGTGTCCGTGTCCTAATCTGTACGTCGTTTCCCTTTCCTAGATCTGGAGCCTGATGACAACACGTCCTTCTACATCCTAAATGTGGGACAGCCCCAGTCAGTTGTCACAAACCACCAGCCTCTCGGTCTGCCTCGTCATGGCATGCAGTCGCACTCCCAAATTATCAGCACTTCACCACGCTTCCAGACGCACAGACCAGGGTCTGAGCCTCCCGGCTATGAGACACAAGACTCAAAGTACGGCACCTCCCCTCTGCTGTCCTCTGCTCCTCTGGAGGCGCCAAAGGCCTTTGCATGTCCAAGTATCCAGATCACCTCCATCTCTCCTAGTTGCCAGCAAGAGATGGATCCCAATGAGAATGCTCTTAGTGCAAATGGACCTGATAGGGACTTCCATGGAGACAGGCCCCTGTCCAGAGACCACTTGTATTTGCCCTTAGACCACGCATATCGGGATTCTTCACTCAGCCCGAGTCCGTGTAGCAGTCTCTCCTCAAGGAGCTGGTTTTCTGATGCCTCCTCGTGTGAATCCTTCTCCCACATCTACGACGACGTCGACTCGGAGCTAAATGAAGCAGCTGCTCGGTTCACCTTGGGGTCGCCGTTGACCTCGCCGGGCTGTGCCTCCCCTCAAGCCAGTGGTGGAGTTTTAGAGGAGCAGCCCCACTGGCAGCACCACCATCCTACCATCGTGCACCAATCCCACACCATCAACCTGTCACCACGCCAATCCCCCTGCCACTCACCTCGCACGAGTGTCACCGATGAAAACTGGCTCAGCCCACGGCCACCTTCCAGGCCTTCCTCTCGTCCCACATCGCCGTGTGGAAAGCGGCGCCACTCTAGCGCAGATCTCTGCTACGCTGGTTCGTTGTCGCCTCATCACTCCCCCACAGCAACACCGGGACCGTCCCCCAGGAGCAGCGTGACAGAGGACACCTGGGTTGGGAGTCCCACCGTCGGAATGTCACCCTTCTCGTGTTGTCCATCTGAGGCCGACATCCCACTGAAGACAAGGAAGACTTCCCAGGACAGGACAACTATGCAGACAGTAAAAGGAGAGCTCGGGCTCGACGAGCAAGGAAATATGTCTCCTAATCTAGACTCTCCCTCTGATGAAGCCATGCACAGCCTAAAGAAGGACGGGCCTGGGGAACAGTTCCTCTCTGTTCCATCTCACTTTTCATGGAATAAACCCAAACCTGGTCATACGCCTATATTCAGGTAACTTTGGCTCCTTAAGGCTACATTTACTATTCTCATCAGGAAAGTACTGCATTGGATTTTATTGTTAAAATGTATTTATTGGGATGTTTAAAAATAAAAGTGTTAGGGTTAATTCAGTTTAGTTCAAATGTCAAAGGACTTCAAAACAATTCAGTCCCGAATGCATAACCTGCACCTACACGTGTGGTGTTAATGAATGAGATGATTGATGGGGCCTTCTGGTGGCTTTCTATCTATTGGAGCCCAAAATACAACAAAGTATGATTTGAGCCCAGTTATCTGGTTTTGTACGGTGGAGGGACAATTGTGATGTATTTGGATCACAGGAAGAAAGCTTGTTGTCAAACCACATCCCCAGATATGATTTCTTTGTCATGGTTCTGCATAGAGACTAACTGTGGCTGGAGGTAAACGTTTCTTTGCTTGTAGGTTTTGCTTCAAGTAGCCGAGCTAGGAGTTTTGATAGGTTATACTATAGATAAGAAAATGTTACATAATAACATTTCCTGTGTGAAAGTATTCTTGATGTATTTTTTTTCCTCAGGACCTCATCGCTGCCCCCACTAGATTGGCCCCTGCCAAGCCAGTTTGGCCAGTTTGAGCTAAAGATAGAGGTACAACCCAAAGCTCACCACCGAGCCCACTATGAAACAGAGGGCAGCCGAGGAGCTGTCAAAGCCTCATCTGGAGGTCATCCAATCGTCAAGGTAGAGTTTCAGCAGAACTTTTTTCTTGTACACTTCTAATGGCATCATCCAGATGGATCCATCCATCCATCCATCCATCCTACAAGCACTTATTTCTTTAATAGTGCATCTCCATAGTTTGGGTTGGACTTAGGGTATCATGAAATCATTCATCTCTGTACATCTGAAACGAGAATACCCCTTAGACTGAATGCAACAAAGCCATGAAAGTCTCCATATAGACCCGTGTTTTTGTATTAAGACTTTCTTTTAGATCTTTATCATACTTTCCCAATGACACAGCAAATTTCAATCATTTGTGGGCCACAGCAAACATAGCTTTCATATGGATCTTTTCTTGTAATAAGATTGTCCGATTGTGTGACCGTTAAACAGACAGGTAATAGCGTTGTCATTATAGCAAAGTCAGCTGACCTGTCATCTGATACCTGCAAGAATGCTGCAGCTTTTCTGTCAGCGACTGAACGAAAGATGAAGAGAACTAGAGCAGAAGGTTTCAGCCTAATAAATATTTCAACACAGTGACAAGCTGTCTTTGTGTGTCAACAACAACAGGTTGGTTTAGACTACAAGTTCAGTCGGCTGTACAGTCTGCTGAAGGTTAATATTTGTGTAATCCTATAGCCACTTGTACACAGCAAGAAGTTGCAGAGTTTTCCTGAAAGTGACTAATGTGATATGGATGTGAAATCCATCCATTTCATCTTCTCTGTTATCAGCCAAACTGACTGATCATTTGGCAAAACAGCTGAGCAACTTCTTGCTTGGGACATACAGTGCTGCATTCCCAAGATAACACAAGTTAATTCTGTTTGTCATGCAACAAACAACAGTCATAGCTAGATTCAAATATTTTCTTGAAGGACACAAAAGCCAAAAATTGTTGCCCTTTGTCGCTTCAGAAGCCGCTCCTGTCATCATGCATTTAGTAATGCAGGCTCCCTGCAGGGCAGTCATTAACCATTTCAACCTCAGACCAAGATTCTATCGTTCCATATGTGACAATGCATAATTTAGATGTCAAATGTCTTCCGCCAAGTGCTCGCCACACTTGCCCTCATTCCTTATCCCTGGAGAAAAGTTTGGTTATAGTAGTTTCCTGGATCTCAGGTCATTAAAGCACTCATTATTATTATTATTATTGAATTATTATTATTATTACTATCGTTGTTGTATTATTACTGTGACTTCACATTTTTTATATGATACTACAGCTAATATTCAAGAAAATGAATGGACACTTGGTGGTTTTTTTGAGGCTCTCGTAAGGGTTTCTCTGTAAAGACCAATAGCTTTAGCACTAGTCCAGCAAGTCTAACAACCAACTTGTTTGCTAAACACACCACCGCTATTGTTAGTCCTCTTAATGCCCTTTTACATCACTATGCAAAGAGGCCGCCATGCAAAAAGTGTTTAGTTTACCTTGTAATCTAATTATTGCCTTTGCGACAACGCAAATATATAATAGACTTTCTGCCATAATTAGTAGTGCTTTGGCTGACTTTTGTTAAAGTGATGGTAAAAAAACAAAACTAAATAACTCAGAATTGCAGTATCACAACACATCATTTGAGGAAAAGCTAAAGCCACTGTTTGGTTGTGTTAGGAAGCACTGTCGTGTTTCCCAGGTGCTCTCTACCATGGGTGTGAACCAAGCTAATCCCCGAGGGCAGATTGGCGCAGCTTCCAGGCTGCACGGCTTCTCCCACAGGAGAAACACAGTCACATTTTATTAATTTCAGTCCAAAATAGTCTCTCCAGAAATGAAACTGGGAGGCTATCTTTTAAATGTTTCTGGTGAGGACATTTTCTATTGATATAAAGAGTAACATCATTGTCAGGGGTTGTTGTACCTGCATTGCCTGGATGCTGATTGTTTAAGGTTCCCACCAGGGTCGTGCTGATCAGTCCTTAATCATTTCCTGCTGCACTCCTGTTGGTCTTAAACACGAGGTGTGGCAGCAGTCACAAACGGGCATCCTCAAGCTATCCAGAAGAATGTGTTGAATGCCCACTTGTGCTGTGTGTGATCACACAGCACAAGTCAGCACCTGCAAATTAAATGAAAAGTAAATTTAGTTTGCTGCTGGTTCACTTGTACCTGCAGATTTGTGCTGCTGGCATCCAAACGTACAAAGCAAAAGCTTAGAGGTCATGCAGGCAGGCACACTGGTTTGGTCTGACTATCCCCTGTAGCACACCATGCAGGTGTTGGTTAGCTGATGGAGGGCCAGCGGTGCTATCTATAGGAAAAGGTCACGGTGATAGCCCATAAAGAAACCGTAGAAAAGTGTGAATGGCTATCGTCACGATGTTTTTGTTCTCTTCGTTATATCAAACCCAATACTGCTGATCAAACAATCTCTATGAATCTGTTTTACTATCGGTAGATGCTCCCTCTGAGCCTGGCTGGCTCTTTTAGTCATTCCTCTGGGGTGAGCTGCAGACCATAATCAGTTCACCTGTTGCTAGGAGACGTCTAAGTCCAAAGCCTCTCTGGCTGGCTGAGGTATCCTTGTGCGTATTTAACCAGCTTAATTGAGTGCTGCTGCACCCACACAAATGCAAGGAGCCCCTCCGGTATTACCTGCTGCCTCAGGCACACACTCCTGAATATGTGAACAAACACAATGTACACAACTGAGCAGCCGAAAGGAGAGCGAGCAACAGAGCCGCACAGAAGCAGCAGTTAGTAGATCTAAATAAAGTCATGGTGTCTGATAACAAGCTTTTGAAAGACAATATCACGAAGCTGCACAACCCAATTCAGGCTCGGATGGACTAGACGAATTTGATTTTAATCTTTGAATATCTGTTTTTTTAATTCACCACCATTTCTTTCACTTCTTCCCTTTGTCTGCTTGTCCATGGTTTTGCACTAGACGGTAGCTTCACACTGGTATATTTATATGCTTTTTTTTTTGTCGTCCAGCTGAATTTTTTAGTGCACCGACCGCTGCAGAATGACTCGCGGTGCAGAAAACCGAGCCAGAATCCGCCGTGTGGTCTGAAAGGAGCCGGTGTCGCTTTACCCCCGAGTTTTATTTGATGTAAACATGTTGGAAACTCAGTGCTCATTTAGTGTAATCAGGCTTTGCACCCTGTGAGAAAGCACACACTGATGGAAAGACACTGACAGGGTGTGTTAAGTGTACACGTGAGAAGGAGTAGAGACTGGGGGATGTTAAAATAAGGGATATGAGGAATTGAGCTCGGACTGGTCTATTATGTCCATATACAGTCGTCATGCAGTATACTGTGTGAGCGTGCGTGCATGCGTGCTCGCTCCTGTACTTTCTCCATACCCGGTACCCAAATCCACAATCTACTTGGAAAGTGAGGACATTTTTTATTCTTTACAACTTTAAAGGACTGTTAAAAGGGTTAGGATTTGGTTTTAAGGTCTGGGTTAGAACCACGTTTGGGCTAGATTTAGGTGTTAGTGATGGTTAGTGTGTGTGTGTGTGCACGCGTGTGTGTGTGTGTGTGTGTGTGTGTGTGTGTGTGTGTGTGTGTGTGTGCGTGTGTGTGTGTGTTGACCTTGTTTAAACAGTCAACTAACCCTCTGGCTCTCTCTGCCCTCCCTAGTGTGCCGGGCAAAAATCAAGTGTGTGTGTGTGTGTGTGTGTGTGTGTGTGTTTGTGTGTTTGTTCATAAATCCTGGTTTGTTGTGCCACAGTCACACAGTCGGATACCGCTGCCAGACAACTTGGCCCGCTTGTGACCTTGAACACCACTGCCGTCATTTTTGCATCTGCTCCACGCTCATGGAGGACGCGTGTGATTTCCAGATCTGTTCAAGGACCAGAGTGCAGCGGTTTAGTTGGTGTGAATGCACTTTTTAACGCGCTCTCAAACACAGGCTTGTATTTGACATCACCGTGTGTGTAGGTAGCTGCTTGCTTACACACATGTATGCTCAGGCAAAGCATGCACATGCATACAGCAAAGAGTCTCGCCATGGCAACCGTGGAGCAACACAGGGAAACAACTTGGCAGAGTCAGGCACTCGCTGTAAGAAAGTATCAAGTTACTGCACAGGCTCTGCATCTAAGGTAAGAGAGGACAAAGACGGCGAGGACAGAAGAAGACAGGAAACGTAAAGGGAAGATGGGAAAGTTGGTAGTGAAGCCCCCCCCAGCATGTGAGCCGTATAGCTGGATCAGTGAAACAAATGAAGGCCCAAAATAAGTGGGGACTTCATTTATTGGGAGCTAAGTATGTAACTGTAGCCTGTGGTTTAATTTTAGGAGAGCTGGTTCATTCTAAATTCAATCCACAGTCTGAAACAGCAGTTATTTTCAGGCTTCAACCAGCAAAGGCACGGAGACATGTGACTGGTTTTAATGTCAGTGCAGTTTAATATAAGAACAGATCAGCCAGCTCTTCCACTGCTGAGTGACCAGCTGGGCTCAGGCCTCTAAAGGGTGAAGAGTTAAAAGAGCCCATCCTCCTGTGGCATTTCACACTTAGATTAGGAGGGTGGTGGAGGGGTGGCTCAGGAATGCAAAAGAAGTCAAGGGTGTGTGGTGAGATTCAGTGTCGAGAAACTTCCTCCGTCTCGTCTTACCGTGTGCACTTGTTTACATTTCCAGTGGGTTTTTTATATTAGGTTAGCACAGGTTTTTGAAAAATAGTTTAGCTCCAACATAAATTTAAAGTAGACTGAGCTCTTTGGAATTGTCTGGGGAAAAAAAGTGTTTTTTAAGGTTTTCTCTGTATAAACAGCAGTTTTAATGACAAGCGTATATCATATGTCGATATGTTGACGTAGCTTTGGGAGGAATCTGTGTTTGGGCACGGTTGGCTGAGGAAACTGTTGGTATTTGTGCGTTTTCCACTGCACGGAAGAAATTGCCGTAATGCAAGTACAGCCTGAGAGGAACTCTTGGCCCGCTGAAGCCTAGTTTATGCTGTGTGTGTGTGTGTGTGTGTGTGTGTGTGTGTGAACACTGTGGCCCCACAACAAAGCTGAGAAAAAAAATCTTAAAGGGGCCCGAGAGAGACAGACCAAGATGGGAATGGAAAAGGGGAAAAATACGATTTACTTCTGTATTTACTTAGTATCCATTTGAGGAACTTTTGTTGTCATGTCAACAACTGATGCTTTCCAAATCGATTTTTTGAGTCTGGCTGCCTCACAGATACCTTCCACCAGACACTGTTAACTCGTTTTATTCTGTCTGGAACACACATGGTGCTGTGAATAAACATGTCGTGATTTATGGACACACACATGTAAGCTTTCTGTCTATACTCACATCCTCGGTGAGCAGACATGATCATTAAACAAGGACACAAGCCGCAAGTGACTCAGTGCTGCTTTGACATCCATATTAATGGTCAGCGTTTACAGACCCATTCAGACCGAGTGTATAATGACTTTTTAGCTTGTTACTAGTAAGATTCACACTTTCATGTGGCTCTTAAGATGTGATGTGGTTTTCGAAAATGCAAAGGTGAACCCTTTCCTGGTTCTTAGAAAAGCCTCGTGCTGGTCTTTTGTGCAGCTTCCTCCCAAGTAGTTTTAGTGTTCCTCATTTTGTCGGTTAGTTCCAGACTGAATTTGAGAAAGAAAAGAAAAAAAAAAAGGAATTTGAGGGTTATTTCAATTGCGTGGACTGTGGCGTAGGCATGCTTGATCACACAAAGGACACAGACGCCCTTGAAAACAGGAAGAAATGTTTTGTAATGTTTTGTCATTTATCCCATTTCAAACATGCCTCCTTTACAGAGCAGTTGAGACAGATGGAGGATGTGGTAAAGGGGTGTCGCCGTACAGCATACGTTGGGAGGGGTTTTTTTTTTTTTGTTAAGTAAAGTTTAACTGGAAGTTAAATGTTCAAAGTTGAATTCAAAAGTTGTTAAAGTAAAAATAAAGTATTTAATTTTTGACTAATTGAGTCTCCATCCAACGCATCGGTTCCTCACACACAGGGTGAGGTACTCCTTTAAAACCAGGCAAATCATGAAATTTTACAGCTGCAGAAAACATTAAAAATAAGCAGGGGAATAAATATCCCGAAAATAGACGTGCGATACAATGCCTGATACCTTCTCAGTTCTCTGCTTTTTCAATCACTCAATTAATCCCTTAACCTTGTGGAAAATTTTAGAAAAGTTTTTTTCTCCTGCCCACCACATTTTGCAGGAAGCATTGATGGTGTGTGACGCAAACCTGAGAGGGTCACTAGGCAGCTGTGGAGGGGCTGGGGTTTGGCAGCTCCCGGCCTGAAACAGGAATGAATGAATGGTCCTGTTCTTCTTGGTTTCTCCCAACGTGAGCTGGGAGTTTGGGCCGTGTTGGGCAGCGCAGTGGGTGTGTGTTCAAAAAAAAAAAGAGTCTTCCATCTTGCTGTCATGCTGTTTGCCAAGTACAGCGTACAGAAGTAGTGAAACTCTGTTCTTTTTTTGTTTTTTTTCTGAGGAGGAAAGGTCTTGCTCCTTTTTTAACTTTCCCTTGATTGGACACGCCACCACTTGTCCGGCCCTCCTAGCGTAGGAAGCTGGTTTCCAGTGCTCTGGGACCAGCGAAGCCAGCCTCTAGTTGAGCTGCAGCGCCAACCACGCAAGAACTACAAGATTTGAAAACGCTGTTGATGTTTGCATTGGCACTTTTTCAGCCACAATAGAAAAGGCATCCTGTACTCAGCCGACCTCACAGAATATCACATGAAAGATGCTTTGTGCAGTGTCATACAATATTTCGCATTTTTGCTTATACACTTTTTTGTTTTCAATGTTTTTTTTATTTCAGGCTGTTTCTCTCTTTTATCTGGACTTTGTTCTTATATCTCTGCTCTGTTTCGCTGTCTTTGTCTTGCCGTAGCTTATTGGATACAACGAGAAGCCTGTTAACCTGCAGATGTTCATAGGAACAGCAGATGACCGCTACTTGAGGCCACACGCCTTCTACCAGGTGCACCGGATCACTGGAAAAACCGTTGCCACGGCCAGCCAAGAAATATTGGTCTCCTGCACCAAAGTTCTCGAAATTCCACTGCTGCCTGAAAATAACATGTCAGCCAGGTTTGTGCCAGAAGTTGTACAGGTTTATAGTATTTGAGTTTACCACCGTGAAGGACGCTCGCCTCACTAACCAGTTTTCATGATTCTGTTGGTATCCTCAGGGTTCTGCCAAATCCTACAATGGCTTTTGTCACTTTTAGGTCTATAAGCTTTCACTTAGAGTTGTTCTTTATAATTATCCCCTTTTTTAAACTGTTCCAACAATTCCTTTACCCTGTCTTTCATTATTCCTTCAGACCTGCCAGTTTTATCATTTCTGTCTCCAGACCAAGTTTTTTTTCCTTTCTGCCTTGCAGTATTGACTGTGCTGGCATCCTTAAACTGCGAAACTCCGACATTGAGCTGCGGAAGGGAGAGACGGATATAGGCCGAAAGAACACGCGCGTCCGTGTGGTGTTCAGAGTGCACATCCCTCAGCCCAATGGGAAGGTGCTGTCGCTGCAGGCTGCCTCAATTCCTGTGGAGTGCTGTGGGTGTCTCACACACACTCTCAAATATATGCATTCTGCATTTACTGTGATAAACTGCAAAGTAACATCTTCATCCGCTATTGCCCCCAAAGCCCAGCGTTCAGCTCAGGAGCTGCCCCAGGTTGACAAATCCAGCCTGACCAGCTGTTTGGTTAGTGGAGGAGAAGAAATGGTCATCAGTGGTTCAAACTTCTTCCCAGAGTCCAAGGTCATCTTCCTGGAGAAAGGCCCCGGTAAGTAGTGTGCACACGCTGCACTTTAGCACTGAAGTACTCAGTTTGTGCCAATAACCAAAAAAAATAAATACGCTAAAATAAAATGTAACAACACCAGTTTGACAGTTACTTTATCAAGTTCAGAATGCTCCTACAAAAAATGATATTTACCTAAAAGTAATATCACTTAATTCTTTTGAGAACCATATACTTTTTTTTACTGAAATAGACTCAGATAGCTGCAAAGTGTGAGTTAATTTACAGAAATCTATCAGGATAAAGGTGATTTATCTGTATCAAAAGGAACTCTTGTGAACTCGTGGTTCAAATTCAAGGTGTGTGTGCATGCGTGCTGGTGTGTGGGTGTGTGTTTGTAGACTGCGTATGTCATTTTCTCACCTTCAGCAACTTTACCATTTTGGAGAATCTGAAACGTCTGAGAGTCACGTCTGCTCGTGGTGGTGTTCACGGCCAGGCACGATGACTGGAGAGCCGGGGCCCTGCATCGTCCTTTTGAAATTTACAAGCTGATTTACTAGGTTTACTCTAGTTTTTAATGACTCTTTATTGTTTTGGGGCAATATCAAACCCTCATAGAGAAATTAAAAGAAATATATTACAAAACTATAAACCTTCAAACCACACCTACCCACTTTTAAAAAAAAGTAAAACCAAAATATTGTTATATCACAGCATAAATATAACAAAAGATGCAATTTTTTAAAATGTATTTTTTTTTAGCTTAATGGCTACACACTTACAACTCACCCTGAAAGTAAAGTAAAGTTTATATCGACAGTAAATGCACGATCACAAAGTGCCTTGTACTAATTTTAGAAATGCTGTTTAGAGAAAGAGTGGAAGGTTAGGATAAATATGCCGTTATTTCCTACAATTGGTGAGATTAAAAGTTGTTTATATCATCAAACAAATGCTTTGGCTGAAGAGATTACAAAGCTAAAGTCTTCTTTCAGCCTTGTTCCGCCTTATCTTGTTTCTCTTTTGTGCACCAGGCGATCAAAGCTCATGTAATAGCCGTACCCCGTGGAAACTTTAAATGGATAACATTTGTGTAGCCAGTCTGTGCCTGCCCGACGTACCTTTGTGATGAACAATTTCACGCAAGGAAAGTTGAGTCTTCTCCCTGCACGAGACACACAGGCAGAATTGCAGCACAGAGGAATTCTTTGGCTCTTTCTCCATGAACCAGGTGACGCCTGGCGAGAAGAAGCAAGGAGGATCAAACTGTTGCTCGGGTCTTTATGACATCTAGTGGAAACCTCATAAAAGGGTGTGTCTTGGTTCGGGAGGCAAGCAGGGGCCCTGCGGTGGATGAAGGCAGCAGTGTGGAAAGAGAGGCAGAAGGAAGGGGCAGATTAAATGTTTCCCTCATCATGACTAATCCTCTGTCTTAGTGCAAACAGTCACCAACTGCAGTTAATAAAGTCACGGAGCAAAAGATTATAAGGAAGATAGAAAGGGTAATGGCAGCTGTTTGCCCTGCTTCTCTCTGAATTGAGCAACAATAGTGGGTTTGTGTATAAAAACAGTTGAAACTAAGTATGCACACATTTAAAGAGTTTTACTATATATGAAGTGATGTGAGAGAGACACACACACACACACACACACACACGTGCCGTACGTACGTGGCTGTCCGGTCAAACCGTGACGTGTTTTCATGAGGTTTCTGTAGTTGCACGTAGTCTGACCAAGCATGTGGGGCCCTCGCTTCTGCCTGGCAAACGTCAACAAGTTGCTTCTGTCAAAGACGATCAAGGTCCTTTGCCAGTTTGGAATAAGGCCCGCGCGTCCTGGAAACCCTAGAAAAGGAATGACCAATTTTCCTGTGATGGAAAACATTTGGATAATTAAAAGGAAAAAGTCAAAGTTGTCCTGGAAAATAATTTTTCTCTCTCTCTGCCTCTTTTTGCCTTGCGAGGAAAAGGCATATAGGTCAAACGCTTTCAAAGGGAATCAGTTTATAATGTGACATTATAGCAGCTTAAATATCCTGTGAACAAATGTTAAGGTGAGAGTGGGAACCCTGACTTGGTGTTATTTATTTAATCTACCCCTACAGTAGGGAGAGCCGGTCTAAGTTCATTTGTAAATATAAACGCCTGCTAGAAGGGGGATCTGGTGTAATATAAATGTTAGTAGAAAGCTGTATTTTTTAGGCTTTAAAAGTGTGGACACTTAATCTATATCTTAACATGTTGGTGCAGTCTTTTGAGTTTTGTTGAAGAGGATAAAGAAGTGCGGAGTACATTTCCACCGTGTGTGTGTTACAAAATAAAAAATGAAATAGTGGCCACACTGTCGAATTATAGTTTTATTTCAGCGCACCTTAAAACTCCCCCTCTTACTTTTGATGACTTGTGAAGATTTCTGTCCAAGATTTCTGGGGAGTGAGTTTTTCTCCTAGTTTCATGTATCACAGTATTTACATTCAATAAAAAAAAAAAACCTCGACCGCACTGAAATCCAGGATGCACCCCCATTTTCCACAAAGCCCTTTGCGTTTTATAACAGACGAGCTGCTTCAGCTGGAGATGATTGCGGACTTTAAACAAAATGTTTGCACAAGTTGCGTCGGAAGGAGAATCTATGTCATCAAGGGACTGTAGCACGATGAAAGTGAAGTCTGGAAACACAGCTTTTACCACTATTGTGATCACTGAAATGGATAGTAATAATGTTACATTAAAGTGCACCGTTTGTCTTTTTAACTCTAGATGGAAGACCACAGTGGGAAGTTGAGGCAAAAATAATCCGTGAGAAATCTCAAGGTGTAAGTATTCTTTTTCCGTCGGTTTCCCCTGAGCTTTAATAGTGACCTTTCAAACCTGACGTGTTTTTTTTTTTTTTTTCGTAGTCGTGCATCGTGGTGGAGGTGCCTCCCTACCACAGCAAGACCGTGGCCTCCGCCGTGCAGGTGCAGTTTTATGTCTGCAATGGCAAACGGAAAAGGAGCCAATCCCAGCGTTTCACGTACCTCTCAGGTTAAAAAAAAAAGAACTTTTTTTCATCATCTGTTACCTTCTTTTTCGCCACCGATACAAACGTACAGACGCTCCGAGGGAATAAAGAGTTTGATTGGAGAGCACATGTAGCTGAGTGACTCTTTCAAGAGCTTGTGTGCATTCCTTTGGGCCTGCTGCTTCCTCCCTCCTGGGGTAATGACACGCGCTTGACTGTGAGCAGAGACAGTCGTTACACGCTCCCTTATCCTCTCCTGGGGTGTTTGACTAACCCCCTTCTTCTTTTTTGCATCGCTGTGGTTTAGATTAGGCTCCTGCACTAGCAGTAACATTAACACCTGCCAGCTGTTTATTTTGTAAAGCTTACTCACAGTTTCAGACCACTTTTGTTTCCAATGCGCTGCATTTGCACAAGGTTTTATCATGCAAATATTTTGCTCTCCGGGAAATCTCTACTCTACACGGGCCTAGAGGTGCATTTTGGTGTCATGATTGTAGCAAAAAGGAAACCAAGCACTGAAATCTTTTAAAATCACAGGGTTTTTCGTGACTGTAGTAAATTCCCTTTGTCGCTAGTCAATATTGTTGTTTTATTTTCTTCCCCCCTTCAAGCCAGTCATACTGAAAACGCTGGTGAAATTTATATCACGTGGGCATTTTGTGCAGCATATTTAAACCTCGAGTTTTATTGCAGCTGTGTGTGTGTGTGTGTGTGTGTTTATGCTTTCAAGCTGCCTCGTCCTTCCACCCACCAGTGTTTCTGTTTGCAAGTGCACCCACGTATCACATTGAGTTCCTGTTTTCACTGATGACAGATCAGGGTGGCCAATCAGATCAAAGTAAAGGAACCTTTTCAAGTGAGTCATACAGATCCAATTTCAAGATGAATTCTGATTCAATTGACAGCAGAAATGAACAAATATTGGGCGTACATTAAGGTTTACACACAAAGTGACTGTCAAAAAGTGGTATCCGGCTCGTACCTGCGTACGGTGCTTTGGAGGTTAATTCGAACAGTTAATCGATGTTCAGTGAGCAGATATCAAACATCTGCCTTATCCCTGGCAGTAAGTCTGGCCTTTGGCGGCCCTTTGCCTGTCTAGCACAGAGGCAGCACTGGGCGAGTTGGGCCACAGTAAGTGAACTTGCTAATTCACACGGTCTGGTTTTTGCTGTGGGGCATTAAGCTCCTCCACCCACACAACATTTCACATGATGGCACCCGGACAGACAACATATGCTCTGTGATTCAGAGATGGATAAAAATAAAACTGACTGTCACATGGCCCCAGATTGGGAACTAGGTTACAGATCGGAATAGCAGCTCTTTCAGTTGTCACAGTTAAAGAGATTGGCCCCATTTGATATCAAGATATTCCTTGTCGTTTAGATACTAGTGTAGAGCTGGTGATGCCTTTTTCTTGTTTAGGAGTGTTTTTATCGTGTCTGGCTCTTCTTCCTTGGTCATCGTTGCCTCTCTTTGCCTCTTTCTTTCTCCTTTCCAGTCACAGTGAGACAGGAGCACAGAGATGAGCTGGACCTTCCTCCGGTGCCCCCTATATCGATGCCCCTGGCACATGCTTCAAGTCTGGTGTGCACCCAGCTGCCTTCTCCTGAGCAGGGCCACCCATCGGACACCTTCTGTCCAGCCCCCCTCGCAGCCTGGCTGCAGGCTCCGGACCTGGCCTGCTACCCCTGCAGCCTCCCTGCCCCCCCCTGGGCTCCCCATCCTTTCAGCACCTGCCTCACCTACAGGGCCACAGTTTGCAGCACCACCCCGCAGATTGCCACATGCCGTTCCATCCGAACTCCGTACCTGCTCCTGCCAGACCTTCCTATCAGCCTATGCAGCACAGTCACAGCCACAACCTGCCCTTTAACGGCCAGCCGAGCCTCCCCTCCCAAGGCTATGAAAGGATGCCCTTTCAGCACAGCCCCAGCTCAGGACCACACCCAATGGCAATGGGAATGGTCTACTCTTCCTCCCCTTGCTCGTCACCATCTGCACCCTCCACTCCAGGCAGCAATCCCATTGTGGGCTCTCCTCAGAGCCAGCAGAATCTGCTCAATCCCTCATCGCCTCACCTCCACGCTCTGGGAGGCTACCACTGCTCCCCAAATCCCACCCCGGTCCCCTCACCACCTGGTCACCCGCTGGTGGTGCAGCACTCCTCCCAGCTCCAAAGAGCTATGGGCTACCACCCGATAGGTCAGAGGTCAGCCTCTTGCCCCACGCCCTCCAGTGCTCCTCCTCCTCCTCCCCCTCCGCGGATGGTCCCCTCTCCTCATTCCGGCCCTTCCTCGCCTCAGCTCCACTCCTTGCCCTACCAGTCCCCCACGTCGTCCTCTCCCACACCTGGGGGCAGCCCTCTCGGTCCTCTGCAGCAGCAGCAGCATTCAGGACAGCCTTCTCCCCAGGCGACCAGCCCGGTTATGGCCGGCCTGTCTCCGGCAACAGCAGCGGGGCCACTGGTCCACCCGCTGAGCCCACAGGGGCCATTCCCCACCGACGGAGAGAGGCTGAACATTAAACAGGAACCAGAAGAGAGGGAGCCCACCTTCCGCTCCATCGGCCTGCAGGACATCACGCTGGATGACGGTAAAAATACACACACACGCGCGCACACAGTGAATAACAATAGATGGAGTATGGATTAGTGTAGCTTTAGTCTTTAGGCTCTCAGTGCCCAAGATTTCCTACTTTGGAATGAGGGATAAAAATGCTCACTTCCTTTTTAAGCACCAATCTCAGTCGGGATTTCTGTTAGTGATTCTTTTATTTACCTCTTACCATTTGTGATTTTACCTTTTTTTTTTTACCTCATTTTTTCAGATATTTACTTGTGTGCTGGCTGGATCACAACAGCTCTGCCACCTTTTCCGTCTTTCCCACAGTGTAACAGCAGGTCTGCGAACGCGCGTAATCACTTTTTTTTAGTCCCTAACAAGAGCGCACAAGGGGGGATTACGTGAGTGACAGACACAAAATAAGAGTGTGTCCATTTCAATACAGTGGTTTTCCAGTGTTTGGACGGTAGAAACCCACATTCAGGCGATATTTGCCGGTCTGAGGGAAGACGCCTTTGGATGGGATTGGAATTTGACTTCTTTTGAATTTTTTTTGGGTGACAATTCGGTCGGTCAGAGCCCAGCATCAGAGGCTAGGGTGCAGCGGCGAGTACATGAAGGTGGCAGCTTTCTCCCCTTCGTGAACCTGTCTGGTTTGCTTCCCAGTGCCACATTTAAAGGTCCTAAAGCGTTTCCAGTTAATAAACAGCCTGACACAGCAGCAGCAGGGAGGTGTGGTATGTGTGTTTGCAAGGGTCGGCCTAATTACCACACAACCATTGTCAATAGGTCATGTGTGAAAGCCCAACAAGCGCTTCGTATGCAAACCCACACACACACTCGCCCACGTTTGGCTTGTGTGAAACAGGAGGATGACGAGGCTCTCCTTCCTTTAATGTCTGTCCGTTAGTACGCGCTAAATTATGCATGCGCTGATAAAATGGGTTCACTCAACCTGAGACACCGTTGCTTATGCAAAGAGGGTAGAGGAGCCCCTCAGAAAGCGGCGGGGCTGCTCGTGACCAACAAAGTGTGAGAAAAGTGTGTGAGTGACACGGTTTAAGCCGGGAATGTAAGCTTCCCTTTGAGCCCGTCGCTAAAAATAGCTTTCTGTGCCAGCCCTGCCCCGTAGGCCGCGTTGGGAAGTTTGCAGCCAGCTCATTTTTAGGAGGTCGCGGCACTCTTAGACGCAGACGTAAACATTCCGTATGGCCCAAGAACAGCTGGGAGACGCAGCAACCCAGCTAACGGCTGTTCAAAATGGGAGGAGGCTGCCACAGGCCTTTCATTGGAATATTCTATAGACGTTTACATGTGCGGAGACAACACTGGGAACTCTTGGTTACACCACTTCCTGGGTGTGTGGGGGTGTGTGTGTGTGTGTGTGTGTGTGTGTTTCTACATAAGTGTTTTACTAGCGGAGTAAGGGCATCGGAATGGCTGGTCCTCCAGGTCGGACCAAGGAGCTGGCAAATGCATCGTGTCCATGCACGTTGTGTGTCTGTGTGTGTGAGAGGAGACGCGAGCGGCGAGGAGACAGACGGACAGACAGATGGACGGGCGAGGTCGGGATCCAAGCGTCACTACGGGGTCACGGTCTCTGTGCTGACAGAAAAGAAGCGGTGGAGTTGGTTTTTCCTGTGAACGGAGAGGTGCGTCAACCAACTGGGCCTTCGGTTGGTCCAGGGATCAGGGCGGAGAGGTAAACCAGCTCCGGGAGATGGTGGAGGCCATTAGAACAGCACCGGAACAACATAAAACCCACACATCAATAAAACAGAATCACAGACATTTCTTTTGCAATTATAAGGACACAAAACCTCTGGGGCCAGCTGGGTTTCAAAGCGAAGCACTGAAAGTCTGAAAAGGCGGGCCGTGCCTTCGACTACCAGAGCCAGGGGCCCCGAGCTGCCCTCAGAGAGGCCTCGTGGAAGACGCTGCCGTCCAGAAGCCTGGCAGCTTTAGGAAACGGTCCCAAACGCTCCGCTAAACAGCCTGCCCCCCAACCGCCCAGCCAGCCAGTCACCCCCCCACCCGTAAATAGCAGGACCTGTTTTAGCAAACAGTCCTGGTGACCGCTGGTGGCCAGCAGCTGTTTCTCACTGGTTTCCCTGCAGATAAGCCCAGCGCCAACCGCGCAGGGTCAGAGCGCAGTTTTCATTTCCTGCGCTAGGTTGCACACGGCGCTTCAACGCCCCCAAAAAAGTACAACTTAAAATAAATGCATAGAAATAGTTGTTAAAGCTCATTTGTAGGACCAAAACAGCTAAACATTCACCTGAAGGCTCAGGATGGCTCCTCCAGTCTCAAGGTTCCGTGTGTTCACGTGTGTGTGTGTGTGTGTGTGTGTGTGTGTGTGTGTGTGTGTGTGTGTGAGAGTCAGAGGCTTCGGGCAACCATCGGCTAAGCGTGACAATAACAGTGCAGCTCTTCTCAAGAAGGAACCCAAAGTTTCCATCAGACGCCGCAACAACAACAACAACAACGCCAGCAGGAACAGGCAGAAACCAACCTGCTCCTCCTCCTCCTGCTCCTGCTCCTCCTCCTCCTCCTCCTCCCCCCATCAGGATGGGTTTCAGGACTGGAAAATCCTTCCGTCTGAGATTGCGCCGCTGGAGAGGATGCGCACGTGTCCGATCAGCCAGGGAAAGGCCGGCAGGCCCGTTCCAGCCGAAGCGGGCTGCCAGGAATCCGTGGCGCTGCCGTTTCCAGAGAAAGCACGTTTGTCCCTAAACGTGGTTGCGATTAAAGCCTTCGGTTTCAGGGCGTCGGCGGATGATGTCACCGCGCTGTGGAAAAACTCTGCATCTTCTCCAGCCACATGTGAGGACGTGTGGCTTTTTCTCCAGTTTATTTGTGATATTTGAAGACTTTTGGACTCGGAAACGAAACTATTTGGAGAAAAAACAATCGTCTGAAGCGAAGGAAACGTTAGCCTGGTTCTGATTTCAGGAGCTTTGATGCAGCTTCGGCGATGGCAGCTGTGAAATGGCGAACTTGGGCGTGAGCGCGGGGCCCCGGGGCCGTGGGCCCCGGTGAGCTCTGCCTCTGCCTGCTCATCTGTCCCGGACGGAAGGCGCGAGTCACTTCCCGTCAGGTCAAACGGGAAACCCAGCGATGAATCACGCCAAGCAGCGGCTTTAGAGTGACTTTTAGATCAGCTCCGCGCACGCTCACCCACTCACACACTCTCAAACACACACGCAGACGAGACGAGAGCAGCAGAGTGAGGTGGAAGGCAGTGCTGCTGGGCGGAGGGGCCCGACAGTGATCTCTGATTTATTTCTTCTATCGGTCTTACGGTGGATGACGTTTGGGAGGGTTTTTCCAGACAGTGAAAATAGTTTTTTATTCCAAACTGTGCAAATGACTTGAAAAAGATGTTAGCAACCGCTGACCCTTCATTTAGGTTTGGTTTTATTCAGGCCTGCTCCTGTTGCCTCCCGCGGCTACGCCGTTAGCGCTCCACCGTTAGCGCTACGCCGTTTCCAAAAACGCTTGTTGTTTGAGGATGTTGATTTTTTAACCCCCAGTCTCCGCGTCTCTCCGCAGCTCTCCAAGCCGCAGCCACGTGCGCGCTGCCTCCGGCGGCCTCGGCCTGCGCGTCGCCTCTCGTGCGTGTTTCCTGGTGCCGCGGCGCCAGTGGAAACTCTGCGCTTTGATTCCCTCGCAGACGAGCCCAGTTCTTCCCCCGTTCAGATGTTTTCCATTCCAGCATGCTGTCTTCATTTGCTGGACCCAACAATCAGGCCGAGGCTCCTCCGCCAGACTCGTGCTTCCAAACCGGGCCCGCGGCCGCTTCTCGTTCTTCTTTTTTTCTCTCTTTTCTCCGCGTGTCACACGGGGGTTATCCTCTCAGCCTCTCCACCTCCACGGCCGCTGACTCTCCCTCCGCTTCGCGTCACGTCTCCTCGAATATGACCTGCAGAGGCAGATCGGTGAGATTAGGAATCTCTCGGAGGCTGATTATTCGGAGAAAGTAACCCGGAGATCTGGGAATCGAGTCTGAGGGTGTGAATTTGTGGTCTGATGCTGCTGTTTTTGGTCCCGCTGCCCCCCGACAGCCCGTGACGGAGACCAACCATCAGAAAGAGAAGAGGAGCGCCAACACCTGCCAGAGCAGAGAAGAAGAGCCAGGAGCCTCCCCCCCGGGAGGGGACCCCCCCGCCAGTCAGAAGCAGAGGATCTCCCTCCGGCTCGGCCCAGGCGGGCGCGCTGAGTCAGGCCTGCCTCTGCCTCGTCACCAGCCCCAGCAGTCAACCCGAAACAGCCCGTCAGCGCGTGAAAGCCAGGGCCTGACTCACACCTCTCTTTCACTTCTGCATGACGACGGCGCCGCTCGTCCGCAGAAACCACCTCAGAACCTCCGTCTCCAGAACCTCCACAGGAGGAGAGGACAAGCTGTGTCTCTGCGTCTAAAAGACGCAGAGACACCAGCGCTTCAGGGAGGTTTTCGGTTTATTTTCCATCTTTGTTGGTTTGCAGATGGAAATTCACTTTTTAAATCCCTTTTTCTTGAACGTCTCCAAATCAGGGCGTCCAAATTTCCACCCAGCTCAGCCAGTAAGACCGTGCTGCCTCTGAGGGGAATCTTCTGTTCATGAGAAAAGCGAGTGAATCACTAAACACCGGTGACCTTTTGTCTTTCTCGCTCTTCTTGTTCTCTCCTTCGCATTAATTGCCGCGCGTCTTCTAATATTGCGGCGCTCTCGTCGGCGGGGCGGGAAGAGTCGGCACCGAACCGTCGACCGGTTGCTTGGGGGTTTGGGCTGCAGGCCCTCGGGCGCCTCCCGTCCCCTCTGACTGGGGTCCTGGGTCCTGGGGCCCGTCTGCGCGTTCCCGTTAGCATATTTAAATGTAGCATTTTTAAAAAAGCCCCCGTTTGTCGATTTTGGACCCGATTTCACGCGAGCAGGTGGACAAGTTGTTCTGCAGAAAGTCCTCAGCATCACATGCGTACATGTAAATGTTTGCTTAGATAGTCACGCTGGTGTGTGTGTGTGTGTGTGTGTGTGACATGGGAAAGGAAGAGCCTCCCACGCTAACAGGATGATGAGAGTGATGGTGGCCAGACACAAAAGCAGGCAGCAGAAACCCAAATCAAATCCTCCCAGCGTTCTGCCTGAAAACACGGCTCCTGCGTAAACAGCCGGGCGAAAAACGGGCCACGTGTGGGCAGAGACCAACCCGCGAACACACACCGAAAAAAGAGAAAAAACACACACACACGCGCGCGCGCGCGCAGGGAGGCGATCGTGAAGACGACGCTGATGGAAACCGCAAACCGGCTCCTCTTTCTGTTTGCGGTGCGCGCCTTCGAAGCGCACATTTTTGCTTCCTTTAGGCTCTCCGTTCGCAGCCCTGCGGGCGTTGAGCGTCGCCATGGCGACTGGGTGGAGGCGGCTGCAGGTGGACACCCGCCGGCACCGGCCGCCGGGGTCCCGAGGAGCACGCTCGGGCCCTTTTCCATGAATCCCAACCAGACGGGGGCGTCGGTTGGCTCCGCGTCGGTGCCTCCCACCCTCCCCCACCCTCCTCCACCCTCCTCCACCCTCCATCACCCTGTTCAGGTGCCGTCACGTGTCAAGCGCGGCTCCGAGGGGCCGGCGGCGCCCCCTGCTGGCCCCGAGGCAGTCCGTCCCCCTCCTCTGACTTCCACCTGACCAGAAAGTGTCTTTTTCTTCGCCCAGATGAAAAGAATGAGTGTTTTGCTTTTTCTCTCTGTTCACAGTGAATGAAATCATCGGCAGAGACATGTCCCAGTCCCCGAGGGGGACATCTTAACTCAGGCCACCCGGCGGCCACTCCGGACCCCGGTGGGATGGAGGCCGGAAGAGGAAAGGAACAGCGTAAGGAAGGATGGAGCGGAGGTGTTGCAGCGTGCCCAGAGCAGCAGACGGAGTGCCCACGGCTTCATACGGAGAGACGACAACGCATCTCGACCGTCACTCGATCAGTCTCCCCCACTCTCTCTCTCTCGTCATCTCTCTCTCCGTCAGCCCCCTGTCCTCTCCCAGAGCTGGGGTTCATCGGGAGGTTCTCAGGCAGCATTCTCACGGAGATGCTACAACCCTCAGGACGCTAGCGCCCGCCGGCTCTGCCCGAGTCAGCAGTTCTGGGAAAAAAATGTCAAACAATTGGCCGGGCCGACGTCCCCTCCAGAGAAGCACCTCCTCCCCTTTGTTCTTTCCTCCTTTTTTTTCTTTTTCATCTAACGATGGAAGCATTCAGGTCTGGCGTGCAGGATCCTGACAGGAAGCTCTCCGAGATCTGCTACATTCCACACCGTTTAGCAACCAGCGCCGCACGTGTAGATATCCCCCCATCTTCCATCTCCAGCTTCCATAATGCTGATCACAAAATGCACATTATCAGCCAGCCGTCGGCTCTTAGCGGTCGTTCCAGCTTTTCCCGGTGGTTTGGGTTGGCGCTGCACCTGGCTTTGAGTTGGACCGCAGCATGTTATCTAGAACACAGATGTGCAGCTTCAACGGAGGAGATTCGACCAAAATCTGCTGTGGAGTTGGCCCCTGGGTCACCTCCCAGCGTCCACCCGGGGCCCCTTTTCAGTTTCAATCCGGGCAATAGATTCCCAAATCTCCACGGGGCCCTTGTGTGCCTTCCCAGCGTTGAGTCAGTATACACACACACACACCTACGTCCGTCTCCACACACGTGTCCAGGCGCGTCCTTCCCATCAGCCGCGCATCTGGGTCACCCGCGCCCGCCCGCCCGCACCCATCGATATCTGCTCCCACACTCGGACTCTCCGCCGCCACAGTCAACTTTCCCCATTTTTCTCCCGCGACAGACGTGCGGCGCCGGTTTGGACGCAGGGGTCGTTACCGGTTGGGTTGCCAGGTTCAAATCATCCTGCTATGCATCACTCTTTCTGCCTAATGCCTTTGAGAGAAAAACAATTCAAGAAAAAAAGAAAAAAAGAAGACCTTGATGCCTCCAGGACCAGACAGAGGTCATCGTTTGGTTCTCTCAGCATCCCAGAGTCGTTTATCAGCCGCTGTATGTGTGTGTGTGAGAGTGTGTGTGGTTGCAGAAGTCGTATTTTTGAGAACTCGAGCACTTGCGTGTCCAGGCTATGCAAACAGCAGCAAATGTGAACCGATAAATCAGAAAGGAGACGAGAAAGGTGTGTGACGTTGCTCCTGAAGAGCAGAGAGGCGTCCAGGCGTGAAGACAATCGCGTGTCGGTGTAAGATATTAGGATGCCTTAAACTCCTGTTTGAAACCAGTTTGTTAGTGTGTCTGTGCGCCTTTCTGGTTTGTGTAGATTTCCCACGACTAAGACGTCCAGTCGGTAAACTGCTATTATTACTTTTGTTCTTGTTTGTTTGTTTGTTGGGGGTTCTGGGTGGGAGGAGGGGGGAAAAAAAGGGTTTCTACCTGCAGATCAAGCTGGTTCTGCAACTGTAAGACTCGGGTCAGCGAAAGATTAAAAAAAAAGAATAAAAGTAAAACCAGCATCGACATTCAACTGTGGCTGATGTTCTCTTCTGTCGTAACCAAAGACCGAACAATCTGTTCCCGTTTTAACGTTGTAGAAAAGCTGTACAACTCTATTTTTGATACGTGGAAATGGATGTCATTCCAAAGAGGTTGGGGACATTTGTTAAAGGGAAATACAGGTTTAGCTCATGTTTACTGAGCCTTGTATTGACATTTCTTGTATATTTTGGATGATAATTTTTTGTAATTTTCAAGACTGCAGTGCTTTATGAAATTATTCAAAGGGAATACCTTGCATCATTCTGTAGGCTTTAAACTAGCGTATATCAATAAAAGTGGAAACTGCCTCGGTGTCATTTTTCTGCTCTGCTTCAGATGGAGCTCTCAAACGTAACCGCTCGAGGGGCGCCCTCTGGTGGCGAGGTGGGCGCATCGCGTCACTTCACGTAGATTTGGTTTGAAGAAAAGAAAAAATAACCTAAACATAATAAATTCGAGATGAGATGGGGTTTCATAACATTGAATCAACCGACGTTTCAGTATTTTATCTTTTTTTATTGTTTACAGTCGTATACACAGCGCTAAATTCATACAAGTCTCAAACTTGCGACCAAAGAAACATGTCCTCCGGCCCAGAGGTAAACCTTTATCTAGTTAGGCCAGTAGTAACTCTGGATAAAAGGAAAAACAAGACAGCTGTGAGCAGCCCGCTCACGGGAAATCACAACAAAAACACAGCTTTGACACAGTTCTCCGGTCGTCACAGGCTCGAACGCACCAGAGGAGAGAGGAGCAGCAGCGGAGCTCGACCGGCGCCTGGGGGACAGCGGGAGGACTCCGGGGGGGACCGGGATGGATAAAACCACGACACCACCCCAGAGAGGGCGCCCGTCGCTGGGATGGCGGGATCCTTAGTCGCCTCGGGAACAGCTCGTGCTCACGTTGGGCGCACGGTTTGCTTTTTACAGGAATACCAGTTCAGAGAGGGCGCCCGTCGCTGGGATGGCGGGATCGTTAGTGCGCGGGAAATGTCGTGCTCACGTTGGGCGCACGTTTGCTTTTGACAGGAATAAGTTAGGAACGCGTCGCTCGCTTGACGTGGGGCGTGTGCGGGCGCCTGTCGCGCCGGGAGCCCCGCCCGCTTCAGCGGCCTCAAGTCTCTATGGCTTTTCTCTCTTTACAGGCAAACTAACGCGCAGCTGCGCGACACACGGGCGGGAAGAAAACCTGGAAAAATCATAAACATTTAGTGGTTAAGAGCAAATGTTCGGGGGAAAGGGAGAAAAAATAAGGTTAGAAGTAGTTTGCGCCGCCTCAAGCGTTTGAGGTCTGAAAGGACGTGCGGACGTAGTTGAGGACAGGTGCTGATACCGACGCGCCGCCTCAACGGTTGAGGCCGGAAAGGACGTGCGGACGTAGTTGAGGACAGGTGCTGATACAGATGTGTCCGGGCTCCACAACAGATGCACGTGGAGCCACTGGCTCGTCCTCGGACGTCAAAGTTCCACCGGCTCCAGCCGGTTCCAGCACACACGCCCTGGGCTTGGAGGCTAAGAGGTCGGGACGAAGGCTCCGGCTCGCCGTGGTGTCAGCGGGAGCCGGGAGCCGGGAGCCGGGTCCGGGGCGGGTGTGTTTGGCAGCTGGGTGCTTGATTAAAGGGCCTGTGCCGAGTTACAGAAGGCCAGGTGGACCTGCTGGCCGTAGAAGGGGTGGCCGGAGCGCTCGGCCACGGCCTGCTTGGCCGCCTCTTCGCTGGGGAAGGTGACCAGGGCCTTGCCGCTGCACTGGCCGCTGAAGTTGTACAGAATGAGGACGGCGTCGGGCTGGAGCTGCGGCGGAGACAAGCAGACGGTCAGCGTGCGCGCTTCGTGCACCAGGGGGAGCCCGCGAGCCCCAGGGGGAAGCAGCAGACAGCAGATCAGGAGAACGTAAAATCAGACCGAAGTAGACGAGCGCAGATAGAGACGGCGCCGCGAGCGCTGGTTAGTCCGCATGCAGCCACGGGTCGCATCCGAATGCTGCCGTCTACAAATGGATTCTGTTGGACATGCAGGTATGAAGCCATGCAAAGAGCATGCTGGGACTAGCATGTTAGAGAGAAGATCAGAGAGGAAGAGGAGGTCAGACTCTGCGGTGACAGGACACGGTCGGTGCTGGTGATGGCAAACTTGTGCCACTGGGGAGCATGAACCAGAGCTTGGGGGACCAGTCTGATCCCCTCCCCAGTCTGATGGTCTCCAGGCAGTAAATGGCTGTACTCTCTCGGCAGCTCTACGGCCTGGCTGGAATTTTAACTACAGCCTTCTCAGAATACCAGGAAGTCACTCAGGGAAACGGAGTTAAAGAGCTCGAGTGAATTCGCTCAGGTTAATGGAATTAAAGAAGCCCGTGTGAATTTGCCACCACTTTGCCATCTGTTCACAAGCGTGTGTAAGCGAGCAGACAGGCATCTGTGTGTGTGTGAGTATGAATGTGTGTGTGTGGTGTAACAGAAGTCCATCCCAGCTCACCAGCGTTAGTTTGAACAGACAGAACTGTCAGTGAAGGAGGCGGGGGCCAGGCTGTCCGCGGCCCCCCCAGGCTCCTCTTACCTGGCGGTGTAGGGGCCCTACAGACAGAGCCATTCTTTGGGCTGAACCAGACTCCTGGCCTGTTCGCTCATCTGAACCACGCTGCTGTACTCCTCAGGGCCGTACTACACACACACCACAACAACGAACGCACAGTCAGGGTGGGAGGGGACCCGCACGCACCGCAGGAGCAACGGCTACACAAAACGCACACAGTGGAGGCCCTTGGGTGCAGCCGCCGGCGCAGAACGCCACCGGGGCTGCTGGCAGAACCTAGCCCAGCCAGAGGCAGCATGAGAGACACTTCCACAGCCAGAACCCACTCAGGATACAGGAACAGGAGGTCAGCCACAACAGGCAACACACACACCCACTCGCACTCACACACTCTCGTAAACTAAATTCAGTTGTGGTGTGATGAATTGGACGCTGCTGCCTCCAGCTGCTGGGCTCGAACTGACGCCACCCTAACGCAGCGCAGACCAAAGCAGACCCAGGGTGACACAGGAGCAGCACAGACCTCCACCTCAAACCCCCACGCCTCCCTGCCTGTCTCCAGGAGGCGGCTGGAGCCGCGCCTGACAGGCTTCCTACCTGTTTCACCGGACTCCACCTAACTTGGCCTGGCGGCGGGAAAACAGGGGAGCACAGAGGAAACGAAGGGAAGCACAAGTGCAAACACGTCCCTTAGTCAGACAGTAGTGGGCTGCAGCTTTGCAAAACACACCAACAATTCATCCTTTCCGGCGCTTCCGCCGCTGCAGGCTAACACGCCATTTCGCTATCAATGTCTGCTTCTAGCCAAGATGTGTCTGAGTCGGCGTGCTGACGGAGAGCGCGTGGCTGACCTGATATCCTTGGAAGAAGCTGAGAATATCCTTGACTCCGGTGTTGTAGGGCAGGCCCTGCATCCGCACCAGCGCGCCGGGCTGAGGCAGCACGGGGGAGGCGGCGGCCGCTGCGGCTGCTGCTGCTGCGGCGGCGGCGTGGTGGTGGTGGTGGTGGGGCTGGGCTGCCACTGCTGCTGCCACCGCTCCTGGAGGTGCTGCAAAATAGCCCACGGTGGAGGGAGAAACCGGAGGGCTGGAGGGTGACAAGACAGCGTGAGGCGGACGAGGCAGCCGTTCAGCAGACTGGCGGACGAGGCGCTGACCTGGGGTAGTACGCTGTGTAGTTCATGTTCATGTTCATGTAGAGGTGGGGGTGGGTGGGGTAGTAGGCCAGGGCGTGAGCCGGGCTGTGCGCCGTCGTCTGGGGAGGTCTGGGAGCCGCCAGCAGGGGGGGCTGGTACAGAGCTGCCTCGGACAGAAGGGCGGGCGGGGTGGGGAAAGCCGCGTAGGCAGTGGGGGGGGGACAGACCTGCAGGCAAACACAAAGGCCCGGGCCTTTAAGCCGCGTTTTCACCACAAATCCGGAAACGCCGGGCGATGCCGTTGGACCATGGGTTGATTTTTGACATTAACGACGCGCTGCAGTAAACGGTCAGAGTTCCTCTGGGTCACCAGGGACAGACGAACCTGCAACCTGGCGTGTCCTTCACGCCGACACTGACACAACAGACAGACAAACAGCTGTGTGCATGTTGTGATTACACACAGGCAGCTCACGTGCGCGTAGCCAGGAGCTCATTCGGTGGCAAAACGAGCGGTTCGGGCTAAGACAAAGTCAAACAGACGTGTGAAATACCGAACTGCAGCGTCTCCGCTATCGTACCAGGACTGCAGGTAAGCGGGTCAGGTAACCAGTGAGCAGGGAAATCTACCAGTTAGGCCCAAGCTGAGTCTAATCACAGCCATTAGAAACAAAAACAGACAGCGTGGAGCTGAGGTGGGCAAGCTAAGGCCCGGGGGCCGGAGCCTTCATAGGAATTTCTCCAAGAGCCAAATTAAGAAGCTCTTCAACATGTTTTCCTAGCCAATAGTCCATTAAGCAGTTTTTTAGCTAACCTCTGCTCCTCACATTTTTGGGACGTTAGTTTCCTGCACCACCTGGTCGGCCCCTTCATCAAGATCTAAAACTCCATGTGGCCCTTCAGGCTAAATAACTGCCCACCCCTGGTGTAGAGTCAGGCGCTCGGTCACTGGTTTCGGATCTTAAACGTGGAGGTGGTGACTCACAGGGGAGCTTGCAGGGAGGTGGCGAGAGGCCGCTGCGGTTCAGGGTTCCTCCCATCAGAACGATGCTCATCTCTTCTGTGGAGCACTGGAACACCTCCACGTATCTGTCCTTCATAGTCTTTTTATGGCATTTCTGGGCCACCATAAACGCCTTGTCAGGAGACTTCATTTGGATGAACGCATCGCCAGAGGGCCGGCCCTGCAGGGAGGAACCCAAGAGCAAACAGTAGACATGACGAGGAGCTTCCACTCTAACGCCCGACTTGAAACTTAGAGATAAAACCAGTTGTTGAGACAAATATCGCAGGTTCTACTCATGATTTCATGAGATCATCCTTTCGGTCCTAACAATTTAACCAGAGAACCTTCCAGACTCCAGCGGGCTGACCTGCTGGTTGAGGACCATGTGAACTCCGTGGGGTTTGATGTCAACGGTGTGCTCTCCCATGAACTCCAGGATATCTTCAATTCCAGCAGTGTATGGGAGGCCGCGGAGGCGCACGCAGTCGCGAGCGGTGCTGGCTGTCGGGAGGAAGGGAGGCGTGGAGAGAACTGGGACTGATACCATGGGTGAGGGGGGCAGCGTGGAGATCAGAGGCGTGGACATGTAGCGGTTCAGGACCTGGCAATTAAAAAAAAACACAAAACAAAGCGTATATAAGATTGGGCTCGCTCACATCTGCGCCAATAGTGCAATTAAAATCACAACATAAAACTAAAGAAATCAGTTCAAAAGTCGACTGGTGGGAGTTTCCTACTGCTGATTCTATTTGAATTTTATTTGAAACCTCTGAGGGACCCCATTTCTAATTTCCTCACCTGCTGCACCTCAGCAGCTGTGCTTCGAAACAGCTCGATGTAGCGCTTGCCCAGGATCTGCTTGTGCTTTTTCAGAGCGTTCTGAGCGTATTCTTCACAGGAGAACAGCACAAAGGCGTCACCGGTGGGCCGCCCGTCGGGGTACTTGACGAAGAGCAGGCCCTCGGAGCCGTCGGTGACCGGGCTCTCTGGACCGAGGAAGGACAGCACTTCCTGGGGCGTGGCGGTGAAAGGCAAGCCCCGCATGCGGATGATCACCTGGTTCTCCTTGGACAGGAACTGGGCCACCTCATTAGACGTACCTGCCGCAAAGGAACCGTCAATCTACACGTAATGGTTCAAAGTGGGGCTGCACAAGACCGCAACGCTGATAATAAAAATAAAAGTATTTGCATTTCCCAGTTATGGGAAACGCAAATACAATGTAAAGGCTGCAAAAGTCTTAAAGCCTGTTAAACTGCACATTAACATGTGCCCTGTGACTTAGTAATTTCCACAGCAACTTGAAACACCTACAGAACAATACACAGCTGTCTTAATAAAAGCCATACTACGGTGTGTGACAAGAAAGTAATTTTGTATGGGAAAAAATTTTACTGCAGATTACGTTCAAGTTTTTGTATCGCTGACAGTAAATGTTGCTCACTCTGATGGACGAATAGCATATCGCCGTCATAAAATCGTGATCTTACACACAGGACGTGTTTGGAATTGAACATATTTGCCTAAAGTCCAATGTGCTGCCAGTCCATCCTCCTCTCCCACCGGAGTAAAGTCCACAGTCGCACCAGCGGCAGCTGCTGGGTTATCTGCCCTTACTGACTGTGTCTTTGTTTGATATCTGTGCTGTTGCTGCTGGCGGCTGCTGCTCTGTGGTCTGTGGCCTCAGGTACTGCCTTTGTCTCTTCACACCCCCTTTTGTACCAGCCGCAGCCAGTCCTTTCACGAGCCGTCAGCCTCCTCTCCCTCAGGAGGGGGAAGCTTGAGGCCAAATTGAACAGGTGAGCTGCTGTTAGCCGAGAGTGAAATTTCTCTCCGACTGGCTTCAGAAAGGCCGAGGGGTGAGGGGGGGTGAGGAAAGGATTGGCATGAGTGGGGGAAGATCTGTACAAAGCGCCTTTTATGAGCTGAAGATAAGCCGTTGGAAAGTCACTGAGATGAGGCAATGACACAGGTAACAGGAGAGAGAGCTGAAGCGCATACGAGATCCCCTCTTTCTGCAGTCGCTAAGAGCTGCTCTTTTACAGATGTGGAAAGGTCTTGTTTTTTCTCAGAGATGCGGGAAAGCCCTGAAATCAAAGTCTTCCCCATGCTAACAGAAAGCCTTTCACCATAAGTCTTCCTCCAAACACGGAGTAGAGAAAGAAGAGAGGCACAAAACTGAAATCTGACCTCCAGCAATCTTCAGGAATTCCTCCCCTGTAGCCTTGTAGACCTGGGAAGACAAAGAACTCTTCAACCCGGACAACTGCAACGCAAATTTCCTTAATCTGACACTAATATATATCAGTGTCATTATTGTTTGTAGTCAGTCGTGGTGGACGTCTCCATAGAGATGTCTTATTTAAAAAGAAACCAAACAAAAACCCACCACATTATGACTGAACATGACATCAAAGCTGGACCTCACCTCAATGTAGCGGTTGCCCATGTGGTGCTTGTGTCGCTCCAGAGCCAGATCCCTGTGTTCGGAGTTAATGAAACGGACCAAGGCCTCGCCGTTCCTCCTGCCCTGAGCATTGAGACACAGAGCGACTCCCCCTCTGCAACACACACATGCACGTGTGAACATGCAATATAGTTACAATATTGTTAAAAGCACAATCGTTTCAGTTTACCGTACCTGGCAATACTGAGGCCTTTGAAGAAACGAGCAATGTCCTGGTCTGAAGACTGCCATGGAAGCCCCCGTGCCCTGATCACCGTCTCGTTGTCCACTGGCTCTGTCTTACTACTGAACATGAAAGGGGGCGAAGCATAAAATTCTGATCTTCATCGGGAAACAATCCAATAAACAATGAGAGTCAAAAAATAGATGCAACAACTCTAACTGCACAATTTGGAAAGAAAAACCAACACGAGCGGTGCTCAGGCAGTCGGGGTGGCAGACTGAGGCCGCTCCAACAGGAGTGTGATTAAATGTGAGGGGTCTGCTGAGATGAGAGCTTTAGTCGGGGAGCGGAGGGGGTCCTGTTCCGAGTGTCTGCCTGTTAGTGGGCAGACATTCGTACCAACAGCGAGGTGAAGATACCTCCGTCGTGCACACTTACCATGTACCAGAATCAAACTTGTACTTCACTGTTTCAACGCAGCTGAACTTGTGATCTGAAACAAGAACAGATAAACTCAAACATCAGCTACATTTTCTTCAAAGTTCTTCCTCACCTGCCCACAAACTACAGTATTAATTTATCACTCTCAGATACCCAGGGTGCAAACGTGCATTTGCATAAGCTGTTAAATGACGTGCAAATATTTGGCTTTTAGGAGCAGTTGAAATACCACGTGCATGAGAATATATAGAGAATTTACAAGTGCAACTTTTCACAGACCCGTATTTATTCCAAGTATTCGCACGCGTTGCACGTGGTATCAAACACATTGTGGATGGTGTAAACAAACATAACCATAAATAACAGAGGGAGTTGCTCAAATAATCATTGAGCACTGTAATAAGCTCCTTACAGGCCTTAAAATGTTAACAGAGTAACACTTATTCAATTGATAACACGACTGCACACATTTGACTTTCCCAAAGCCTATAAAAAAATCACTTAGTGATGAGTAATGTTCCGTTAGCTTTACCTGGGCTGCACCCTAGATTCTAAACACTGAAAAACATTTGTGCTGCGACACAACGTGAAGACCATCGAGCCTGGTAGCCCCATTTCTGAAGCTGCTAAACTGTCAGATATGAGGTGAGGGGACTAATCCAAGGCCAAATCCTTTTTCTACAAATGTAATAAGAGTTCACTTACTGTGCGGTTCATCCAGGATGCAAAGAACCAGCTGCACCATGTTCCTCACCTCCTTCACCCCCATCAGTGGCTCAGACACATCGGGAAGACCAACATCTGGACAGGCGCGGTTAAGGACCCTGGACCTCTCTAACCTCCCTGCCGCTCTCACCCAGCCCAACTACAAAAACACTCTACAACACACGGTGACAAAAAGATACACTCTGACATGGAGGAAACCTCCAGCTTATGTGCTGGACCAGCACTGGGGCAACATTTGTGGAACTCTTTCCTCAAGTCCACGAAGGAAAAGAAACATTCCGGGAGGATGAGATTCTGGTAGGAAAGACACAAAATACAAAAGGGTTTGTTCTGCAATTCCAATACCATTCTAAAGCCATCAGGAAACAGCTACTAAAAAGTTTCCTCGATAAGTCTAAACAGCTGAAAACGGTAGAGAAAGCAAGAATTCGGAAGGCAAGATTTAATAAACGCGACAATAGTGTTTAGTGACAGACGGAAACCTTACAGTCATTTTGTTCTGTGGGCAAAATGTGGCAACAAGGCTTGACCCGTTACCTTTTTGGAAGCTTCGGGGTGGAGCGCCTGGCGGATGATGAGGGGGCTGTCGACACACAGCGTGTAGCTGCTCCTACCGAGGCATTTCAGCTCTGAGGCGACGGACTGCTGGAACTGCAACAGGTGAAGGACACAAACGTACATGTCGGAAGATCAGTCACATTGGAAGAATCTAAAATATAAAACGGGACATTTGCACAATGTGACAATTCCACATATGCTGCTTATTAGTTCTGATGCCTTTAGTGAGAATTTACAATGTAAAAAGTCATAAAATAAAGAAAAAACAATAAAGGACAAGGTGTGTTTAAAGTCTGGTTGTGTAAATCTGTAAAATTGTATGTTAATAAAATACACCGCCGTAAAGCACAGAGAGGTGAACTTAAACGCAGTAAAATCAGCACTGAATTTGTTCTGCATCACTAATGACCCAGTCAAACTGGTTCTGATGTTTGCCTGCAGGACAAGAGCTGGCAGACCCAAAACAGGAGAGAAACCCGGACGACAACTTTGTCTTGGCGTGACTGCTGTCACACCCTCACAAGACTAAGACACAACCCAAACAAGCGCACCTCGTGTGTCTGTTTAAAGTCAAGTCCTAATTGCTGCTTCACAGCCTCTCCCACACATCCATGGTGTTTCATTCTAGAGCCGCGTGCACCGAGGCTCCCGTCCTGTTGCGTCAACCGGTTGTTGGACGACATGGCACTGAACTACGCAACTGGCAAAAAAAAAGATGGCAATCTTCACAAAGTCTGGATAAGCAAGGGACCATTTACCGCTTCACATCTAAACAATGCACACTGATGCTTCACACGTGCACCCTCCGGCACGTGTGAGAAAGTCTGAAGCGGCACCCAGATCGAATGAAAAGAACTCAAGCCCACAAGTGGTGACATCTCAGTCCAATAAGGAATCGTATTTAGGGAGGAGGTAAAAATAAAAGTTCTACCGACACCTGGGTCAGTGTTCAGTCAGCCAGAGCACAAACAGGGCTGAGAAAATTCCAGCCTGTGCGAGGTATTAATTCATTAGCTACCCGACACTCCTCCGTCAGATGAAAACTATTTCCATGTCACTGGAATCCTCAAGGGCAGCAATTTGAGTCAGAAAACACCAGTGCTGACGAGATTCACATGGCAACCTGGCTGGATATGACGAGTCCTGCGGACAGGAGCAGATTATTAGGCCTGCCTGTTCAGGCACGCTCCCAACATTGGGATAAAAATGCAGGGTTATTTGGCAACGCCAACCAGCTGCCACCCAACAAATGGAGGTAAAAAGAGATTACTCGAGATTAAAATTAAAAAAACAGATTTCATAAATGTCATTTTGATTAAAAGAAATGTCTCCCTGATGTAAGAGACATTCAAACAGACCGCCAAAAGCACGTGTCATGGTATTTTGTTAAATCAGCCGCCCAAAGTTTCAGGAAATGTTGAAATAACACAATGAATGAATGAATGAATAATCCCATGTGACATCATTTGCCCAGAGCGTACGGGCAATGCCACCTTGGTCAATTACAAAACTGTAAGAAAAGAAAATGTTTTCTAAGAGATAATGGGCTAACAAACAAACATGTAAATACCCAAACCAATACAAAAATAAATACAAATTCCATGAACCTAGTCATGCCACATTCTTTCTGTGACTCAGCTGACAAACGCCTCCGTGGCCAGTTCACTAATGACAAATATCATCAAATCTGAGCGTTCACACAGCTTTCTTACGCTTCAGTCCGGCACTTGGATGCTTCCCACAGAGATTTCAACGGCACCGCCCCTCGCTGACACCGCCATTAGAAAGGTATTTCCGTGGATGAGGGGGAGAGCGCGGCCTTTGAACGTGGTCCTATCGCTCTCCGGAGCAGCTGGGCTGTTTGCTGAGGTGAGGCAGGGTGGTGGCAGCTCCAGCAGGCTCTGATAACAGCAGGGAGTGCCAGGCCAGTGCCCAGGCACCTTCACTGTCCTGGCCACTGACCCCATTGTTCCCAATACACATTAAACCTCATATTTAAATCTAATTTTAGAAACATCTGCTCAACTAAAGGCACAAGTAGGATCAGACAGCTAACAATGAAATATCTAATGTATGAAAAAACATCGGTTACAGTGAAAATCAATAAATGTGCTTATTTACATTCCTGTTCTTCCTGTTTTTATTTACTCTCCGCCATTGCATCACTGAAGAAAGCACACAGAATTGGGACAACCCTACCCTGGTCATGAGAGCGCAAAACCAAGGGCCAAGAGGGTAGTCTTGGGATTGGCCCTAGGAAAAACATAATCCTCCAGAGAGACATTGTGATTTAAAGATAAATAGTTCCTCAGAAGGAGACTTCTGAAAGAAGCACAGGGAGCAAACATTGTGCTTAAAACAAATAATTTGCAACTAAACAATGCATCATAATCCACTTTCTCCATTTACTTTAGAAACAAAGCGTGTCTGTGCTCCTCAACAACGCTCAGCTAACACACCCTTTTACCAACAAGTGAAAACTGACAGAGCAGAGGTGGGATTCAGGTCCCCACACACACCTCAATGTGAAAACACACTTGTCTAAATTGAATTATGGCTAGTTTTAAAGCAAACCGTAGTGTGGCAAACCACCGCAGGGCAGCTGGTCTGCGTTTGGACCCGAGGACAGAAATTAAAAAATCTTGTGTCGAAATATTAGTTTTTAGCAAGCTTATCAGTAGAGCCGTTCTTCAAACACTCTGACCTTTCCTCCAGCTGGTGCAGGAGGACAAAGGAAGCCGGAATGAACATATGATCCTGACAAACAGAAAAAGATGAAACCGGTCATGCAGCATTTCACAAAAACACACTGCCGAGAGTCGTTGTGCCTCAGCCTGTGCACGAGGCCGGTGTCAGAGCTAGCTAGGACCAGCATGCAAATATGCCATTTTTCTTCCTGCAGGTTTGCGTGTAAGGAAGCCTTGTAAACCTTAATGCAAAACACCATCAATAATTCAGCAATACACACGCCCCATTAAGGCCTCCATTCTTCTCGAGTTAATAAATCTTTCACCAAAGGAAACCGACATGTGTCCTTGGGGCTCTGACTTCACGGGTCAGCGTGATAGCTCAAACAACAGGCAGCTGCCTCGTTCCCCATTAAGTCTTGTACTAAAACAAAACCAAGAATCAACAATGAGTTACACGCTTCCTTCATCTCACTTTCTGGGAAAATGTCTATTTCCACTTTTGCTCTGTCAAGCAATAAGATTGACGTTTGGGAATGACGAGGGGATCGAGATCAACCAGTGAGACGGGGTATGAAAAAAACTGACTGATTGCTTGGGTTAATATTTGAAGGTTCAGCACACAAGCGAACCCACAATGGAACTGCACAAGCGACAACTGAGAGAAGAGCAAACCCGAGAAAGCCTCATCCACTGTAGCATCGTTACCGTGAAACCTTTATTTTTTTTCTTCGATTTTTTTATTGATTGGCCACACCAGCCTGCTTCTGGAAACGACAGTTCCAGCCAGATAATAGGCGGTTTTGACTCAAGGAAACACAATAGTAGGGGAATGGGGGTGGGAAAGCTGCAAAGCCGCCATCGAGAGAAGTGCTGGTTGAAAAACATGTTTAACAGCATAAGCTCTTTTGTCAAAACACACCTCGTGGCAGCAGAGAAACCGGAATGCAAATGTCAGCAGTGAGAAACTACTGTTAACACAACCCGGGATCTGCAAGCACGCAAGCACACCCCGCCACCCACCACCACCACCCAGCCACCACCCATCGCCGCAGCCGAAGACAGAGGCGTGGTCCCAGGTAAACATTCCGCCTTACAAACCCCGTCTCAAGCATCAGGCCAAGGCAAGACCGGACCTGCAGGTCCTGCTTATCTCCAGAGGCCCCGAGCTCTCCCTCTCCTAAATCCTCAGCCCCCAAACTGTCAGCGGCCACCGCTTGAATCATCTGGCCAGGCGGAAAAGTCGTTTTCAGAAATATTTGAACCTCAGCTCAACGCCGAGTCAGGCCTGTCGGGGCTCGTCCAAAAAAAATCAGTTAGTTTATTCACTTTGGAGTGTCTTTTTATGCAAGTGTGGGGTTAGTGTAAGCGTCTGAGCATCTTTTGGGCCCTCTCACCTGTTGCAGAACCTTGTCCAGAGGCTCAGCGTCAACAACATCGTCCACCGTCAGTCCCGTCTCATCTTTGCTCTGGTCCGTCAACTCCAAAGTGTCTGGCCGGACAAGACACTTCTGAAGTTTCCCAACCTGTGAAGGGAGTTCAGGGTTTCACGGGCTAGAACACGGCAACATGGTAACTGATGGCAGATTATTAAATGGCCGCTACACATTTCTTTTTTAACTTGAAACACACACACACACATAAGTGAAAGAAATGCACAATAAAACATTCAGTTGACAATGTAGTTGCAAGGCACTTAATTGAAAATGAAGTTCACGTCGGGAAGCTGACATGCCGACCAAAAAGGTGTGTTTTGTCAATTAGGAGAAGCCCCACTGGGCTGCTTGTTAAGCTGGCTCGCTCACCTGTGGGGGAGCTAATGTGAGGCTGGAGCTGTTAGCTAGCTCCGGCGAGCAGCTCCGGAGAGCACACCGTGTTGATTTAAATGTCAAAACACACTCTTCCGCTACAGGTAGACACTATACCACACACACTGCGCGCATACGAAAGCTTAAACGAACGAACAGGTCAGAAAAATCCCTACCTTTTTCTCATGTAGGTCCACAATTTGCCACACCAAGAGAATTATTTCCCTCTCATCCGAACCCAGTTTACCCCCATTTGCACCAGCTGTTGCCCCAAAGAACACCACCAGAGTATCACTGTGCGAAGCCATCAGGGACCACAAGGGTAAAAACTACAATTAAAGCAAAGATTAAAATAAAAATAACACGAGGGTTCACCTTTTTCCAAGTGATAAAGAGAGCGAACAAAAGGGCTGGAAATTCAATTGAAGTAGAACACACACAGAGAGAAAAAGGATTATTTTAAGAGGAGCCACGGAAGAGTTTGCCGTTCGACACTCTACCTGTTGAAGTACTTGACTATGTTCTATCCAGAGATACTGGTTTAACTGGTAAAGACGGGTTGAAATCCGTGTTTGCTTCACACGAACTCCATAACAAGCCCGAGAGGTTTTTTTCCTCTCCTTTCTATTTTTTCTCTCCCTTAAGTTACCTGTGTGGCTCTGCCTTCGGCACAGCAGGCCTGGTGGCCATTGGCTGATTCGGAAAGGTAAAGGCGGGACTTTGCTGTGATTGCTGTAATGTTATTGGTCGGACCTGTCAAATCAGGAAGTAGTCTGGGAAAGGAAGGCAAATTAGGTATGTAATGTAAACCGCAATAGAGTTGCAGAGTCTGTAGATAAATAAACGGATAACCGCATTATGCATACCTTTATATTTTAAAACCCTTCTAAAAATCATGAAACTACCGAAGCACGGTGGCAAATTATTTTAAAAAAGTGGGGTAAGTGTTATATCCTAATGTCTGTGTAGGTTCTCAGTCAGTCCAGGTCATAGTTATCCAAGAGTAGACTTTGTGTTCATCTGGACTTGTTTACGTTTTCTTTTGAAAACGTTTCGCCTTCTATCTAAAAGGCTTCATCAGTTCTGATCAGGCACAGCTTTAAGATATGTCATATATTCAAGCTTCACATCGTTAAATTTAAATTACCTCCGCGCAAAGAACAAGTTATTAATAAATGAACAAGAAGGTGAAGAATACAATCACACTAGGTTGATATTAAACCTTAAAATTTCATAATAAAGGAAGGTGTTATTAGAAGATATATTTTAACTTTTTTAATTATTAGTTATTTAGCGTCTTGTCAACAATCATCAATCAGTGGGGTCACAAAAACACAGCTTTAGTGCCATCTACTGGTTTTAGAGTTTTAGAGCCTTAATTGTCCAACAGGCTACGACGAAAATCGAGTGCAAAATGTAAGACAAATAAAATAAATAGAACATTCAAGCATAAAAGAGCAACAACAACAATAATAATAATAATTATAGATCATAATGTCTGTTAAATGTACATTGGTGTAATTGGTTTTTGCACACAAGTTATTGCACATGATCAATATGATCAGTAAACATGTGTGATTTATAGTGGAGTGTTATTCACCCGCTTTTGTTACTATTAACTACCGAGATAGCTTTATTTTGTCAATAATAATAGACAAGATGTAATTTACACACGCATGTAAAGCTGTGTGTTTAGATATAGTAAATGAACACGCATTTATTTACATTTTTTATTTACAGAAAATTGGTTGTTGCTGAAATTACATCAAAACAATTTTAGGTGCGTGACAGTCAATACAAAATTCTGCTTTTCCATTCTTTACAAATGAGAACACTTTTTTTTTTTAATGTTGCAATCTTTTGTATTTTAAGGAAGTGCTCTCTGCTGGCTAAAGTGTGACAATAATGATAAGAGTACACAGAGTTTTACTGACAGATTAAAACAAAACGAATCGTTGGATAATTAATGGTAAACAGTTTACTAGACATGTTAAACCATACGTTTTAAAACCAGCCGCAGATGTGAAAAACTACAGATAAAAAAACAACAAGAATTTGTTATCTATATCTTGTAGAATCATAAAGTTAGAAGCATCGTTTATTTATTTTAAACATACATTTACAAATCTGTTTAATCATATCAGCATACAACATCAATTGTATCATGTGTCAATAATGTGGGCAATAACATTTGTTTTTTAATATTATTTTTTTTTTAAACAGCAAAACATCAATTTACAGAAAATGTCAAAGAAAATGACTTCCTGCTTAAAGGTTTACATTTTATGCAGACTAAGTGCAATTTCAGGTGAAGCGTGCACAAAAATACTACAGAATCTCGAGGAGCAGAAGCTGGAAATGTACAATATTAGGACTCGTTCATTTCATGCATTTTTAGTAATGTGACCGTTTTGTCTCTTGACTCAGACACACACTCTGAGCTTTTGGTTTCTCTGCCGTGGTGTGTAGACCGAAAGGGTGACTCCTTGTTGCTCTCACCTCGGGATGTGCTGCAGAGGTGTTGGAAGAGCTTCTGGAATCCAGTCTCCCGCATGGATTCTCTGAAGGAGCGGGCTGCAAACAGGTAGAGGACGGGGTTGACGCTGCTGCTGATGAAGACCATGGCTCCAGCGATGAAGACCATCGTGCTCCTAATGCTCTCCAAATGTTCTGCCATGTTGGGATGGGAATCCTTAGTGGCCAGGACGATGAGAGTGAGGATGTTCCCGATGTGGTGTGGTGTCCAGCAAATCTGGCAACATACAATCACTATGCTTGTGATCAGGGCTGTGGATTTGCGCTTAGACTTGAAGGACATCTGTGTAAGGCGACTGCACAGGCAACTATAGCAGACCACAAGGACGGAGAAGGGCAGTACGTAGCCCACAAGTGTCTGCAGGAGCACACTTACCAGCTCCTGGGTTGGAGTATACTCTTGGTAGAAACAAGGTTCCTCCAGTGTTTCTTCAGACGTTTCCCCTACAACCCGTGTTTGGATGATTGGTATGCTGAACAAGCAAGCAGAAATCCACAGAGCCATCAGGATTATGTAAAAAGCCTTTTGCCTCTGCCATTTTACTGAGGTGAATGGATAGCGTATAGCCACAAAGCGCTCCACTCCTAAGAAAGTGATGAGGAAAATGCTGCTATACATGCCCGCATTGATTATATACATCACGGCTTTACAGAAGGCCTCCCCAAACACCCAGGAGAAAGCCAGAGAGTAGATCCACAGAGGCAAGGTGATAAGGACCAGCAGGTCAGCGACTGCCAGGTGCAGGATGAGCACCACGGTGTGGGAGCGACTCTTGATGTGTCTCAGGATGGTCCAGATGACCAGCAGATTCCCAGGAGCTCCTACCAGGAAAGACAGACTCAGGATCACGCAGGCCACCACTGTCCCACCGTTGAACTCCTCGAGGCCCATTTGCTCTGAAGCAGACGCTGTGTTGGAGAGGTTTATGCCGACTGTGTATGTGCTGACCGAAGTGTCTGCTTAAGAAGAAGAGAACAAAAACGAAGTGCTGCACAAGCAAGTCTTCACTTCCTTAGAAACATTGCGCAGTAAAGTTGTTTCTTCTAATATGACTCATATGCACCTTTATCTTCCCTCTCAGGATTACTAATTTACCTGAACAATCATGTGA
>CAAE01014685.1:82869-104155 GCA_000180735.1 Tetraodon nigroviridis | reverse complement strand
ATTACCAAACCAGTAGGGATTTGTTTTATTCGTATTTGTCTTTAGTTTCTATTTGTAATCTCGAGGAATATAATTTGCACACATCAAATATGCCCCAGCATGCTTCACATACTCCAAGCTGATAACAGTTTTTTCAGAATAGAACGAAACTGGCTTCTTTCCTAGTTCTTTTTTCACCGCAATGATGACTTGATGCCAGCTATTAACATCGGGTTTGCATTAGATGTGTTAGGGAATCCATTGTTTGCACATTTTCCTTTTGCCCTTTTGAGAGATCTCATTTTGCCCTCTTTCCTACAGCTGTCCTTCTCGCCCTCCACCCCGATGAACAGCCATGTGCGGGTCATCTGTCTGCTGGTCTCTCTGCTGCTGGACTGCTGCGGCCTCGCTGTGGTCTGTGGCCTGCTGGGAGCTTCCTATGGCATGCACACCCTTTCCTTTATGGCTGCAGAGGTGGGAGCACAGACCGTTGTGGCCTTGCACCCTATCGCAACTTGTTTTACATTGCTGGACATGGAAAGATTAACACGGGGTCACTTTTTGCTCTTCTCTCGTCTTTAGTGTCTGCTAGTGACTGTTCGTACAGGACATGTCATTTTGAGGTAAGTCTTTCTTGAAAAGCCGCCCCTCACGCGCATGCACATGACAGATGACAGATGCACAGATATAGAATCGGACTTAGCGCTCGTGACACCAGTTCTTTGGTCCAGGAGCACTCTGTCTGAAAGGGGTCTTTGTCTGAGAGAAGCTGGTGAGGAGAAGCTAATCTGCTGAAGTGCTCGCCGAATCTTCACTATAACTAAACTTTGAAATCCGCTGTCAGTTTCGCTTTTGCGTTGTTATCTGTTTTTGTGACTCACCATGTTAGATAAAGAGAGCAGAGAGCTTTTTTGGAGGGGAAGCACCTTTATTTAATGAGCTCAACGTGAGTTAATGGTTACAGAGAACAGAGATAACTGTATGGTTATTTCACAGAGTCATTTGGTTACAGTCTTATCCTCCGTATGACAATATTACCTGAGTGTAACTGTTCAAAAAGAACCTGAAGACGCTGTGGTCTCTGTTTCCAGATACTCCATTCACCTCTGGGATCTGAAGCATCCGGGGACCTGGGAGAATAAAGGAACATACGTCTACTACACAGACTTTGTCATGGAGCTGGCTATGCTCTTTCTGGACCTTGTTCACCATATACACATGCTAGTGAGACAATGCTTTCGAGTCTTTTTATTTCTATTTTTAACTCTTTTTACTCATTCATGTGTGTCTTTTCTCTGAGCAGCTGTTTGGAAACATCTGGCTCTCCATGGCAAGTTTGGTTATCTTCATGCAGCTGCGATATCTCTTCCATGAGGTCCAGCGCCGAGTGCGCAGGCACAAAAACTACCTTCGTGTTATCAATAATATGGAGGCCAGGTCAGTATATGTTTTGACCCTTACATTTAAATGTATGTTTCATTTAATAATTTATATTCAAAGCATTTTGCTACTTCACTCTTATGCAGATTTGCTGTCGCTACGGCCGAGGAGCTAGCGGCTAATGATGATGATTGTGCCATCTGTTGGGATTCCATGTTGACAGCACGTAAACTTCCCTGTGGTCATCTCTTCCACAAGTAAAGAAAAAAAACCAAACCACCAAATGGGAACTACTGTACCTCCCAAAAGCGAAAAGCAGTGATATTTACAAAGAGCTTGATAAAGTCAGCCAGTCATCATGCTATCAAGAGTCTCAGCAGTAATAGTAAACCTGACCTTAAAATAAACGAGAGGCCAGTGAAGTCAAGCCAATACAGGCTGCAGTACATGTAACTACAATAACTGGATGCATGTATTTGGGGTTTTCCAGTTCATGTCTGCGGTCGTGGCTGGAACAGGACACCTCTTGTCCCACCTGCCGCACATCCCTGAACATCAGCGGAGATGGAGGCCAGGTGGGGAGCCAGCAACAGGGTGCTGGTTTGGAGGAGAACATGGGCCCAGCAGGAGCTGCCGCCGACGCCAGGCCACACATCAACCAGCATAATCACTTCTTCCACTTTGACGGTAAGAGTGGTACAGATCCCGAGGGTGAATCTTCTGTTGGATCAGGTTCACCTTGAAGCCTTGTCCCTCACACAAAAATCCACCTCTTTTCTGAAAGGATCTCGCATTGCCAGCTGGCTGCCCAGTTTCTCCGTGGAAGTAATGCACACAACTAACATCTTGGGCATTGCACAAGCCAATAACTCCCAGCTTACGGCCATGGTGAGTTCATGTTCTAATTACATTTCTGCTAGTTCTGAGATATACATTATACCAGCAGGTGTGTGATGGATGGTAGGGGAAACTGGAACGTGGAGAGAACCTGCAAACCACACAGAAAGCCTGTTTCTGTGTAGCTGGGGATTGAACCCACAGCCTTCTTGCTTCGAGGCCATAGCCAGTGATGCCACTGTGCTGCATTGTTATGTTTGTTGTTTGTGAAGTGAATGCTATGATTACATTGATTTTAGATCTAAAAGATAAGTAACAGATCTACTGAAGGTTGTCTGTTCAATCCTTCTGCTATCCTTACCTTTTCATTTTCTCATCCCTAAATGAATTTCTCGGTTGCTCTGTTCCCTCCCCTTTTTCCACAGGCCCATCAGATCCAGGAGATGTTCCCTCAGGTTCCCCTTTATCTCGTCATGCAGGATCTGCAGTTGACTCGCTCTGTTGAGGTCACCACTGACAACATCCTGGAGGGACGCATCCAGGTTCCGTTCCCAACACAGGTTTGTCAGAGTAGTAAATGACACGCGTCAGAGTTCTAAGTCCTATCATTTGATTTCCTGTGCAAACGGTGCCCATAGTTCGATGACGTTTTCCACCAGGTTTAATGAAGGCATAAGGATTATCCTTTTCGCTGGGTAGATGAAGCAGATGAAGTGTTTTATGCGTCATCTCCACCTGTGGCTTCGGCTACTGATTTTTGTCCTAAGTGAACATTTTAGTCATTTTCAGATTATTTCTCTCTAGTATTAGTGCGGCCATCACAATTGGACAATATAAACAGACCTGAAATTAACAAGATGTAACAAAAAGGGCTTAAACAAATTAGGTCTTTCATTTCCCTGTTTTGCCTGCATGCTTTCACCAGGCCATAGAGCGAGGTCCAGCACAGCTGAATCCTGCCGTGGATGAGCAGGGCGAACCCAGTGGAGCGCCGCAGCAGAGCATCAGCGAGGTGGACAACATGGAGGTCAGAGGAAGCCGCTTCTCCAAGTCAGCAGAGGAGAGGCAGAGTATGTTGAAGCAGAGGAAAGAAGAGATGCTGCAGCAGGCTCGCAGGTTTGTTCACTTCTTGAATGTTTCTCCTTGGGAAAATATTGTGGTAATCCCCCGAGAGGACACTACTTGGATACGCTCTAAATTAGTCAGGTAGATTCCGAGCACCTCTTCCTGACACTTTTACATATTTGAAATTCACATGTGGCATATTTCTTGCTTGCAGGAGATACCTAAAGAGTCAAGAGGACCAGGAAGAGGATTTACCTGGACTGGAGGAGGATGCTGCTCCGGACCTGGAGTTTAGTGTGTCGAGAAGAAGAACCATGGCAGCAGCCGCTGAGAGGCGCTTGCAAAATCAGCAGGATCCTGCCGTCTGAGGCCTCCTGCCTCCCCCACCACCACCACCACCAACCCCAGAGGGGTCCCTAGAGCTACTAACCCCCTAGCTTCCCCATTTGCTGCGCAGTCATCAGCAGTACAAATCTGTAATTCTAAAGCATGAGAGGCACAGCTGACGGACTACCTGACTAAAGCAGGACTTGTGATTTCACTGATTTTAGTGCGTTCAGATTATATTAAACGTGTGCGGCTGCAGGTGTTGGGTTTATTTTCCCTTTACTGCTGTGCCACACATTGCAACACCAGCTTGATTGAGGAGCCAGTATCTGCTGCGATTTGGGACTGGCATGTCAGAAAGGTGCATGCATCGTATTAGGAAGCGTTTTAGAAGAGGGGTTTCAGGAATGACCCCCGGTGCCAGTGTTTGGGTCCTGGTTTTAGTTTTCTCTTGTGTTCCCCCTATGACAGAAAGTGCTGCATTCTGGGTGAAGAAACTCCCAACGGTTTCAGCTGTGAATTCAGTCTTACTTTGGAGTAAGAGAATGTCACTTTAGTATTGTTTAGCCTTCCTGTCAGATATGAATGTTGCTATGAGAAAGTGTTTCTGACCCTGTGTTTTAAACCAACCCCCTGCAAACTGCTGGATTTGTCACGTAAGAGGGGTTGGGGCTAGAAATCTTTGTTTTTTGCTGCTCTCTTGAACTCGAGAGGGGTCTCCAACATTCTGTGCATTGATTACAATATCTCTCATCCCCGCACTCTTTCCTAAATATCATGCTGGGGTTCTTAATTTGTGTCCGGGCATTGACTGCTGGACTTTTTTTTGAAGAGACGTGGGTCAAGAAGAACTGAGCAGTGATGCTTTCTTTGGGATTTGACAGCTAATCCAGTTGCCTTTCACTTAATCCTACTCGATGGTCACTATGGTGAAGGTTTCCGATCTTCAGTTTGTACGGCCTGTTTATGCTTTTGTCCTTTTACTTCCTCCCAAAGAGCCGGCTACAGACCTCCAGTATGAGCTAAAGTGTTATTTTTATTGCTTGTTGATTTTACTTTCTCTAACTATATTTGCGATAGTTTTTAAGATGATTCAGTTTGAAATTTAAATTTCAGTTTTTTGCAGCTGGATAAGTATTTGAAGAGGTTGTTTTTATTTACATGTACTTCCCATACAGTTATTTAACAACTGAAAATATTCATGATATATTTTGGTATTTGTGGGCTTATCTTTTATAGCCCTTTAATTTAAACAACAATGAAATGTTTTCTGAAATGAACTTTTGGGTATTTTGTGCCTAAATCAAAAATGGTTTAGTTGTGGATAATTTCTGTAAATCTAGGTTTTGTAAAATATGTTAATACAGAGAACTCAATAAACAAAGCTGCTACAGCTTTTTACCAATATCTTTAGTGTTTTTCCCTAATGTCTGTATGTTTATTGTACAATTTACACTTCTTTTTGAAATCTATTTGAATCAAATATTTCAGCTAACTTAAAATAGCCGAATTTAGCAAACTTTAGAGGGTCGCCTGGATGCCAAAGCCACATTTGTAATTATAGGAACGTATGAACGTACGCGGATGTTCGTTAAAGCGGGTCGCTTCTTTTTGACGTCATCGCCATGCGCACTCCTTAGCTCCCTGTGCGGCGTCTCTGCCACGTCTCACTAAACGCTCAGTGCAAACATTAACAGTAGACACCCACGTTGTTCCACGACACCATGTAGCCCAGCCCCGGGCAAAGGCAGTCGTCCCGAAAAAAAATACTTCTTGACTTAACGGTCTGGGAACTGAGGTGGACCGTCTCCACTCGTGTGTCTCCGTTTTAAATGGTAGGTAAAGTTGTCCTAGCCAACTGTCAAGCTAGCTTTCTTGAGGTTTCACTCGCTTGGCCATGGCTCCGAGTGGCCGCTCATACCGGTAAACTTTTCCCTCCTTGGGGTCATTAAAGTTTGTGTTATCTCCTCTGCTGACGGTCTAAGAGGTAACATTTTATCTCTGAAGATAGACATTTCCTTAGATCGCGGACAGCGGATTTGTGTTCTTCGTTTCGCTGGCTAAACACTTGTCTTTGGAACATGTGATTGTTAAACGGTTTTAATAGTTAGATTCATACTTTTCGTGGCAATGTTGTCCCGGTTGATTAGACTTAAACAATATTTAATGTCGACAAGTGGTTATTTGATGAAATGAATAAGTAAACTAATGTTTTTCCTGACAGTAGTCGTAGACAGTGATTAGAGCATCGATTCTTCTTATCTGTGTGCCACCAACACGTTTAGTTGTGTAGGAAAAAAGTTTTTAGTTTGCCAAAACACACACACACACACACACAAAAAAAACCCCAAAATCAGTGTGGAATCGACACATAACACCATCACTGTTGTCACTAAGTGAGCTCTTATTACACATCCTAGTCTAAATCCTGCTCGCAGGGAGGATCTACATGATCTTTCAAATATAGGTGTGTACGGTTGTTGCACGACCCTGGCAAAGGCTGCTGGTTTTTCCACTGGTCTGACCTGTATTTGTCTGGTCAAAGTTCTGTTACTCAGACAGTGAAAATGTTGAGTCATTGTACTGCTGTAGCCTTGGAAACCTGTACGTCATCTTCATGTTTCACCGTGACTATTTTGTGTGTGTGTGTGTGTGTGTGTGTGTGTGGACTTACCAGTTTGGTTGCTTCTCTTATACAGATATTGTAGAATGCTGTTGGACGAGACTCCACTTTTCGACCCCTCTCTGCTGCAGGAGTTGGACTGGAGTGGCAACAGTGTGTCCTTCTCCCCCCTAATCTCCCCTTCCAGTCCGGGGGAAGGCTTCCTGCTCCGGCCGCTGTGTACGGCTGACTTCAACCGGGGTAAGGCAGCTTTTGGACGGTCTGAAATGATATTCTCGGGAAAGGCAAAGTTCTGGATCGTACGAGAAACTGGCCTCATCTTAACTGAAGGAATTACGGGGGATGGATCACAGAATTGTTAAACTGTTTCCATCTTTTTTCATATTCTGTGTTCCAGGATTCTTCAAGGTTTTATCTGAGCTCACTCACACAGGTGACGTCACAGCGGAGCAGTTTATCAGTAAGTCTTTATGCATTTTTAGAACTGTAACTGGCCTTTAATAACAAAAAAATGGGCTCTGTCTTACCTTCATTTTGTGTGGTGGCTTCCAGAAAAGTTTGAGCACATGAAGAAAACTGGAGACTACTACGTGGTGGTGGTGGAAGACACAAATCTGGCACAAATTGTCGCTACAGCCACTTTAATCACAGAACATAAATATATCCATGCGTGTGCAAAGGTAAATCCAACACAGTGAAAAAAGTCCAAGTTTATTTCAGGCAGCATCTACCATGATCGCCATCTATCCTCAGAGTGTCATTGTAGCGTTTAGCTAAATGTAAACAGATCTATAGTTTATTTTTTTTTTAGATCTCTCTTTATATCTGCCTGCAATTTGTTCCACAATTCAAAGGAACAATTTACCAGAGATGTGTGCAGAATTTCCTCCTGCAGCTCTTGGAGACTTGGTGTAAACCTGCTGCGGAGGAGCACAAATGTCAGACACACTGACGAGAGTTAGCGATGTAGCTTGATCCAAGCCTGTCGAGAGCTTCCCGTGTTAGCAGCAGGACGTAGTAAGTCCAGCCTGAAAGCTCCGGCGCAGTGGAAAAGTGCCTGTTGACACCCGGGTGTCTGAAAGAAAGACTGTTCTGTCTGCAGAGAGGCCGAGTGGAAGAAGTGGTGGTCAGTGATGTGTGCAGAGGGAAGCAGCTCGGCAAACTGTAAGCCACTGTCCAGGCCTGAGAATGCTTCGTTTTCTTTACGCGCACCCCAAGCATTTGTTTTTAATCTAAGATCTCCGTCTGTCGCTTTCACATCCCTTGCAGGTTAGTTTCAACTTTGACTCTTCTCAGTAAAAAGCTGAACTGCTACAAAGTCACACTGGAATGTTCTCCACAGAACATGGCTTTCTACCAAAAGTTTGGCTTCAACGCTTCAGCAGAAACGTACATGCAGCGTCGGTTCTTTGACTGAGGACTCCATCACCTTAAAGCGCTGGTTTTTTTTTTTTTTTTTTGAAGGAGGCGGCGGAAGACTTGACTTTTAAAATGAAAACAAGACACTAAAAGACTGGGTAGCAAACATGAGCCGTCATCTTCATCCTGCACCTCAGAGTCGGTAACCCAGGCTACCTCACCACGCTGGAATCCTGCATCAGCCTCAGTTACGCGTGTTCATCTATGGGCGGATAAGTGGCTCATTTTGTTGCAGATGATGTTTCTTTTATTTTTTTATTGCATCTGTACCAGCTGCATACCAGAAATTACCAGAAAAAAACTCAAATTCAGAATCGTTCCTTTTAGTTGCTGCTGGAGACGCGCTGCTTCGTTGAATGTGGACTGTAAAAAGCACTTCTAGTCAACATTATTATTTGTACCATGTGACAAATTGGTGACACGCCGCTAAAATCAGTTCTGCATTGGAAAATTAGGGTTACAACTTTTTTTTTTGTAAACAAATGTCATTTTGTAAGCGTTGCATCAAAATCTGGATACGGGGATGATATTTATGTAATTTATTTGCATATGTGATGGGCATAAATATTCTATTGTTTACTCTGCTGTTGTGGGTATTTGTGTCGAACGTCCATCTTCCGCTGGCTTTAACTCGCCAGATAAACTAACGTCAAACGATGCCGCTGCTTCGTCGCCGTGTGATCGATGATCTTAAACATCCTGAACAGAAAAACACAATTAAAAAGGGTGAGACTTCTGTTTATTAAGTAGTGAGTTGTTATTTTATCCAGTTCTTACACTCCCACAGTAAGCTCCGTATTAGTTCTATCGCTCCCAAAATAAAGGCGTCCGCTCGTCCTCTTCCTGCGTCCTTGGCTGCCCGTCCTGGCTACTTTTCCCTTATTGTCTAACTGCCCCATTCTGGTCGTCTACACAAGTTCAAGTATTGGAAGAACATTATTGCAATACTGTCCCACTGAAAATGCAAAATGCTTTAAATATTATAAAACTGCAAAAAAACCTCCCATCAGTGCATACAGCTCCGAAAAAAAAAAGGGTTCAACTTTGTTCCGCCTCCCCCGTCCTCCGTGTCTCAGACAGGAGTGGTCCTGCTCCAACCCAGTTCCCCTTCCCGTAGAAAAAGTTCAAATATCTACATTTTTAATCCCATTAAAAATGTAAAAAAAAGAAAAATAATAATAATCGGAGCGCCGTAGGCCACGCTGCTAAATATCAGCAAAGCTCATCTGTTCTGCGCCGCTGCGACCTGCATCGCTCCGAAGTCCTCGTCCTCCTCCAGGCTCCGTTTTCGGCTTCCTGGACGGGTGGAAATAAAGGAGAGTTAATCCTGCGTCACTCGGCGGCCAAGCACAAGTGTTTTAACGTCCACGGGGGGAAAAAAAGGAGAAAAAGGTCTGAGAAGGATCAGACGTGTAGGTGGTCCTGGGAGGGTTAACTGGGTTGGGGTCGGGTAGACCGTGACCTGCCCGAGCTGAAGAGGAGGAGGAGGATCGCACAAACCTGCCACTCCAGCCTGCAGGGAGAAGGACCTGCCCAGCTGCATCGGCGCCATCATTTTAATGGTCAGCTTGGCCAAGTAGATGGCTTCATATTCCTTAAAAAACAGACAAAAACACCATAAATTACCATTTATTACATAAAATACCAAACTTTTTCAACTGTGTTCTTCAAGCCCAAGATAAGGAACACAACTGGTACGCCTAGTTGTAAGAAAAAAGCTTTCACATTGAACCGATTTGAGTGGTGCCCACTTGCCTGGAGCTGGTGAACGAAGCCCACGTTGGGGTTGATGCAGAACCTTCTCTCCTGCACGTGGCTGAAGGCGTCCCTGTAGCATGGAATGAAGAAAAAAAAAAAAAAAAGCTTCTCGTTGCAAAACGGCTAAAGATTGCCAATTTATGTGGGGAAAACTAAATGAACCGATCAAATCTCACCTGTACTTTATTCCAAAAGTTTCCATAAGGTATGCGATCACTAAGGCAGCACTGAGGGGAATGGGAAAGAGTTAACAGACAAGTTTATATTCCTCCAGCCACTCAATTAATATATGTAATAAGTGAGCATAAATAACACAAACCTTCTTGAAATCCCTGCATTACCATGAACTAGTACCTTTCCTGCAAAACAAGAAAAAAGATTCTTTTCTGCGTGTTCCTAACGTGACACTGGGATGGAACACTACAGTGGCGACAGCCTCACCTCCGGTTGCTAAGCAGCTATCGATAAATTCTTTAGTCTGTTGGGAGACAAATACAACAGAGGGTTTTATTCTGCCACTTTCAGTTCAAATAAAGCCACGGAAAATGGAGCAGGGAAGTCTGTCACTCACCGTTGGGAAGAACCTTATGATGTTTTCTACTGGACTGTCGGCGATATCTAACACCAGGTATCTGCAGAGATCAACACGGGTCAGAGCGGGAGTCTGCAACAGCAACATCTGCCCAGCTCCTCCAACGAATCGCGCAGCAACGTCCCGCCTCGGCAGCGCACTCGGCCTTACCTAAACGTGTGGGGGAAATTAGGCTTGATAAAATTGGCTTCGATGTCTTGGCGGACACACACGATGTGCGTTATGCCCTGTGTCTCAAGAATTGGCAGCTGGTTGAAGATGAAGACAAAGGAAAAAAAAAAAAATGAGACAAAGGACTTTGTTGAAGAGCCACTGATGAAATGCTGGGAAGGCTTTACCTTGCTTTTCATTGCAGCAGAGTAGGGACCTAAAAACAGACCTGGCAGTATCTCCTGGAAATGAAAGAAAGTGATGCGTTCAGGCTCTCCAGATACACGTCCCCGTTCGTATAAGGAACGATCCAAAGACATCAGAAAATAATTCGATTTAGCCTTAAAAATTACCTGCACTGTTGTGATACTGTTTTAGGTAAAGATTCTGTTTTGTAACTCCCTAATAAAGCTAGAATTATGTGCATCTCTAGTCAAAGGTTTACATGTGAAACATGTTTTTCCGCTAGTGATTCTAAAACTGGCAAAATCAGCCTACAACGTTCAACATACCTGCATTTCTCGTCTCATCGGATAAGCCCAGTCCTGTAAATGCAAACAAATATACAGGATACGTACAATTACTTTGTTTATCACAAAGTAACAAGGAGAGAAGCGATGACTTTGTGTATACACATGTAGCTAATGTTTGGAGACTTTGGGGGTTAAGTGTTGACTAAACAGGCTCAGTCATTATTTTAATGCATTTTAGGTATTTTAATTTCATGCATTTAACTTCAGGTCGTAACCTTGAATTGAACATTTTCTAGCCGATAACCAACAAAAGCTCCGGGACGGAAGATAGCTCAGATTAGCCGGAGACACGTCGGCTAACTGTCCGCCGCGCTCTCACCAGAAGCTCCTCCTTGGTCACGGGTAGAGACGGGAACTGTAATTTGTGGTCCCCGTCCATTCTGCTCACGGCTCGGACACCGCCGACCAGGCTCTGCCCTCGGGATCGATGTTTCTGGAGGGGTTAGCCGGACGAACAACGCGATTTGTTTCGCGACTCCACATGCATGTCCGCCATGCTGTCTCCTGACAGAAGAGTCACGTGACGCGCGCCTGGCAGCTGGGAAGAAAGACACAAGAGCGGTGGCGCCACCTGGCGGTGGGTCTGGGGAAACACACCCCCAGCGTTCAGAGAAGACCAACCAGCGTTCATGTGAACCCAGCAACAGAAAGACAACAAAAGCAACCTTTTTTTTTTTGTAATGAGTTGTACTTCTAGTTTTTAGCACTTGGATCTTCAAACTTTTCTGTGACTGTCAGATTATTTACCCAATGCAGCTGCAGTTTTGTTTCTAATCCCACAATGTTGCTCTGCAGGGAATGCTGGAAGGGTTGTCTTTACCGAGGTCAAACACTGGTACAGAAAGAGAAAATAAAACGGGTCTCTATAAAAGATCTCAGTTACTGAAATATATGTAATTTTATCTCATCATATAAGTAATGATGTACTTTAAGTCTTATTTTATGCGTAACAGACAAACGTTAAATGTATTCATCAATATTTTGATATTTTTTTTTTTTTTTAACTTTTGACTGAACGTGCATAAGTCCTGAACAGACGTTAAATTCTTTTATTACCGTTGGTGACATTCTGGGGCACACAAACTCTCTAGAAATTAAAGTTATACAATCTTACCATACCCACTTCACATAAAATTGGCCTCTTTGCACGTTTACTGTCACCAGTCCCAGTGCAATGAAACCGTCAAGTCCCAGCTGATTGCACAGCTCTGAATGAATGCTGCACAAAAGCTAAGAGGAGAAGACGGCGCAGAAAGATCCACTAGGAAATTCTATCTGACTTACCGGGAGGGCACATTCAGTTTTTAATATCATGGTGTCCTCAGGAGTTGCAGTGTTCATTTAGGAAGAGATGCAGAGTCTTTTTTTAAAGTGACATAATTTCTAAAGAGAAAAATCACATAATCTGAAGATCTATTTGGTTTATTTTGCAAGAAAAACGTGTTGAAGGAAGACTCTTCAACCCTTCCGAACTCGGAGCAGTTCCCCAGCACTGCCGCTAGGGGGCAGCCGATCCTAAAGAAAGACCCGGCGTGCGCGGCCGAACGTTTGCTCTCAGAGCCAACGCGCGCTTCTTTTTAACGTCGAGATGCTGGAACAGGTGATAAATGCACGCTCACGTGCTCTTCCTGCACCTTTCATTTTGAGAATCAGCCCGGGGGTTCTTGAGTTTGCCTTGATGAAAGAAAAAGAAAGTGGCCCGGAGCTGACAACAGTATCAATATTAAAGTAAATGTCACAGTAGATGAGCAGGCCGGGGTTGCGCACATCGCAGGAAAACAGACAGAAGCAGGAGAAATGCCGGCCCTACCCTTCGCCCTCCCATCAGCCCTTCTTCAGACTCAGCACACCATTACAAATCACTGATTACAGCCGTAAAGTCATACAAATGAGGACGTTGCCCCTTGATGGTTAATTGGTGGGATGTAATAATGGAGCGGTGATATGTGGGCCCATAATTGTGTGTTTACTGCACTATTTATTGGAGAGCGTCTCTCCCCCGGCTCACGGCTGATGAGGTGAGCCGTGTTTCCGTGCCATCAATCCTGCTTCATTAAGGACACGGAGGAGAGGGAGTGGGGGGGTTCCCGGAGTTTGCCTTAAAGCTCAGCGTGGGCAGAGCAGCCAGCCCTGCTAATGAATTTCATATTCCTACTGACAGGAGGTGCGCGCAGGAAAGTAATCAGGAGAGGAAAGAAAGAAGAAGAAAAAGATCACAGCTTCCTGCTTGAATGATAATGTTTTGGACTAAATAGAGACTAAGTGCTTGTGGAAACCTTTGACCGTTTTCTGCTTGTCCGGGTTGTCTTCCCGGCTGATGTCCAACATGTGGAAGGATGGACGTCCTTCTCATCTTTTCTCCAGTTTGTACAGCTCAGTTGACACATTTACATTATTTAGTTTCCAGAAACTCGGAGCTTGGCCCCCAAACCAGCAACAGTGGCAGAGAAACTGCCTTTTAACAGGGAGAAGCCTTGAGCAGGACCGTGCTGAGAAAGGTTTGGTTTATTTACCCCTGAGTGTGATTTATTGTTTATGAGAAGGTGATTTCAACAGATTCTACCTTCAGAATGATCCGTATGTGACCGCTGACCCGAGAAGATGGTGCTTCTCGCCGGCGCCTGTGCTTACCCAAGAAAGAAGAAGAAAAACTGAACCAAAATGGACACAGAAACCCAACACAAGTGCCCTGTTACCCTGCACCTCCACCGGTTCCTAAAAGTGTTTAACGAACTCGCACTGATCACTTTTATGTGGAATCTGCAGCTCTGACGCAGACGATGGAGGCGGCGGTGGCGGTGGTGCTGGGGGAGGATCACACCTCGGTTCTGGAAGTCAATTAGAAATGCAGTCTGATTTATTCAAAGTTCACTGCAGACTAATTGGCTTCCAATTGGAAACAAGTGCAAAAAAACTCAATCAGCTGTTGAAGGATCACAGTAATTGACACTCTGGTTAGTATCACTGATGCGGTTGCCATGGGAGTCCTTCATGATCATACACACACTACATACCCTCATTAATTTAATGGTCATTGTCTGCCTGTGCACAATTTTCCTCATTTGGTGAAAAAAAAGGATAGAAAATGCACACCCAGATGCCTAAATTAAGATGGCTGCTCTTTAAAAACATAGGCACAGATGTGTCTGCCCCGATGTTGCTTTATTTATTAATTAATTGTTGTTTTTTTTTTTGCTTATAGGCTTCAGACATTTTTGAGTTTGCTCCCGTCTTCAACCGGATGCATAGTTGGCCACATGGGGAATGTAGCCGGCGTGCATACAACACGGCCAATCAAAATAAATTGGGAGGGCTTCTGTCACCGCAAGTGCAGCTGCTTCACCGTCATGTTTCCATTTGCAACCTCCCTTCAGAGAGATGGAAAAAAACCAAAAAAAAAACAGAGTTTATGGAGGGCTTCCGTTTCCAAACGCTGCCCTGCATCTCTATTTTCAGCTGATGTCATCACCCCTATGAAGGTTTCCAGCCACAGCAGAGAGAGTAACCCTGACATTCATCCATCTGGATTCTATCTGTTCTTTTACAGTTGGAGAGTTTCCATTTGGCAGAACTAAATCCTACAGAACTGAACACAACCTAGTTTCTCATCTCTAACATCCCAACAGCCAAATGCGCATAAACCTGGACGAGGTGGATGCAATCTTTTAAAGTTCAAACAACAATCGTTTACAGCTCCAACTTTAATTGGAGAAAAATACCATCACTAACTCTGTGTACTTGTTCTTCTCTTTAATTCACCCAGTGCAGCTGCCACGGCTCGGCCTTTGAAAGGATAAAGCAGTGACGGCAGCACGCCAGAGAGAAGGTCCCCTCATTTACTTTGTTTTCCAGAAGTCTTTATTAAAGAGAAACCAAATGTCAGTCAAAGAAATCTGTTAGAAAAGCAGACAGGGACACAGGCACTGGCAATATTTCTTGTTTCTGAAATAAATGTAAAAAAGCCCCCACATCAGATACTTTAACAAACTCATTCAAATATAATGCACGTTTATTACCTGCAATGTTTTTTTTTTAGATTTGAATTTCATTTTCATCTGCAAATGTTGATTCTGGCTGGAGTTGATTTGGCACTTGAAATTAAATCCGTGCGCCTGCATCTTCATGCCTCTCTCTGTGCGTTGGTGTTTCTCTTTGACCCTCAGAGTGAAGTGCGCTGGCGCTTCTAGTCGGCGTGTAAAACATGTCCAGTTCTGAGTGCTGGACAGAGGCGCCTTTCACCTCCGACAAATGGCGGCTAATGTGGTGAGCGGATCCGCACGATGGTGCGACTGTGCGAGACCGATGAGAAGACACACGGGAATTTGGTGATCTGGATGAAATCTGGTAAGTCTGTCAGATTCAGGTGGATTCACCGAAGGGGCGACGGACAGATGGAAAAAAGTCACAAGAATGCATCAAGTGAGAAAGTCAGAGGAAGAAGAGTGATGCCAAGCGCAGTCTTGGTTCCTTACATCAGACTTTGCTGGTCTCATCATTTTTTTTTTGGATTCTAGAAGAGAAGCGTAATAAGGCATCAATGGTGGGAGAACGGCCACAAAAGGACATTCACACTGGTCTTTTGTCAGACTCTCAGCAAGCAGATGGGCAGAGGGATCTGTGGTGGTGAGGTTAGGACCTTATTTGATCAGTGTTCATGCCCGACGGTCAGGAGGTGGAGAAAAGCGGAAATTTAAGAGTGAGAAAGTTGGGTTTTTTTGTCAACAGTGAAACCCCTCCTCTCCTCTCCTCTCCTCTCCTGTTCTCTCCTCTCCTCTCCTGTTCTCTCCTCTCCTGTTCTCTCCTCTCCTCTCCTCTCCTGTTCTCTCCTCTCCTCTCCTCTCCTGTTCTCTCCTCTCCTCTCCTGTTCTCTCCTCTCCTCTCCTCTGCAGATATTCTTTTGATCCAAGGATCCCACGCATTTTAGCCCCCTCTTCAATCCTCTGGAGGTCTTATTAACAGACACAGAGTTCTTATGTTTTATTGCCTATGATAAAACCTTGTCTCTGATCTCTCATTACAGACTGACTCTTCAAAAATGGGCCCCGAACCCTTCGGCTTAATATCGCCTGTAATGGGGCAAAAAGCTAAATGCACAATCTGAGCGTGTCAGGTACACACCAGGTCCCCGTGTATTAATAAGCTATGGACTCGCCCTAGTTTTGTCCTGATTGCAGTCCCATCGCAGATTAAACACTGGCGTTTTGTTATTTCTGTACACTAAAACATGCACTGGAGGCACAAAAAGAGACAAAACCAGCATTAGCTTGGCATACCATAGTTTTATTGTGACTCTCACCTCTGGAGGATGTACTCCCAGTCTTTGTCACGCATCGTTGGAGACCCCCAGGCAGCAAAACAACGGGCCACTTTAGACCCCTCAAATTGTACATCGATGGATTAAGTGCTCCTATTGTTTATCTTAATGGAACAACACTACTGCCATGATCTCATTATACTTGTCATTGCACGTAATGCCTCTAAAATAAATAGCATTTCTCCCAGATGCTTATCTGTGCACAGAGGTTAGTATTTTATCATGTAGCGATGATGACGGTCAGAAGGTAATGTACTCATGGTATGTAGAAAGGAAAACACAGTAATATGTCTGAAAACGTTGTGATCAACATCACACATGCAGAGGGGAACTGTTGGTATGGTGGCAGATACAGATGCGCACCTTTAGTTCTCAGGTCGCCTGTCATGGCCACACGTGTTGTCCCCTGTGAAGTCTCCTGGGTGGTCCGATAACTTAAAATAACTCAGAGCTGAAGGAGCACAAAAAGTTTACCCCGCTACTCGGATGTGAGCTGTGTGGTCCTATTTGTTTCCCAGAAAGGGAAGAAAAAAAAAGAAGCTGCCTTTACCCCCCCCCCCCCACACACTCACCCACCCACACACACCACCACACACACCCACACACACCCACACACACACACACACACACACACACACACACACACACACACACACACACACACACACACACTTACACGGCCTTTGTGCGACAGCCAGCTCTGCTGCTGTTATGAACCCAGTTCAAACACAGCTGACTGGTGTGGCTTATCTGTCCTCCTGCAGGTATTGTTGATTTGTTTGTTGTCATTTTTTGAATTCTGCTCTCAAAGGGAATAAAAGTAATTGGTGGTGAGAGGTCAAAAACAAAAGGCCCCCCCCCCCCCCACCACCCCCCACCGTAAACGCTGGCAGCTTTAAGCAATTTCCAGTCCTTCTTCCTGCTTCAGGTGCATACAGATGTTACCTTTCATAACGCTGCATCGTTATTACCCCATATATGCCAGTAAAAAGTACAAGGCAGTATCTCTGCAGCTGTTGCCTAACAGAGTGACAATGGTCAAGATGGCTCTTTTAGAATTTAGGCTATCGTTGGGCCGCTCAATGAAGGTAATTAAATCAGTGGAATAAAACCTGTCTTTAGAAGAAGGACTGTCTTTAATTAAATCTGTAGGGTGGTGCGCGGTCCAAACAGCACAATAAGGCTAGAAAACCAGAGGACTTAATTAGAAGGGGACGTGACGCCGCCACCTATTCATCGCCGCCTGAGATTTGGCTGATTGCAGTCAGACTGGAGGAGTAAATGAGAAATGGATGCAGGGCCGCTAGTCCTGCATCCACCCTCTGGCTTTTATTAGGCGAGCGTCGTGATACGGAGGGCATGTCGGAGTGGCACGGCTCCAGATGTAGCCAGATGAGGATAAACGCGCTCGTTCGTACTCCACGTGCACTCTTTTAGAAGCAGCACGGAGCGACGTCTGGCGAGACCCAGAATAGCTCAGCCGCTAATACCTGCAGCATTCTGCAGCCACCGAAGCCAGCAGTCTCCATCTGAGTGATGTAAAAGGTACACACACACACATACACACGCACACAAACAGTAAAAACCAGACACAGTAAAATTACAGGTTTAGTATTTTTATCTACACCTATAAATATAGTCTGAGAGAGGTTTTACTTAGTGAGAATAATGTTTTAAAACTTCTTTCACGTTGGATCATTTAATATTACAGTAATGAACCTGCAGATCTTTCAGCCGAAGCCAACGGCCCGAGGTTTAGCAAAATGTAAAGCAGAGTTCCCATGTTGATGCTTTTATCTACAAAGAAGCCTGCATTTAAGGCATGCTGCTTGTTTCAGGAGAATGCTTGTGGTAAGCAACTGTTAGATCTTTTAATGCCTAAAACAAAATGCTGGAATTAAGTTTCTGAGGTACCCTGAGATAAAAACAAGCTGTGTGTGTGTGTGTGTATGTGTGCGTGCGTGTGTGTGTGCGTGTGTGCCCATGTGTGTGCATGAATGACACATTAGTCAGATTTGTGACACTCTAGAACTTAACATTATGCTATTAAATTACACCCTTGCTCAAAAACAGACTGAACATTACACTACCTTCTGTGTGTAACACTAACTATGACCTTTGACCTCTACTGACCTGGCTTCCTTTTAATCTGCCATCAAATCAGGTGTTTTATCCTGGAACAAAATGAAAATCTAGATGGATTAAATAACCGAGGATACCAATCTTTATTCATCAACATTTTGAATAAAGTATATTTACTCTGCACATATTTCAAAAACACACACTTTCTCCAGTCGGTGATTACAAGCAGGGACTTTTGAAAAAGAAGCACTTGAAAAATAAGAGACGAGAAACAGGCAATCTCTCTGTGTTCCCACTGCAATCAGGCAACAGTGCAACACAGCCTTCTCTCTCCATCAGGGCTGGTATAAATGAACCACATCACTCTGGGTTTAATGCACTCATGCGCAGTTAATTACTGATGATGCAGCAAATGCACTTTTGAGCTGCTTTGCACACATTTACCCCAGGTTACCCTTCAAAAGTGACAAAACGCTGAGTCACCGCTCTCTTAAAACACCGTGACTGGAAGATCAGCCGTGAGATTCAAACATTTTATCTTCTTCCCACTGCAGATGCGACGAAGGCAACAGAGGTGCCCCGCAACCTCCAAAACAAACCAGACTTAAACCTCAACCCCTCACAGGACCTGCCAGCGTGTCACCTAGACAACAGCCGGCATCTTTATTTAAAGCAATGGGATTTGATTTGCACCTGCAAACATCATGTTTAAAAATGCCCATTAAATTGAGAGGGAATTAAGTGCAATAAAGCCTGAACCTCTCCACTCTATGTCAACGTTGCAGTCTTTCCAAACACTAACGGCAGTTTAACAAACAAAATGACAAATCACCTTTGCTCCAGATGAGGTTTGAGCCAGTGTCCTTGAGGAGCCCCTCCACCGACCAGAATAAATGAGTGATGATTCATCAAAGGTGTGTTTGTTTTTGTTGGGGGGATTGGGGTCCGTTGGGAACAGACAGTTTTAGAAACATTACACAGGTCGTTTCACACATAAGGAAGAACGATGCCTGTGTCCGGGGAAATATATCAGAATGGCTAACATCCTCCAAACAGAGACATTTGGGCAACACACAGACACACACCTGGATGGGTCGAATCTTTTTTCCCCACCCAGACACACGTTTAGATCACACGCTTCGCGACTCTCTTCTCTCGATGCCTGCGTGCCTCCATCCTGCATTTGTAAATTCAGTTTTCTCACCCTGCGTGGAGTGGGAAGAGATGGACGCCCAGGTGGAAATGGTTCGGCTCGCAGACAGAAGCAAAAAGCAATTTCCACTCTTCTAGGCAGGCTCCTTCGGTCACTCTCGCAAAACCCCATCGAGACGTCAAGCATGAGAAGAACCCAGCACTTACCTGCCAGCCACTCAGCAGGGAGAAGATTAGGAGGGGGCGAGAAATATAAAGGGGAAGGAAGAAAGATATGTTACTATGGTTTACACCACATGACAAGCTGTGGGAGTCGCCTAGATTACTGTTAGCTAAACAGTGGAGGTCACCCTTGATCCCCAGTGGGGATCTGGACCAAGATGGTAAATGATCAACCCCCTGAGGAAGGCCTGGAATCACCTAGAGGCACTTATATTCAAGACAAAATACTCTGCCAAAGAATTGGGGTCAAATTCACAGAGGAATTAGTTAGTTTGTCTGGCCAGGGTCTTTGATAGGTTGTGAGTTTGGGTGTTTTTTATGTTTTTTTTTTAACCATCATCCTCCGCAAAGTCGACAGCTGGAGCCATCCTGAGCAACAACGTAATTCACACTTGATTACACGAGTTGCTGTGTGCGCTCATGCTGTAATAATAATAAAAAAAAAACAACACCTAATCAGGTTTCAAACCTGCAACTTTGGCATATTTCATCCAAGATACATTTTCACAGTCTTGGTCCCTTACTGAGTTAACCACTTCCTGCAAGTCACCAATCTTTTCTGTCCCAACAAAAAAAGTGAGGAAGAGCAAGTGCCATGGATCCAGAGCCACCTGTTCTTCACTGAATCGCACCGGCAGTCAGTCTGTTAGTGGCCACCATTGTCTGACTGCCGGTGTTCCATTGTGCAACTGCCAGGTTTCTGTTGTGCGTTATTTACTTCCCTTGATGCACTTTTCGGCACAAAAGTGTTTCATGCATGGCAACATGACTCCACTGCAGAACAGTGACATCTGCTTGAAGCAAATGCTATTACTGCAGGGCTAGATGGAGCTATTAACCCCCAAAAGACATGAAATATCTCATTAGTATCCTAACAATATTGGGCCTTAAGGGAAATATTCTGCTGCTAATGTGCAGTAAACAACAAGCTGAAGGCTGAAAATAGGAAATGTCCTTTCAAACAGCAGCTCACCTCAGAAGATCCTTTAGATACCATATGCTTCCATCCCATGAGTTTCATTACATAAACACTTCTCATTTATTACTGATATTATACAATCAAGAGAAGAGAGAAGCTTGTTGCTTGTTAGCAGTGAAACAAAGGATGACTTTCCATAATTATGGTATGAAAACAAATTAATATATTAAAACGCTGGAAACAACAAAACGATAAATCATCACCAGAAACAGGTAGATGCACGTTTCTGTTAAAATTTAAGGTCATTTGAGGAGAAAAACACTGTTCTGACAACCTGTTAGGTTGTATAAATGAAAGAAATGTAGAAAGATGTGGCTCGAAACACTTTCCTTCAGCTTTTATTGTTTATCATGCCGTTTGTCACCAATTTACCTCAACTATATACTTGCGGTCACTGGAAGCACCTTGTCAACCTAGCAAATACAGAAAACTGTTGTGGAGTCTCTCTCTCTCCCTCTCTCCCTCTCTCCCTCCCTCTCTCTCTCTGACACACACACAACCACACACACACCTAAATGCACACATATACAGGGTGTAAATTCATGTTTTTTCATCTCTGACGGTCACAGTTTCAGTCTGCAAAAGCTTGCACCAACTTTTTGTTTTGTCTCAGCTCGCACCTCAAGTGAGGCGCTACAAAATAATACTTGTTATACAGATCGTAAACAAAATATCAGTCAGTAAAAAAAGACATTTCATTATTCGTATCATTTGTTAATGCTGCATGAACTAAATATGCAAAATGCAAAATATTTACAACCATAACATTAGAAACCTCTAAGAGAGGATGATTTCAGGCAGACAAACGTGGCTGTGCACCAGCACACACCAGAAAGGACCAAAAGCAGACATATGTTAGGAAAGAGTTGACGTA
>CAAE01014685.1:62249-77573 GCA_000180735.1 Tetraodon nigroviridis | reverse complement strand
ACCTCTTCATCTAGTTCTTGTTATTCTCTCTCTCTCTCTCCCTCTAAACACTCAGAAGGAGCTATCTGAGAATCCTAAAGAGCAAAGTCTGGATTAAAACATGATTCGTTTTCTTCATTTGTTCCTCCCTCTTTTGTGTGTCGGATTAACAAACTGGAGATGAAGTGATGGGATTAGGCAGCATTTGCCGGGGAAGCGGTCTTGCAGTGGACATTTTTGAAGAGCAGTCCAGTAACAGAAAGTGAGAGAAAGAGAAATAGAGGACAACTACAACCCATATTTATCTGCAGGTTTAAAAGATTGGTTCATCAGAGTCACAGCTGCGGGATCAGTGTGAATGATACTAATGATGCAGAGTTTATCTCTGAGTATGTGGCTCATCTGGTTTTTAATTAATTGTTAATCAGATGGGCTTGAAGAGCCGGTGTGAAAGTTAGAGACATGCTGAATAACAGTCAGTCAAGTTCAAAGGTATTACAAGTCTGTGTTAAGCACCAGAGCCTGCTGAGCGCTTAACTTCTTCAAGTAGAAGCAAATAGGACACTGCTGGGCCTCTGCTAATTGTCCGGACCTCTGATCACACCCACACTCATGTTTAGTGACTCGTGAAGAAGATTTTGACTGTAGATAATTGTCATCAGTGGGACTGGAGAGGATCAAAGTTGAAAATTGTTCGGTCGTAATTGCCCAGATTTCTTCTCTAATCAAAAACTTGTAGAAATCTTGGAATCTCAACGGGCGACACTGAAACTCTGCCGTCTCTCCTCGAGAATGTCCTCTGCACCATCCATGTCAGTACACCCACGTTCTGCATCAGGATTTTTGTCTTTTTTTTCTCACCACTAATCACCTTTAAAACTAAATACTTATACTTCCCTAAAAAAGAAAAAAAAAAAAGCTTTTTTCCTCTCAGGGTTTGGGTTCTGTGGCATTTGGCCCTCTAAATATTACCCTGGCTGGTCGTCCTGCTGGCTTAGACACGGAAATGTCACAGCCTCCAGGAGACCCGGCCTTGTCTCCCGGAGGCTGACGCGTAACAGTTAGTATTCATGCTGAAATAGTTGGTGGAAAACATTCATTCCTGACCGTTTCCTCAGACAGCGGCTGTCTGGAACTCACTCCATCTTTGATCGAGGCTAATACAAACATACATATGGTATAACGATTCATCCATTGCCTCCTTCTACACACTCTTTCTCTTTCTCTCTCTCACTCTCCCTCTCTCTCTATTCCCCCTTCACATACACACACACACACACACACACACGCGTACACACACTTTCTGCCACCGAGGCCTGTCCTCGGCTGCTGGCTGTCTACAGGTATCGCTGGCATTTGTAGAGAGTCTAATTGCCCAAGTGTCTAGAAAGTGGCTGTTGAGAATGTGGCGAGCTAATGAGCTCCCCAAGAGATGGTCAGTAGTTAACTGGATCAACACTGGGGCCTGCTACCTGATAAAGGTCACACACCTTCAGGGAAAAATGCCACGGTGTGATGTGATGACTAACGGATGGTTGTCCAGAATTAAATGAGAGAGCCATAAAAAAGACTGATTTTCCTTTGGATGAGGCAACAGGGCTTCTGGCAGGGCAGCCCTTTATAAATACACAGAGATACACAGATCAGAAGAGCATTGCTGCAGGAAGGGCCAGAGAATGAACGGAAGGAGGAGGAGATGCCAGGAACCTGAAGAAACCGGCCAGGAACTTACAAAAGGTGGGAGCTGGTAACTGGCAGGTTGCTGTGATAGTAGTAGTAGATGGGATCAAAATGTGCAAATCTGTTTAATTGTAGTGAGGCAAAAGATTCTTTTCTCCTTGTCTTTAGAAGAAAACAGTAAAAGAAAAATACAACATTTTATGGTGATAAATATTCCATTATTTTTACAACAGACATATTTCAGCCAGGTATTCTTTGCCGAAGGTGTTATTATTTCACACCAACTTTCAAAAGCCAAGATTTTAAGATGCTTTAAAAACAGATAAGAAAAGGCAGCATGAGAAGATTTTCAGTACAAAACAGAAGGTCGGCAATATGGACTGTGAGAAAACTAGGCTTGACTCGAAGAACGGTCTTGAAAGCTTTGAAAATGAAATGGATGGAGATTTTACAGAAGCTCTGTATCACACACATCAGATACAAACGCTACTTTCATTAATGCGGGTTTCCATGTGAGTGCTGGGAAACTTGTATGTTCTGCTGTTTTCCCGCAGCACAAACCCCAAATATGAACGACAAAAGAAAGTACATTATCAGCCACAGTCAATGGATCCATTAGAAACACGATGAAAAAACTCGGTTTTTTTTTCTTTAGCATCTTTCACACACACTAATATATTTCTCCTTGTCTCCTCATTAGTCTCTTTTAACAAATGGGACAAAAACAAGCTCTGCTGCCTTCAATCTGACACTAAGAGAGTAGAAAAGGATAAAAATATCAGCCGGCTGATACTAATGGAACAAGTGGAAAACACTAATGAATGTCGAACCTCCTCCTCCCTTCATCTCACCCCACCACCATTCTGCTCTGAGGCGCTCTTTCTTCCTCACATTCTCGTTTTTTAATGCGCTTCACCTGTGCTCGGTGTCAGAGGTGTTTATAGCATCAGGTGCAGAAACTACATTAACCGCTCGCACTGAGACACCGTTTCCATAAATAAACCAGTAACCACCAGCAACGCGAACAGATTACTGCATGTGGAAATCTAACATTTATTATTCTGTATTTATTTATCTGACATAAATACACAGCAAAAGTATAAGAGACTAATGACATATACATCCTGTTGTTTCATGTTATAATGAGCGAGCCACCCACCACCAGTTAACCCTCGTGTTACATGGCAGTAAACACACACACACACACAAACACATAAACCACTGAAGATTAATAATGCGAGCAGAGCGACAGCAATATGTTGGAAAAATAAGAGTGAGTGGTGAGGGGGCCAAAGGAAGAGAGAGGAGCTGTTAGGTTTTGTGAAATTGTGAGATAGATTTCTAATGAAGCACAGGGGTGATGCTTCACAGTCACATCTGGATCAAACGCTGTCAGGAGGAGGCCGATGATGGCGGAGACTATAGCTGCATCCATCCTGCTGCTCCAAATGAAGATGTGTTTACTTTCAAATGAAGGAATCAGAGAGGGAATATGTGAAGGGGGGATTGGATGAAGCGGCGTGATGCTCATGCGCCCGTGTGCTGTTAGAGGCCTGGAGACTCATCCCGAGCTGAGGAGACGCCTTAACTTCATGACGAGACTGCAGCATCGTTTCTCTTGACTCGACAGCTTCCAGTGTCACCACTGACTTTCTCTCTCCATATTTACACACACACACACACATGTGTTTGAATTAGATCTATATCATCTCCAATGGCTCTTTTTCCTTCACTCTCCACATAATACATGTTTCAAAACCTTTCGGGAATTCCGAGTATTGCTTCAGTTTGAATTGTCTTTGGTTGCAGCGTTGCTGTTATTTCCGAACTGAATTCAGATCTATATTGCTCTGTTTTTCAAAAGTCATTGCTGTCTTGTGTGTTTTCTTGGGCGCCACTGACAGTTCATTTACCCGCTAATGCAGATCTAACGTTGGGTGAGCAATGAGAGAAACGTTCCCGTCCTTCTCTAAAACGCAGCTGCTAGCCTTTGCCTTCTGCCAGATTTCCCTGACATTTTCTGCTTTTCTGCTCCCCCTCTCACGTGAACCTTCCGCAGCTTGCTCCAAACGTGGTTGCCGTGACATCGGAGCCGCGGCGACAGACAGATTTAATTCCCCGTGGAAAAGACACGTTGACAGCATCTCTTCCAAGTGGCTGTGACAGTGATTCACACACGACCGCAGATGTGTACACACAGTTCATTTGCTGCACTCAGAAACAACTCAGATCATTCACTTCTAATTTTACGGTGCGCCGAGAAACGTTTTGGCTGATTTAATCCGGCTCATCTGCAGCATAGTCTAATGCACTGGAGATGCTTTAAATCAGAGTAAAAATGACAAGTTGATTAGCATCAAAACACACCTTTTTTGCCTAGTTTATAACACCTAATTGCCACATTTAAACAGACGACTGGGACGACATCACTCTATCTGTTACCTCCTTCACAGCTGCTTGTTTTGTGTTTTTACTGTATCTATTTACTTGTGTAATTTTACTCCCTTGCAATCATTTGCTTGTTGAAATCAAACCAGTCTGATGGTTCACAGAAAGATTTGTACCTTGTAGAAAGAATAGTGCAAATCCATACCTCCACTAGTGTGGCTGCTGACCAAGAGGAAACAATTGCAATGATTGCAGGACAGTTTTGGGTAGTGTGCTTCTGCAATCTATTACTCTTTGGTTTATTATTCCACCTACACACACGTATATACTGTATGTATGTGTATACAGTTTATATGCTAAAAATTATAAAAACATTGCTTATTCGGTGGCTTTTTAAGAAAATAAGTGCATTCACAGCTCAAAGAAATATCAAAGTGAGGAGGTATTAACCCTTACACACACACACACAGACACACACACACACACACACACACACACACACACACACACACACACACACGTGCTGATGCACCTCGGAGGTGCTCCCAGGGTGTGTGTGTTACAGTCAGAGAAGTGATCGTAGACTTCTAGCTCCAATTAAGCGAACAGACAGTTGGTAAGGGTGCTGGAGAGTACGGCCTCCTTGCAGGCGCCGGAACACTCCAGCTGAATAATAATAACATTCCGGCCCTATCTCCATCTCCACTTGAAGCTGTACTCATTGTAATTCAGCCAGTGATCACTTTGCAGATGTAGTGTAAGAATTTTTCATGACCCGACTGCCAAGCGCAGGGCTTGAACTATGTTAAAATCATATAAAAAAGGGAGAAAGGAGTTGGATTGCATTTTACAGTTAGAATGATAATGAGAATTTCCCTTAAACATCCCAGTTTCTCAAGTGCAGATGTTACAAGAGATCTTCAAAAGTACTATAGCAGCCATGATTAACAATGTTGGTTTAAAATTAAATAAATCATTTATTACAATTTAATATCAGCTAATGCAACTTTTCCACACTGAGCAGTGGATGATTACTGAGTGAAATGTTACTGAAAGCTGCCAATTTTCAATAAGTTATTAGTAAAAAATAAACAAGCGGAAAAGCCTCATTTTGATTTCAATGTGTTATTTGATGCCAGAGTATTAAAAATGCTTCCTTTAGGCATAAACAAAGAACCACACGGGATGAATCGCGGCAAAGAAAAAACATGCAGAGTCATTTGTAAAATTCTGATGACTCCATGATTCTGATGAATCTGGGACATTTAAGTTTTGGCGCTGGGCCACCTCTTCACCAGAAGTCACACTTTTTTTCCTAACCCTGCTAAACAAAAGATATTATCTTGATCTATTTGTGATAATCAGCAAATAATTTACATAATAAGCAACTAAATGATTTCACGGAAGGCATGATTCATCACTGGACAATGCAGAGTTTGACACTTATTGCAGACCTTTTATGTGTGAACGTTAAACATGTTTTTTATTCTTCAGCTTGGTAGCTTTAGTATTTTTATGCCTCCGTGCAATCAAAAGCTCCATCTGAAAGCAGTAAAGTTTCTGCCTGCACAGCCCATTTTCATGCACATCTGGATGGAATTTATTTGCATTTGGCACAAATATAAACTTGGACTCGATGATGAAACGAGACCGTAATGAACAAATGTTGCAGAGCTTGGGCACAAAAGGAGACCAGTGTTTTAGATGCAGCTACACCAGGCAGCACAGTTGGTTTAGTATGGCGCTTTCTTTAATCAATCATCTTTCATTAAGATGATTTACAAAGTATTTTAAAACAGGGATAGTTTTAATACCAGTAATCTTAAAGTCACCCCAAAGTCAACTCAAACTCTGGGGACAAGTACAGAAGGAATGTTGTCTTTTCTCTGCAGCAGAGTTAGGGAAATGCTTTCCACCGGTTTGTTGAACCTTTTTCATGTCTTTCCTGACTGTTGTTTTTTTCGGCGCACAGTGCAAACCTACCTGCCTGTCAGTCCTCTGGTAAACGCAATGAACCTTTTGTAGGATGGGTGAAACTTGCCTCTCATTTTGTGACTTTGACTATTATGGGCAGGAAAAAAAGGCTGCAATCTTCTGTTAGTGCCACATTTACAGTGTTCCTTGACAGGCTGACCTGGGAAAGGTAATTACACTGTTCCCATGTCATACAATGGGAACAATGAGGGGGCCAGAAACTATTACACCTTAAACCTGCAATCCATTAGAGATGGAAATGACTCTGAGGGCTTCGTAAATTAATTTGCGCTGCAAGCTTAAAGCATGAAGCTTAAAGTGGTAAAATCCTTTTTTCTTTTCTTTGCTTTTGGTCACAGACAAAAAGCTTTATTTTCATCGCAATCCAACTTTTTATAATAATCTCTGATTTATTTTGTCTTTTTTTTCAAAAGTTAGTTAAAGACTTTGAGGTTTTTTTTAATTGAAATTGTTATGTGAAGGTGAAGGTGTCTCCACTTTCCGGTTAGTTGTCCTATATCCACCTCAGGCAGACTGTTTGGCGCCTGCTCCTGGAACCAGACTGGTGCAAACATTTTTTTGCCGTGGCCACTTACCAGACAGGAAAATGGGCCAAGCTAACCCACCATTCTGCCTGTCGGTTCACTTGGACCTGATATCTGGGGGCAAATATAACACGTGTGCCAGGTGTAACACCGGCAAAGCTGCCTATGTCACTAGCGCGTGAGCTCTTTGCCTATTGGGTATGAAATGGGCCCAACATGCAGGAAGTTGCCAGGAACCCCAGCAGCCAGAGGCAGAGGCAGGGCAGCAGGCTGTAGCTGCCCTCTCTGCGGCAGATTCAATCTGCGATGGCAGAAATCCATCAAATACAAGAGCAGCAGATAAAAAAAAACAAAAAACAAAACAGTGAACGAAAGAATATTCCAGCAGCTGTGATGATTTAAAAAATGCTACGCAGAAATCCCTTTGTTATCAGCTAAACAGCAACAGTTTAATCCTGACTCGACTGGTGGTTGTGGCGATGTCTGAAACTGAAAGCCAACTAACTCATTAAATAATGAGCTAAGACTAATATTTGACTATTAGCAGTGTCTTTTTAAATAGAAGACTTAATGTAGTCAGACAAAAAGCCCACTATGGTAGTAAAAATAATCAGCATTAACCCTGCACCTTCTTAAAAATGGAATACTGACCCTGCCCAAGCTGAGCCTATAACAAGACAGTAAAACTGATAACCCGGGCTTGTGATTATGTTATGAGTGGTTTGACATTTTAGCTTGTGATGCATCCATGATTTGAGCCTCGGTGGTCTCACGTGTCTCCCCCCAGGTGTAAACCAGCAGGTTATTGACACAGTAAAAGCTGCTGCTCCTGTTGTGAAGCAGATGGCTCGAACCTTCAGACCATACTGTGGCTCTCTGCTCTCGTCAGTTCACTCTCAGAAGGTACCAGACCTCCACCCAATCTATTATTACTATTTTTATATAAACTAGTTTTCACCTCTCTCTCTCTCTCTCTCTGTGTGGCGGAGATTGTCGTGATCCAATTTTGCAGGCTGCCTCTGCGTTGGTCGGTTAACCCCCCCCCCCCCCCACCCCCCCCCACCCCCCAAACCGCTCCCCCTTGCAGGTTCTCAGATGATCTTCCTCCCCTAGGGGCTTTGCCAACCTGTGGCCAGGCAACACGGGATTCATTTATCTCCTCTGCAGCATGCTGAGAATAATCCTGGATATGCCGGTGGAACGGCGGAAGGACAGTCGTAAACACACCCATCCTGAATCCAGACGCTGTTGGGCAAAAGTTAGCAATAACAGAGCTAGAAAAGCTAAGAAGGTGAAGCTGACGTGATTTAGTGGTGCCGTCAGTGAGCTGGGCAAGGACAATGGTTCACTGGAGCTCAGAAGAGAAATGGGGACAGGGCTGGGGAAATTGGCAGAGGCTATGAGGAATATCAGGATAAAGTATGAGGTAAAAGAAGGCACCCAGATTATTCTACCTGAGGGCCTGAGGATATGGATTAGGATGTGGGTATTCAGAGATATGGGGGTGATGGTGAGGGATCACTCCCCCACCCCCTAGGGTGTTAGTAGCTGTAAATGTCAACTTAAAGTACCTGTTTAAAACCTGTTCTGGTCATCAGTGTCTGGCTGAGATTTGGTGATCTGTATTACCATTTGGATGGTGTTGTCAAGTATAAGCACAAAATACGTTTCAGATCTGCGGTTAAGCTAATCACACTTGTGAATCAAAGCAGATCAAGTCTTGGTAAACTGGGTCCATTACTGCCAAGTTGTGGAAACCTGTATTAAATCTGATACAGCTCAGTTGCAATGTGAATGCGAATTGAGGAATTTTTCCTCCTAATCACAAGATTCATAGACATCCTTGACAGAAAACAAAAAAAGATGTTCTCAGGGTTGACACTGAATGACATTTTGGCATTTTGCAACTATTAAAGTTTCGCTGAAAGAATCTCAAGTATATGTTAGAGGGGACAGTAATATCCTTGTAATGAAACTTAAATTTGGCATTTTGCACTCCTTTTCAGCAGTAAAATAATGACTCAATGTGAATGACACTTTATATCCCGTCTGTCCAGTCAACTTTCTGGCTTTTTGACAGTCCCCCTCCCTTCCCTTTTTCCCCCTTTAGTTTTGTTTTTTTCAATTTTGCTTTTTTTGGCCTTGTCAAATTCCTTCCTACTTATTCTACAGTTGCTGCCTGCCTCCTGCCTGAATCCTGGCGTTGTGAAATTAAATTAGACTAATATTGATTCCTAATTGTTATATTGTGTCTTTCTGACAGAGGAGGCAGAACATGACCATTTTTTAAAGCCCAACTGTTTTAGAAGTTTGCAGCCTACTCTAGTGCCTGTGCTCTTTAAGAGGTACAGTGTCTCTGTTATTATAGAGGGGTGATTGTTATATTTTACACACTAATTTCATAAGTAAACCTAGTTTAATGCATTTACTCGCTAATGAAAATGTTCTAGCGTCGTCACCTTCTAAATTTTTTATAATTTACAGCACTGATTTGATGCAGGACACAAACACATCCAGTAACAGAGTTAGAGCTGGAATCCACATCCAGACCGTTGTCTCATGGGTGCAACAGTTTGAACTTTGCCATGATAACGAAGTCTTATTTGTTCAGTCAGGCCCAAGTACATTGTACATCTAATTTTCTTGTTGTGTTCCATCTACCATCAACGTCCTAGATGGTAGGTAACACAATTGAAATAATGTCTCCTCTGTAATAGGGTCAGACTGCTGTGGATGAGAAATTTAATGGGTTTACATAAATAAGCAATCAGTGGGCTGTCTAAACCCCCAACCAGGATGCTATATGTGAGTGGGTTGCTGGAGGCTAGATATAGTCCCTGCAGCTGCCTGCGCCACTTCATGCTACTGCCATTGTTGTGCAAGCGCTGTGTTCTGTGCTCACCAAGGCCAAGCGCAACAACAGAAACCAAGGCTGCGTGCACGTGTGCCTGTATGGGAAATTTAGAAAGAATTTTCCAGTAATACTGGGAAAACCTTTGTTTTGTTTCTTTTGTCGTCAGCTGAATGGTATGGGGAGGCGGGGGGTCCTTGCTCGCATCCTTCTCTGTTATTCTCAATAACTGCAAGGGCAATTTCAGGTAATAAAAAATAAAACATTCAAAAGACAAAAAAAAAAAAAAGCTGGCTTGTGTAAGCAAAAGTGGGGTGATAACATTTAGATCAAATACCTTTTATACTGTATAAATTGCATTCAAAAGAGTTTGTGAGTCAAATTTTTTTCAAAGGATCTTACAGGTCATTAAAGTAACAAAATATCAAAAATTCACCTTCTTGCCAGCAGATACAAACAGGATGAATGGACTATTACTGTTAAGCAAGGACTGGGTGATACCAGTCACTAAATTGGTTTCAGAGGGTCCTAATAACCCTTCAAGTATTAATTCAGCATTTGTAATCATTTTCGTGTTTTGTTTGACCTTTGACCTGCTGCTCCTAAAATCTGTATAGTGCTTCTTTGGTGGTTTGCGGTTTGCACACCACACAGCAGATCCATGCAAGTTTTATTTATCTGCATATAAAGAGGCAATAAAACATTCACATAATTAGCAGAGTGAGGAGTGAACAATACACGGCGCCAGGCAAGGAATGCTGTCTGTTCACTTTGAAGTTGCTGCAATACAGAGAAAAAAATTCAAGTACAAGAAGAATTTCAGATGATGACCTGTGGAAGAAGTTGAAGTGTGAGGGTCTGATCCTGTGGAAGAAGAGCTGTTGAGCCAGGATGGACGCTCACACAGAGATTAGCGAGCAGTGAGTGAACAGCTGAAATAACCCTTTGTCTGTATACCGTACGTGATCCAAAATCAGTGTGTTCTGAGGTGTGTGTGTGTGTGTGTGTGTGTAAGAGATGGAGAGAGCAGAGAGTGAGTGATAAATATTTTAGTTCCATCCAAGACTGCATTGATTTTTAAATATGTCCTCGCAGGCACGCTTCACTTTGATGTAGATCTGGTTGTGCATACAATGCAACAGCGGGAACATCAGTGAGAGACACACACAGACGCACACGTGCCCGAACACAAGCTCAGCTCTTCTTCCGCTGGTGCTCGTAGAGGACGAGAACGCGCTGAATAACAAATTTCACATACATCCCATCATAGAGAATAATGCCGTTCCACCTGCTGGTGAGCCGCTTTCTGCTCACTCCCAACATTTAAAGAAGAAGCTGCTCATTAGCTTTTCTTTGTTTTTAATTATATAAAATCTCTTGGATTGTTAAAACTTAACTCTGAATATCTTTAAATGAAGTGACAGGGACAGAGTTTAAAGTTTCCTGCATTCAGAGGGCCAGTGGTAACCTGGGTGATCCAAACATGGAAGAGGAGAGCGGTGACAAAGGTTCTCCTACCGGGGTAATTAGGAAACATACTGATTGATTTTTTTCGTTTGAACATAGGAGACAGGCCAACATACTGGAAACAGGAACCTCATTTATTGTAATAATCATCTAAAAAACAGTCATAATTTCTGTATTTTTAAAATGTAATTCTCTTTTTCCTGCTGTTAGTGTCCCTTGTTTATAAAGAGTCAGTAGTTTTAAATTGTGTTTTGAATTTCAGCCCAGATTGACTCTCAATATAAGCAAGTCTAAAAATGCAGAATGAAGTTGAATAAATAAATTCCTTTTTGAAAGCTACTTTAGGTGTTAGTTTGCACAATCCAAGCAGATGTTGTGAATCAGTTGAACATATTTGTAAAGCAAAGATGATCCTTCTCACGCCGAGTGCACCTCTTCAACCGATTCTCCTCACACCTGCCAGGAGGACGTGTTTTCCCCAGCAAAACACGTCGAAGCGCCGTCTAATTTTGTGTAATTTCAATAGGAGACTTATGCAGATTTAATAAGCGCCATTTACGCTGAGACTTCCAGGCCGGTCTCCCGTCAGTGATCGAAATACAGACGAGACCAGAATCAAAGAGATGAAAAGCGGCGAGCGAGGGGGAGCTCCAGAGGCGGTCTTCCATTTGTACAAGCTTTAGAAAACTGGGGTGAACACGTGCACACCCCAAGCACACGCAGAGATTCACTTTAATTAATGGCAGGATCTACTGTTGTACCAGTGGATAGAAGTATGTCCTCTCTGTTACCGACAGACACAACTATAACGTCTCTGAAAGGTAAAATAATAGAAATCAATAAATAAAAAAAACCCCAGAAAGTGCTTCAATCCATCAGGTGCATAAAGCTTTCTGGCTTTAATTAAATATAATAGATTTCTGTGGTTTCCTTAATTTGTTATTAGTAAGTAGACTTTTCACGATCGGCATGAATCTAAATGTCCTACCAGCATCGCGAACTCAGCTAATGAGCGGATGTCTGAATTTGCCACGTAATCAATTACAAGATATTAAAGCCGGTCTGTTTAACTCTGTCGTTAGTGTCGTCGTAAAGGAAGTAACGGCTCCACAACTGTCATGGTTATCTGGTGCTTATGTTTGCGGGATGACAGACCGGAGGCTCTGCCATCGTTTCATTTGCACAATAATGAAGTGGGGTCAGGAGTCAGCTGCAGTGTTTGCACTCCCGTCTAATTGCGCTTGTGTTTTAATGGACTCCGGCCTCCATTATTTTGTGACCTTGCACCTCGCGGAGGCCTCAATTACAAAGATCCATAGTGGGGAAGCAGGTGAGCACAAGAATGTCACGACATCTTCATCACCTATATTTATCACAAGACAGTTACATAACACTAACATGTGGGAGTGGATTTGATTCACACTTATATGTTTATGGTATATTTCTGAATATTTATGTCACTACACTGTTCATATAAAGCACTTTCTGTTGCTTAAAACTGCAGTGAGCAAGCATTGCCTGCACATATAATATGGTAGAAAAAAATGTTTTTAAACAGCTAGCAGGATGTGGCCATGATTAAATGGAGCAAAAGTTGTATCTTTCAGCAGTCGCGCTTGTTTCTGCACCATCCAAGGGACGATCAATCAGTAAAAGAAAGGCAGGAAATCCATTTTAAATAACATGTCAGTGGACTTTGGTCACCCTTGCAGGAGGGAGCCGACTCTTTCGTGCTTATTGCTATTCATGCTTTCTGCTGGCGACTCTCCCTTAATTATTCAGTGGAATAAATTACATATAAAGCAGAAAGTGGAGTCAAGGCATGCCAGGAGGGAACAGGCCTGTCGGCTTCAAAGGACCTGCGGGCTTCACTTCACTTAACACTGGTCACTGCGCATATACAGTTTGTCCATGAATTCATAAAGCTAAAATATCTTGGGTGAGGAAGAAGGTGCTCCCAAGTGTTGGGCTCAGTACTGAAAAGAATCATGTTAAAATCAGCATGCGTGGCTCCGGCGACCTTTATTGGGATTAAATAGAATGACTTAAAACTGCCAAGAGCGCTGAGTATTTGACAAGACAATTACTCATAATGGTCTGTTCTTGCTCTCTTGCATCTCTGGTGGCCAGATTCCCACCAAAGGAATCATGTGGGCCATGAGCAAAAGAAAAATGGTATTCATTGTTTTAGTTTTACATACAATCAGGTTCCGTCAGTCACATTAAGACTAAACTAGTTCAGTCCATTGAGAAGTGCTTCAGCAGTGAAAAGGTCATCCACATGTCTTCTCTGTTTTTTAAAGAAAAGTGTTATTAAACTGTAATTCCAGGTTTGTCCTGCCTCCGTAAGCTCCCTGATACAGAATTGATTTGAAAATCTCATTCCCTGGTTTCAAAGTTTTAAATAGACTACTCCCAACTTATTTATCAGATATGGCACCTCTCTGTTGGAGCAACAGGACCACCCCATCACTACCTGCGGGATGTTCCCTTATCAGGATTTAAACCTCGAGGTGACGGAGCCTCTGTGGTGGCTGCTAACACCTTATGGACTTGCTTGTCTTTCTGCCCCAAAAACAGAAACTTTACGGTCACCAAGACTTTAAAACCTTAAAACCCACTACTTCTCCTTGGTGCATAATTCAGGATGAGTCAGACAACTGACCTTTTTTCTACTGTATGCGCCAGACACAACACACACCAACTTACATATACACAACCCTTTAGCCCAACTCAATGTGTTTTTTTTGTAGCTGTTTTTAATAATAGTTTCATATTAAGTAGATGAAACCACTTTAAACTGTTATACATTGGAACATTAAAATAGATTTGTGCTTAAGTTAATAGAATAGTTTAATAGAATAGTTGAATCAAAGGCAAGTCTATCCATAAGGATGCTAATGGAGTCTAGATGTTTAATAAAACGGCTTCATATCCCTCCACTGTTATTTCTGCCAATTTGCAGCTGACAGTTGTGCTTAACCTGGCAGCTTTTTTAATAGAGCTGTCAAGAATAAAGACAAATTGCAAAATATCATGTGGTCTTGCTGGTTATCTCTTGAGTGTGACAGGGTGTTTATCCAATAACTGTGGAACAGGTGGGCCCAGAGGAAAAATGGCGAGCATTATTCCCTGGAAGGATGCACCTCATCAGATGAATGACATACAGAAGCTGGATGCATTCCAGTAAATACAAACGAGTCTGTTGTTTTCCTCAAAATAGATTTGTTGTCTTCACTGCAAACTTGGTGTTACAAGAATTAAACAATAGCAAAAATGACATTATTATTATCAAATTAAAGTACACAGTAATTGGCTGGCAACCATGTGATCATTGAGGACATTTAATGTAATGCAAAGCATCTTAACGTGCTAACATGCTGTTGTGCAGTAAAAAATGATTTACACTGGATTTGATGGGATAAATGACACCTTTGGACAGATAAAGGGTTAGGGTAAGATTATTTCTTCTAGACAGCCCCTCAGTTCTCATTTGCAGCCACTGTTGGAGGTGTGAAGTGAAACCAGCTACTTTGATGGCAGCCATTTACACACTTTTTAAACTTGCAACACTTCCTATCAAATATACAGAGCACTCACCTCCACCCTCCCATCCTGGGAGCAAACTGGCTAAAACTTTAAAAACATTTATCAGTTGTATTCCTACATCCTCGCCTGTGCATGCTTATAAACTGCTAGATATCAGAGCCTTTAAAAAATGGCCGCTGCTGGTGTTTTCTGGACACGAACGTGCAGATTTTTAGACTCTGGTGTTAAGATGAAAAAGATCAGATAACAATAAGTTATCTGCCAGATATAATATATCTATGTGCACTTGTGGGAGATTCCAATTTACTCTCTGCAACTTTAAAAATATTTACAAGAAATGGGCCCCTTACTGCTCAGTTCTCCTACTAAATCATACATGTTTTGCTTCTTTAGAATCTGTTGGACAAAAAAAAAAATGTATCACCTACAAACGTCCTGCTCTGTACCATGTTCTTGAGGTCCAAAACCAGAAATGTATGGCAGATGGCCATAATCTACTCCTGTGTTTATTTACAAGCCGGCAAAAATGACAGTGTTAGGTAATAAGTTTGGAGGTTGCTTGCACAGCGTGACAACCCAAAACAAATGCAACTCGGGGAAAATAACACACACTTCCTAAGAAAATGAATGGGACAAAGTTAGGACTCAAGCTTCTGGAACAGAATGAATAAGAGAAAACAAGGTTAACGGAAACAAAACAGCAGCCCACCATTACTGCCTAATCCATCTGCTGTTATCAGGGTGCTAACAGTTTTCTGAGTTCCAGTCCAGCCACCCACACTCACCGTTCACTCATTTTTGAGCTTTTTACCAAAGACGCCAAGTGTTCACATACTGAACCAATAGTATTGGTCCAGAATAAAGTGTTTTAATCACTGTTGTAACATGTGT